>JBAMIG010000001.1:23507645-23550456 GCA_037177335.1 Kiunga ballochi
TGTGTGTGTGTGTGTGTACTTATGACAAGAGAGAGAAAGTGGGGAACAACGCTCCAAATGAGAGTATTTTTGCACATGTGAATTGTGCAAATTTATAGATGAGTGCATATGTTTGTACGCTGTGCCAAGTATTTAATTCAGGTGGACCAACAAAGCAACAGACGGGTGAGGACTGTGCGAGCTGCTATCGTTGCAGAGCAGTTGGCCTCTCAAGGGCGTACTCACCAAGTGGAGCATAAATCCCCACTGATCCGCGACAGTCAGGTCCCATTAGAATGGCCTGCACAACGGCCCATCACTCTATTATCATAGCTGGCCTGAAACTGACGGTTCTATTGTAAATCTTATCCCGCTAAAGGAGGTCGGCTTCAAGTCCTGTCAAGCTGAATACTAGGTACAGTCACTGCTGCTCCCGGATGAAAACAGAGCGTCCTCAAAGAATGAATCTCAGGAACTCATTAAAACCTTCCTGTTCCACCTGACTTGTTAGTTTGGCTTTTAAAATTAATATAAATAGCAAACTCTTGATCTGATGTCATTTAACACATGCAAAACTTAGCTTTACAAACGCCTAACGCTTACCTAGAGGGAATCTTTCCACAACTGAGTTGATAAAAAGTGTTCATCAAATAGGTTAGCAGTTTGGCAGGTAAACTAAAAAGTGCATTTAGTAAGAGTGGAACAGTTCATGTCTCTTTCTGCACTGAACCATTCACATATTTCACCAGTTATGTCCCACTTTCTGCAGGCAGGCGATGAATTAACTTGTCATACACACAGTACTTACCTGTTACAGCAAAGTGTTCTCTGAGAGACTTGCTTTAACAGATCCAACTATGCTTCCCATTAATAAAGATTTAAAATGAGCCTTGTGAGTTTTGAGGTTTAAAAACACTCAATGAATCTCCATAGAAATCCTCAGTGACATCCACACAGTTTATTCTTCCAAAACCCCTTTTTTGTATTAAGGCCTGTAGATCAAATCTCTTATTTCTCCTAACTTTACGTGCTTAACATGGTTTAAAAAAGCGATTCAAGTGCCTGAGAGCTGCTGTAAATCTTCAGTCTACATTAAAAGAAGAAAAAGAAACCCTGACACCATGTGTTATTGAACCAATGTTATCTGATCAAAACTGCAATCACATGAAAGGCTGTTTAATCAGTAGGTCAAACACATTTTTGTCACCCATGTACGTGGCTTACAGATAGATGCTGAAATATTTCAAATAAAGGTCATTTAATACGTTGGTTTCAGCATGACAATGTCTGTACGGCTTGGAGGAGGAGCGAGGTAGTGTGTGATATAAAGCGCAGCTTGTATCAGAACAGGATTAGACAAAAACCCACAAACTGTTTAAAACGTATCTCTGATAATGTGTCAGTAGAAATATCTACCCTATCTTGTGTTAAAGGTCACACATTTGATTCATTTATTTTCAAATAAAGTCCAATGATTCAACAAGCAGTTTAAGTTGGGGTTAACAGAATTATGTCTATTCTTACACACTTAAGAAAACAGGGTGCCTTTATAAAATAATAAATCCCCCATCCGTCCAAGCAGGGGTCCTCGCTTCTTGTATATCTGAACACAGGCTTCTGCTGGGATGTGGATAAATGTCCTTGCACTCAGAAAATATGAGAGCGCTCGGCGGTACCCGTGGGACCGAAAAGAGGAGGGTGGAGGTGTCCGCTGCAAGCAGAAGCATTAAGCTATGATTTACACCCCTGTGGCTCGCTGTCTGTTCTCCCCATAGAGACGTAGTCAGCAATGGGTCACAGGACTTCAAAAAATAACATTTGGTTTCCCTAACCTCTCTAATGCACACAATTTCATGGAACCTTAAAGCCCTGCGTTCAGGCCAAGTAACCTCTGTTTTTCTCACTCTCTGTCACACACACATACACACACATGTGTGCGCCACGGCTCCATTTCTCCTGCTGAGAGAATTAGACGAGGCCAGAGCATGCAAGTGAGAGGGAAGTGCATCCTGCTGGTATGGGTCATTTGGGACGAAGTACAAGAAACACTAAAACACAGAGTGATGAAAGCGCTGCTCCCTCCGTATTCAGACATGAGGCTGAATCTGGGCAACATGTTAACATGTGCATGTGCGGTTTCTGTGTGTATGGTTATGGAGAAACCGTGGTACCTCTCATGTAATAGCAGTCTCCAGACTCCAGCGGTAGCATCAGGCCAGGTGTATGGATGTCCCAGGCTACTTTAAGCCCAATCCTCCAGCATGCCTTGTCAGTGCTCCCTCCTTCTCCACTCTCACCTGTCAGTCACACAAAGCTCAACTCACTGTAACATTTGCATCCTGTGTTCACCATTACATCTATGCTTTGACACTTACAACCCATTATAAACTTTAGTTAAAATACACAGGCTTAATTAGGTCAAACTGTCAATTATATAATAGAAAATCCTCTCAATCTGCTTTTTTTTGTTTGTTTTTTTTCCCCCAAATCCTTGACTGCTATATCTGGATAATGTAGTGCTAAAACACTATAACAGTGTCCATTTATCACAGCAGCCAGAAAATAGAATAAAATTAAATTGAATTAAGAATTACCAGGTTAAAAGTATGGAGTGCAATGATTAAATCAATACCACCCAAACAATGGATGTAAGATGTAAGCCTCTGTCTCCAGAAAGTAAGAATCACTTAACGTCCAAGCAAAGATGATACGTGTTGCTGTGGTCACGCTGGCTGTTAGCACAGGATCTTTATGCTCTCATTATGCTGTGCAAGAGGAAATAGTTGGATAAAAGCCTCTGATGTTGTTTAGCAAGTGTGCATGAGTGTGTTACTGGACAGTATATATAGATATCCTATGATATTTCTCTTGCACAACCCATTCGCCGATACCACCTCCAGCGTTCTCTCGCTCCCTCCATCCTTACACGGCATCCGAAGAAAACAAGATTTTGCCCGGCTGGCCAACACCCTTCAGCAAAATCAATACTAAAGTCTTTCTGGGCCTCTCTGCTCCATAGCTGCCTTTTCCTTTGCTCAGCATGGATAAATAGTAACTTAATTTCCAGCCATTGTGCTCTGAGAGCCAGCTAATGACAGTACTCCCCGAGGCCTCGGGAATGGTGGAAGACCATCTTCTGTGCCGGAAAAACACTCAGTCGTAGCAGATTCCTTTAGACCGGAGCTACTGGGAGAAACACAGTTTAACGGTTTTCGGAACAAAAGGAACCAAACAACGTAAGGGTGCGAAAAGAAAAAGGAGCGTAAAGGTAAATGAGACGGTCTCCGTATATGTACGATGTCTAACATGCTGCATTAATGGATTTTTTTTCAAGAGCTGGCCTCTAAAAGCACAGCCCAGCTGAGACAAACATTGGAACAAAGTTCTGCTGAGTTCTCATCGGTTTTCCCTCTAAAGTCTGAAGCCGAGAGGTCACGCAGAACTACAGAGGACATGGCTGTGAAGCACGGCAAGGTGTTACGTTGCAGCGTTTGAAGCCTGTGTTCACAGGGTCAGGGTTGAAATGGCTGAGAACAAATTATTAAAGCAGACCTCTGCAGCAGGTGTTTCTTCTTAAGAAAGTCAAGTGAAGAAAGGCCAGCTGTAAAATGTATTGGGATGTCAGAGCAGTTGGAAGTCCATGCGTGTAATACTGTAAAATTATCATTTCAAGACCCAGATTCAGACCGTGTAGGGCTCCTGCTTTTAACGGTGCAGCACATGCACTGCAGATGTGGTTAATTGTAACTCCATATCTTTGCTCACTTCAACCTTTGGTGGAAGGAAGCAATGATCTTGGTTCCACGGTGGATTTTTGACATAGTTTCAACAACTCACTCACTTGTTTGGTGATAACAAGGTTCAAGCAAAGTGTAATGAGCAATAAGGCCCTGTAGAAGTCAGGAGTGTTGAGAGTATTGACCATATGTAGTAAAAATACAACGAACAATAAATAATATGTCAATGTAAAAAATGTTAAAACAGCTGTCCTCTATTTTCTGATACATATTGTCTCGAAAGCAAAGTTCTCTTTATTGCTCTATCTCCATCAGCACATTCTATCAGCTCTTGGGAGAGTGCACAATTTGTAATTAGGAGACTTGGTATTATCCATACAGTAGAGTCAAGGAACACTTATCAAAGCGGGGCTCATTATTCCATATCAGATAATTGCACATCGATCATTTCTTGGGGAAATGATTTAGATGAGATGTGCTGCGTGTGATAAGGCCTGTTTGTTAAACTACGCCATTGAGCGGGTGTTAAGGGCTCGGATTCAAATGTCTGTGATCTCCCGACGCGCAGGCGGTGATAAGACTGTCAGCAAGTGAACTGGTGATGACATTTGATAATGCCCTGACACTATCGCATAGATGGATCAGATATTTGCCTCACCGGAGGCTATGTCTACAGCTGCTACAGCGCTGCTGTAGGGCCATAACACACAAGGTTAGCCGAGTCTGATCCACCATAAAGCAACTGAGATAAGTTGATGGGATGGATACTGAAGTGGAAGATGAATCCTAATTTTCAGGAGCAAAATGCAAAGGATTAGCCAGCTAAATATTGATTTAAAAGGGATAAAAAATAAAGTTAGAGAAAAGCCTCTAAAGCGCTAAATCTGCCATCAACTACAGATGCATATCTACAACAATAAGGCAGGATGATATTTTACTTAAACCCTTACCTTTTTCATCATGACAACTATAGTTGTAAACAGCCACTGGTGAATGAGTGATCAGGTTCTCATCATGGTGCCACCCTACCGCCATTTTCCCCATGCCATAGTAAGGCTCCTCTTTGAGCTGGCTCATTTGCGATGGGTCCATGTAGTTGAGTAAGGTGACATTAAACTTGATTGGCCCAGTGCATACCTGCTTAGGACTGGGCTGGGAGCAGCCCTGCCCACTTGCACGTTCCTCTTTGTCCTGAATGTGGTGATATGACAGGCTGTGCTTTAGTTGAGCTACAGGCTTCTCCTGAGCCTCTAGTCCAACAGGGTCACGCTCTTTGCCGCTGAGAGCCTCGGCAGGCCAGCCGGAGCATTTTCCTTCAGTGTGTTCTGTCGCTCCTGCAGCACTAGGTTCACTTAGTTTGACTTGAGAGGACTCTCCTTCCTCACTACTGTGTTTAAACTCTGTGTCCCACTCCCCTTCTTGCTTTGACCCGGAGCAGCCTTCTTCGCTGTGCTTTGACTCAATGTCCCACTCCTCACTGTGCTTCGACTCTGTGTCCCCCTCCTCACTTTGTCTGAACTCTGAGTCCCCTCCTTCACTGTTCTTTGAGTCTTCACTGTGTTTGGACTCTGTGTCCCCCTCTTCACCGAGTTTGGCCTCTGCTTCTGCCTTCACGCATTGCGTTAGCCTGTCTCCTTCCTTCAGCTGAGACACATCGGAGCAGAAGAATGTATTAAGCTCCCACAATGCCTTGCAGGCGGCTCTCAAATCGGGCTCGCAACAATTTTGTCCTTTGATCCCAGTGTCTTCACTGTGCCAGGGTATAGCGAAAAGCCGTGTGTCCAGATAGCGATAGGTGTGGCCCGGCTCACCCAGCAGCGCTCGTGACACGGCGGTGAACACATCTCGGTCGCGGACTCGAACCAGATCTTTCAGGAGGCAACCCTTTTTTCTGAGGGTGAGCAAAGCCGCCTGTACACGGCTGTGCAGCTCAGCAGGCAGCGAGCATGATCTCCTCAATACCAGGCCAGAGTAACTGGCGTCCCACTGGGAAGGCAGAACAATATAAACATCAAATCTTACGGGATCCTAATTAATCTAATTATCAAAGAACATTGGAAGTAACATTAAAACATTCTTACAGTGCTTTTTAAGAAGAAATGTAGCTTGTAAGTAAGGTTAACTCACCAGTTGCTGAAAGCCCCGACTTGAAGGTCCCAGAAAGGGGATCTTCTGATCTCCCAACTCCTGCAGTAGCTTCCGCCTCTGTATAACACAGCAAATTAAAACACACAGACAGTAGCTCTTTTATTTCTGCTTATCCAAATATACATTCCCTGACATTTTCTTTCCTCATAAATCAGTAAAGCATATTTTATGTAAGTGTAAAAGACATTACATTAATGTAGTGAGTTTAACTTTAAGAAAAATAAGCAACAAAAGCAAAATGTTTCCTAATAAATATCCACAAACATTAATATCAAGAAAACGGATTTACATGGATTGTTTTATTTAATACGTTTAAATGAATGATTACGTCACAGGAAAATAATGGCTAGTCACTTTCACTGAAGTCTCACATTTTTATGCTTTTGCAAAGCCTGTTGGTGAGTTCTTCACAACCTTGTAAAAGATGCCCGATGCCACATAGTGCACCTCCAATAAAACCGACAACCTGGTGAACGAATCAAAGTGCCTTTCATTGGGTCACATTCCAGTCTGATCTGTAAATCAAACACCAACCGGCAGAAAAACTATAGCCTCAAATAAAGTTTGTTTCTCCACCCCGTTTCGTCTCCTCCAACATATGCGAGTGTCTGCGTGCGCTCGGGTTGTAGCCACATGTGGACTCTGTGTACCTCAGCATTCATTCCCTGCAGGTGCACACACACAATCTCTACATGGTGTGTCTGCAGCAGGAAGGTGAAATGTCATGGCATCACGCTGTCTTTTTACGTCTCAAAGTTTTGGATGAATGTCTCGTGCATTAACAACCAACAGTTTAAGACAAAAAAAAAAGACAGTGTGTATATTTCTGTGACATTTACAACATCCATCTCACATTTTCCCTGCACTAATAATGCCAAAAACCTCATGTGGGACGCTGCAGGGAATATGGGAATCGTGTGCCAAAATATGTCCTGACTTTGAAAGTGAAATAAAATGTCCTGTCCATAAACATTACGCTACAATTATTAGAAGTTTTGTGCCCTGACTCAAAGGGAGAATGGATGAAAAAAAAAGAAGGCGAGCAGTAAAGGTATGTGCATTAAAGACACGAGTGAAGGCGGTGGATAATGGATGCAGAAAAAAAGGGAGGGCATCTGGCTGTAGGCGGTGTGACGATTCTACCTTCAGGGCTGAATCTTTACCTTAGGCTAAACAACACAAAACCTGCTGAAAGTTTTCTTAAAGGATCTGCAAGAATGTGCAGGCCCTCCAAGTTATTCTGGAACAAACAAAAACAGACTTGCAGACAGTTGAAACAAAAAAAAACAAACAAAAAAAAAACAAAAAACATGCACTATTCATGGCCAGACTGCATTCAAAGGCTGTTGGAAGAAATTGACAAGCTGACACACATTCATTGGTGTCAAAGTCGAATTCATGACAGAAGCTGAAAATATCAAGGTGAGACTGTGGGCTAGTGTTGCTTTTGCATCTATGTGTTTGTCTCTGTATGCCTTTTTTTGTGTGTGTTTTGTCAAATAGGTTGGCGTTTACACAGTTTTTCTGAATGTAACTATGTGTATAATGGCATTATTCTTTATACAAAGCAAAGTAAAGTGGTTATCATATACACAAAAGCACATTTATATCCTGCCTGAATAATGCAGCTGTGGAAGCAAGCATGATGCCTCATCCCCAATCGCACACAACCAAGGCTGTCACACACGTGTCAAATACATCAGCCTGCTAAGAAATTCCACAAAAAAAAAAAAAAAAGCAAAGGCAAGTTAGTGGAGCCCTCTGAGGCGGATGGACTCTCGCAGTCTAAGAGAACCGCTGTGTCTGTCTTCCTGTCTCTTTGTCTGTACCTGATTCTGAAAGAGAAATCACAAGGTGCGAGGAAAGGGTCTGAGTTTCCACTCAAAGCCTGGAAACGAGATTACCAATTTCATAATAAAGCGGGTGTTCCACGGCAGCCACGCAAGCAGTCTGTGGCAAGTGATATATCTGATGCTTTTTCCTCTCTTTTTTTTTTTAAATCTCTCTCTTCCTTGATGGGATTATTTGCTCAGCCAGACTGTTTATCACAGAAAAACATATTCGGCAGAATAGAACTCAATGGGTTTGCTTTGATCTCAGCCTATAAGAGATATCAAACTGTGTACCATTTATTTAATAATTTAATTTATTTCACATTAGTGACACTCCAACGGACACTTTCTTCAAAGTAATCTTCATGGAGTAGATTAATGTCCAGCGCTTAGCATCAATAGCTCAAAATAGCCCAATAAGTCCATGGCTGCAGGAATAAAAACACCTCCAGTCTGACTTATGTCATCCCCAGAAGGGCCATTGAAAAATAAATGTTAAAATCTACATCTGGTACGAATGACAGAGGACACACAAGTTTCTGCAGGCTTCTAGATAAAGCTGATGTATCTATGGGCTAATTTTGGTAAAAATGAGTTGACAGACGCTTGGTTAATTATAGGGTCATTTGTAGACACAGCAAGTGTTGCTTTTTCCAAAAATACACAGATATACATGAAGAAAAAGATGATACTGACCCTAGGTTTAATTAATCTTGCTACCAGTGTTACTGTATGTATTAACATGCAACATTATCTGCATACTGGTAGCAATAAAAACCTGGAAACAGGAAGAGACTGTATTTCCTTCTTGTTATATTAAAATACCAACAATGCATGCTGGACTGCATGGAAATTCCTTGCTAATTATAATAAACGAATCTAAAAGAAATTCAACAGCAGAAAAGAAGAAATCATGTCACATAAAAAAAAATCTGTATTAGCAGCAGCCGTATAAAACAAGTCTAAATGAAAACTTGTGTTAGATTTTATCTAAGTAAAGAAAGTACCCTCATCAAAGCACCACTTCAAGACTCCCAACACAAAGAAAACGTTGGATCTCAAGCAAATTACTCCAGCCACAGAGATGACGTGATGAGAGATAGCTGTGTAATAGAGCGCAGTGTTTAAACAGCCACCTACTGGTACTTGTCAGACACCCATTTCAGAACTAGCCCTTCTCTGCAAAAGTGATGGTGAATAAACAGTTTTGACAAGTCCGCCGTAAAACGTCAAATTCAAAAAGACAGGCTGCCTGTGTACATCAAAGCCGCTTCCTACCCAGTCCATTTGTCACCGGATCGAAGAATGTAGGGACCTCGTGTGAAGCAACAAGAAGGGCAGAGAAGGGCAGGGTGTGCCCGTCCCGTCCCCCGAATGTTTGCGATAGCATGTGTGATGCACACCAGCTCTGCATCAGCGCTAAATCTGGATTTGTGCTGTTAAAACAACAACAAACTATAGAGAAACATGCACAGGACTATGTCTCAAAACAACTGAATCCAAATCTCCCTGTCTTGCAGGTAATAGTAGTTATATCTGTTTCACAAAGGCCTGTGAAGGTTGAAGTCTATCTCATCCGCAGGAGGTGATACTGCCTTGAGCTCTGGTGAAGTAACACACCACCTAGGTGCCATCACACATAAATGTGTCATTGACTAAATTTCCAAGGTGACGCTCGCATGACAACATGTGCACAAGACTTTTGGCTTATCCAACAGGGCCTTAAATTAGATCCATTCACTTGCAGGAAACACATTAGGGGACAGTGTGGGATTCAGGATCACATCCCGGGATACTGTGACATAAACACAGCTTCTACCAATGTTTGCCTGTGAAAACACAAAAAGAGCAGACCGTCCCATTACTTTCCTTTCCAGAGTGTTTTTAAAAACATTTCCAGCACAGCACTCAAACTCAACAACAGCTTCTGTAGTGTCACAAAGGACTTCTATCAAATACCGTCAGACATTACATGCCTTAATTTCATGCATGTTAGGAAAAACCTAAAAGCAAAAGATGAACCATTTTCCTATTCCCACATTTTCTTCACAGCCACTTGTTGCATTAGTTTATTTTAAGACCGTCAGATAGATGAGTTGATGTGATGGCTAACTGGGCAGACTGGTAAATGTATAACTGAAATGTGCTGGGAGCAGACCTCAGAGCTAGACATTGGTAATGTGTAACCCCTTATCTCCATGTTCCTGCTCAGAACCAGCCAGTGAATATGAATTGGACTGTACGGGTGAGTATTCGTGTTACAGATTTTATTGTATGTAAGCCCAAATTACATTCAAATATGCTTTATAGTAGATATTTCATTCAAATTTGTGCAAACAGAAACATATTAATGTTTCTACCAGTTGATATGAAGGTAACCTCCAGCTTTTTCCAGTAAGACACAACAAATAGACTTTATAATTCGTTATTTTCAGGGAGTTCTTTTATTGTGTGGTTATTCTCTTCCATTTTTTATTAAAAATAATGGGAGAAAAAGACAAATGTCTCTTTGAAATGAGAGTACAAAGTGTAGGCCATTAGCTCCTGCATACTTTTTCAAATCAGTGAACATTCGCTATATATCGACAGACATGTTCAGCATGTGTTCAGTGAGCATGCCCAGGTGGGGTAAGTGATGACAAATGGCAGACAGGCTGGGTTCGGCCCGTTAATTGTTGTTGGAGGCTGAAGGCTGCGTTGTTCATTTCACCTCGCGACAGGGTGGCGGGAGACGTGATCATTAATATTAGAACATTTTCATCCATCTACCTGAACAAGAGGCCAGTCATTTGAAAGGCTGGTGCTAGGCAGACCTTTCACGCCCTGTTTATAACGCCAATCTAAGCACATTACCGGAGCTGTGGGGGACCACTGCCAGTCATTAATTAGACGTGCACACACAACACATTCCTCATCACGAGTGGGACTATTTCATATCTAAAATGCTGCCTATTCTCTTTTTCCGCCATGTGCTCTTGCTGAGATGCATGCTTACTTAAATGAGCTTTCCCATTTTTTTCCAACCATACATGTAATTCTGTCAGGGTAGAGATCCTGTGCACACATGTCAGACAGAAGAAAAGAAGTTTTGGCTATCATCTGTTTTTTTAACTCTCCATCCCGCTCGCTGCACCTGACAGACAGAAGGACCCACGTTTCCCGATCAATCATTCAAAAGTATTTACAAATGCACAAAGCCAGACTCAGACAGGTTGGCACATGGTCACTCTGTTTAAGTGCTTTTCAATGTGTCTATGGTGTCAACATCTATTTCACACTTATCTACACCTCAAAGGGGAAAAAAGATGTTTCTATGACCTTTAGTAAGTGTCAAATCTGGAGAAAAGAGGGAAGACTGGAGAAGCAAAGAAAAGGTGGGGGGTTTAAGAGATGTGTCACCTTACATGAGCTTTTTTATTTATCTGGTAGAAAATGAGCAGTTTTTTTCTTTTTTTACCAAAAACATACTATCTGTTTCACACCCTCATACTAAAACAATTTCACACAAAGAAGCTGCTCGATTGACCTAAAGACATCTGGTGGAAGATAAAAATTGGCAGAATTCATCCAATGAACTAATACAAGTTATTAAAAAAAAGTATTATTTAAGGACATTTAAAGTTTTCTTCCATCTGCAGGATTGAAACTAGTCGCCTTGCCGTCACAGAAGACAATGTCACATGTCTATGAACTCTTGGCTAGCACCGCTGATACCCATTTTGCCTTAATTGTTAGTTTGCGGCCAGGCCATAATGTTTCCATTAAGATTATGTCGATCGAAAAAAGCTTTTTAGTTTTCACCTTCAAATTACAACATGCTTTCATGAGGTCAGCTGTTTTCCATGTGGAATGGCTGGTTTTAATGTAGACGCAGTCTCTTGGTATTCAGGTTGGGTCCAGTTCAGTCAGGGGAAAGAGTGAGAAAATGAGGATGGGCGAGGGATGGATGGATAGAGGAAAGAGAAGAGAGGCAGGAGAGAGCGTTGATTGAAAGACTGTGATTAGCAGTTTTCAGTGAAGCGTCAGGGCCACTGAGTTGTTCTAACAGGGTTGTCGTGTCTCGAGGTGCAGTCAAGGAGAAGTCAGTGCTTTAGAAAGCTCCCCCCCCCTCCTCAGTCTTTTGCCATCCAGCCACACTTTCCCTGCCCCTCCAAAAAAAATCAATATGGCTGTGCAAAGTGCAGCTAGGCCCACGGGGAGGGCCAGCTAACTGTAGGGGCTGGATGCAGGGCTTACAGAGAGGACAACAAGCGTCCTCTAGGTCCGTCCCACAGGCAGTGTCAAGGACAGACCAGAGAACCAGAGGACCGAGGCCACCAGACTTCCTCTGCATCTCCCCTTCTCCCTCTCTCTCCTTCTCTCAATGTGTTTCTCTGCAACCTTGCTTTGCTAGCTCATTGAAGCAGAACAGATCAATAATCAGGTGGAGCGTTTAAAATCCCCAGCTCCAGAGGCTGGCGCTGTGCTCCTTGGAGCCCAACAGACCAACACATCGCTCAGGGCGGTGCAGCTGGATGGAGAGATGAGTGAGTGTACGTGGTCGCACCTGGTCATTGAAAGGTTTGTGATTTGTGACAGTAAACAATTCAATAGCACTTAGTGATACACAGTGTTTGAGAAGTGTAGGGCTAGACTCTTCACACACACTGCCATTGTCTCAACATGTCACAGATCAGAAGGATTTAGACAGGTCAAGCAGCTTTGTAGGTCAACAAACCCTATTGTAGTTTACTCAAAGGCAGCACTTAAGTTGCTATACGGCTCTACACCATTTATATAAAACTGAATTGTCAAACGAGGAACAACTAGCACGTGCTAACACTGTCAGCATCAGCGTTCCTCATTTCCATACAGTAGGCTTGACGCCGAAGGAACCCATACATGACATGAACAAAGTGCCAAGGAGGATTTCAATCCTGCCGTGTGTCTCCATGTGTGAGTGACTGATCACAGTAAAAGTGGCTTGTGTCTCTAATCCAGTACCACTGTTAGGCAGTGCAAAGACCTGGCTCTGTGTAGAGTGGCAATGGCTGATCAAACCCATCCTGTGACAAGCAACCTCTTCAAATGACGAAGATTTCCCAGCTCTGTGTCCTTTCGACTACATATTAGATCAACTTCTGACACTACCAAGTCTGGTACTTCATCTGGGATAAAGATGATCTGCAATCCGACCCAAGGGGTTGGAAGTCAGGGGTAAACGAGGGCTAAGACAGGGGAAATGTGCCTCATTGTGACAATTATCATGTGGTATATTGTAACAAAAGATTTCCATAGAGTGTGCTGCTTGACTTCAGGGATATTTTACTACAACTGAGTTGAATGCAACATTCACACACAACATAAAATGTGCATTATTTTATCATAAACAGACCGAAGTTGAAACTTTTCCACTATCAACTAGATCCTGTTCTTTTTTTATTTTTTTTTACAGAAAGTAGGATGAGCTCATGATTATTATTAACAAGCTAGAGCAGTAGTTTAACTTTAAATCCTGACAATCATTTAAGCCACTAGAAAAACATATGCCCCAAAACAGATGTGGACTACACATCTAGGACAGGTTTAATCCCATCTCATGTTGTCTTTGACCCAGATAAAATGGCATTATGATGTGACCTGAGATTAATATTAAATTAAGGACTAGATATCATTTGTGGCTGTTTACAGGACAATCACCCATGTTCCTGGAATCTCAAGGTGGATGTGTTTACTACAAATGCATTAGGAAAATCCACAAGTACAGCAGACACCACTCGGTTTGCTTAAGAAGCCATCTCATTTATTTATTTTTCTTTCACTTATTCTGAACAAAGGGAAATATTCTACTAGGAATGGAAGAGCTTAATCCTTCTCACTCTTCCCAGTAGCCTGAATAGTGACAGATTAACATCCAGGAGGTTTACAAACCCCCTTCGTTTGAAAATGTAATTGCTTGTGCCACACTGCATGGATGTTTTTAAGTTAGGGGTTAATATTAAAGCTCAAAATACACACTTGGACCCAGGCCGGGGAGGGATGTGGGCAGGTTTGGCCAGATACAAGTAACCAAAGCCTGCTGTATCAGGAGGCTGCAAGCTGTCCCAAAACACTTTGGTGCCTAAGTTACTGTTCACTTTTGCTAATTATTACAGCCAATCAGAAGGGTTAACAGGGCGGAGCCTGGCCAGACTGTGTTCCACTGCATTTAACAGATGGCTTGTATGGTGGTGAATGCATTACACACCTCTCTCATCCAATAAAAAAAAAAAACACCCTGACATGCAAGGTGTATCTAGCATGGAGTGGAGGGAGGACGTTAAAAAGCCCAGAAAAAGGGAGGAACAGGAAGCTGGTGGACAGAAGAGGATAGAGCCAGAGATAACGTGATGTCCAAGTGCCACCTAGTGACAACAATCCTGCTTTTCTGATCTTTCATGCATCAGAGCAGAAAGGATAAGCAAGCCGGGGTAGATATATTCAACGTCAACGGTAAAAGGATTTGTTCTTCAGAGATTTATTCAGCGGGTACCGATCACAAACACAGAACAACCTTTCAGGTTTAACATGAGATGCGACACGTCACTAAAATTTAAAAAGGTGACATTTTATTGAAATTGTATTCAAATAACCCAATTAAGCAAACATGAAATCATTCCTCTTTATGTGGTTCCAGTATTATCATAGTACAGTTGTGTTAGCAGGCCTGTAACACTGCTCTGGTAGGCCAATGGCCCCAAGCTCCTAGGGCCCCCCCTTCCTTGCCCGCCCGCTCATTAACCCAGATATAAATCACACTCTGTTGGTGCCCAGAGGTGAGAGGGATGAGAGTGGAGGTGAGCTTGAAATAATGCTTATGTCACGGCAGGTCAGCCCTCCATTATGGCCGTTTCAAAAACTATTAATCTTGCTTGTAGTCAGTGGCCTAGAAATAATTACTTCATCTAACCCATGTAATACAGCATGACCAGCAGTCGAGCCTGGTCAATTTGAGGCTAGGGAGGCTGTGCGTGGGTGGAGGGGGTGCAGAGAGAAAAGGGGGCAGAGCCGCAAATTACCAAACCCTGTCTCAAGCTACTGGGTGACGGATGTCCTGCTCACTTCTGCCGAGCCCTTTTCCACTCTCAGCACTGATTTAGATAGATACACACATTCCCACTATGAAAGGCTGAGGCACACGTGCAATGTGTATGCACATTAATGCATGATTAAATGTGCACATGTTTAGCCAGGAACTCACAAATCACATTACTTTCAAACAAGGGTTTGAAACCCCGTTCAAAATTAGACGCAAAGGACACAAGACATGACAGCGAATTAAATGAATTTTAATTAGCATGTAGGGATGAATTGCTAATATAACCACTGACTTGCTAGAAAAAAGGTATCCATCAAAAATGTGATTTCCTTTCTGCCACAGCTCCACTACTGCAGGTGCAAACACCTGTCTCGGTGGCAGAGGACTAATCCACCCTCTGAACATCACAACAGATATAAACACAATAAAGACAGTTATTGGAGAAACCCACGCTGAGAGTAAACAGATGAGCTAGTGGGAACTCAGCCTCTATAAACGTCACAGGAAGTATGTATAGAGTGACATAAATAAATGCAGCCCTCCAGTGGCTGTCACAGCTGGCATTGCAGGTGCAAATTTAATTAGTCAAGGTGAAGTCTCCCTTGTTGTCTGAGGAGTGTGTGTGTACTTGTGGGAAGGATGAATGGGGGGGGTCTCCGCCATGCACGACTGTAAACATGCGCTATATCCTAATCAGGTGTCACTGCAGTGTTTGATCAGCCCGCGAAAACTTGTCACGAATCCCCAGCAGAGTGTGGGCCGGTGGGGAGAACAAAGGGAAAGAGCTGTCATAAAAGAGCAGGGTGGTTGTGGTGATTGCATTGGCGGTGAATAAAGAGAGTTTGCCCATTAGCAGTCTCTATCGCCTGTCTCTCTCTTACTTCCCCTAACATCTCTGTGCCTGTAGTTTGCTTTCTTTCTCCATGTAGCTACCAACAGAATACACCTTCCTTATAGTATCCCACCGCAGCAATGTGCCTGAAAACCACAGCTGTCACACAGATGCTTCACAACCGCCAACAAAGCTTCCAAAAGGAAAAACCCCAAAGTAGTAAGCTACTTTTGTTTACCTCCCAAAGAACCACACACGTACATCGGTACAAGCTGTGCTCGTTTTGTTTATATCAAGCGCGATTTGAGGTGGTTGGGTCCTCCTGAAAAAGCCTGAAGAACTTCAGGCAGATATGCTGTGCTCCCCTCGCCCAATGCCTTCAGGCTGCATTGAGGCAGTGCAGCAACACATCCACCATTAGATACTGTTTACCTTTCAGTTTGGATGATATTGAATACATTAGCCGATTGAACCTCATAAGAAACACAGGCGAGTGACAAGGCCCAATCGTCTTTGTGACTACCATGGTAACTGAGATTACAGGCTAACAAAGAGTAGACAGGGGGAAAAATATTTAAAACCCAAATAGTGATACATAAATTAATTAAAGGACAAAAAACAAGTGGAGAATTAAAGTTGGAACATCTGTCAGCGACTTAGCTTCCCAACGTAATACCACTGTTAGCACATTTATACCCTTGAAGTTAATGATCCCCTCTTTAATTGACAGTCAAGGAAAACTGGCTGCGGCAGCATGCTGCCAAGACACCGATAAGACTCCCCCTTCCCCCTCCCAAAAATAAAATAAAAAAATAAAACAGTTTAAAGAACCTTGGCACTAATCCCTATTGTCATCCCAGTGCAGCAGAAGGACTTACAAACACAGATAACTCAGCCGAAGCTGTCTATTTCTCAGGAGTTATGGGGACAGCCGAGCCGCTGTGCGCCTCAAATCAGTCACTCAGATTAGCCCAATCCCTCTGTGCTGTCAGTCAGCCCAGACACTAGCCTGTCACCGCATTTACATGAGTCCATCTCATATGTGACAATGTTCCCTATATATGAGAATAGTTGCAAGGAAGGGGTCCAGTCACGCACAGATAGCAGGGTATACCGTATGTCAGACAGGCTGTTGTTGGATTAAGCTCATGCCATGCTCATGTCTTCACTGACACCCCAACAAGTTTAAGGAGTCCTAATCAAGTGCCATTTTTTTCTTTTCCTATAACCAGAAGAATGTGGGAGGTGTATGTCAGATGAAGCGCACACCTGAAATGGCAAACGCACATGTAGAAGTTCGGACAGACTGAGATAAACCTAAAAAAAATTGGAACAACAGAATAGGTGTATGAAAACCAAAAGCTTACGAAGTGTATGTCTCCAGAGTTAGCTTATGTTAGAATGACTTTAATCCAGCTACTTCTAACATGTTGAAGTTCAAAGAATAAAGCAGAATTGAACATAATGTTACCTGTGTGCAACAAAAAAGTGTCTCCAGTCTCCATGTTGAATAAACACAGTAGTGATGGAGGTTTAAAGGCCAAGCCTAAAGCTAATCTCTGCAAAACAATGAGTTAAGAGCCTAACTTTGAAGTGTCAAATAAACAGGAGGGAATGGCTCCTGCACACTGGTTGTTTTATTAAATGAATATATGGCGCACTGAACCACCGTCACAGTACAATGACTACTTTTTATGCTTCTGTGGCTCACTCCACACTTCAGGCAGTCCTGAAACAAATGACAGTGGATGCCCTCTACATAACAGGGCCAGGGCAAGCATGACACAAGGGTTGACAACTGAACCCTCAAACTTGCTAACCTCCACCCCTGCCATTGCACACACACATACACACACACACACATAAAAAAGCCCTGAAAAACGCCCTGACATGACCGCTCTGCAACCCTTCCTAACCCCTCCTTGTGTTTTTTCTCTCTCCATCTCACTGGAGACAAGCCTCAATTCAGAACCGTTTTAGCCAGGCAAGTGGATGTGACCCGTTGCCCCCAGACAGGCTCATCTAAATAAACAGAGTTGAAGAAACAGGCAGAAGAGGGAAAATCTGCTTAAATTATGATAGAAGGAGAGTGGATGGGAATCAGCCAAGGGGCTCCTTTCTTTATGCACGTTTGATCAAGTGCTTGACAGCACCAGTGGATGGAATTACGGACTGCTGAACAAAAAGTTGTGGTGGTGGTGGTGGTGGTGGGTGGGGGGGTGGAAAAGATCCTGTGTTTGCGCAGTTTGGTCTGGACAGCTGAATTTCCAAGACCTGACAGTGTTAGGCTTGTGACAAGCTGGCCGCACCTCACCACCATCGACACCACATACAAAGCGAAGGCCGCCTACTCGCTTTCCTAGTCCATCACTCAGGACGGCTGAGAGAAGTGCCGTGAGAAGAGGTCAGACGTGGAAGAAAAAGGGAGGGAAAAGAGAGGAGAGGAGGATGAAGAGGAAGAGGAAGGAGGGAAGGCTGGTCAGGGGTTAAGTGTAAAGAAGACAGCGATGAAAGGCAACTGTCATGCACCAATGCTCGCCCAGGAGCACCTGTCTCAGGAAAAACATGCAAAGTGTGCCGGTCACGTCCTGACAACACCCCACACACGCACGCGCACACACTTCTTCTACACACACATATACAAATACACTCACATATACAAGCTCTCAAGAAAGAGCCGATGCTCCACCAGTGGAAAGGCATCGCCAGTCTGACAGCATGCCAGTCAAGCTGTCGTTGGCTCTTTCGCATATGCAAGGAAAAGTTAAACTGATGAAGAAAAAAAAACACAGGGGCTCAGAGAAGGAATCACTGAGACATGAACAGACCACCTGAACTGAACAGACAGTTCTCAAAGACTAGATAGAGAGTAAATGCCAGAATGAGCAACAAACAATGAAGAAGAAAAAAAAGCTGCATGAAAGCAATTCCTGCATGGCAAGAAACAAACTCCACACTGGAAGTTGTTACAATATCCCCAAACACACAAATGAGGGAATAAGTGGTATTTTATTTAAGCCAAAGTTTTGAAAGTTTGTATATCCATCCTTCCATTTTCCATCGTGGAGGCAGCAGCCCAAGGAGGGAAGCCCAGACTGTGTATAGTTATATTAAGATGAATTTTTGTCCCAAAAGATTCATCTATGATATTTTTCCTAATTTCCTAATTTGACATAAGAGAAATGACAGTAAGATATTAAATGTGTTTTTATGAGTAAATAATACTTTATATTGACAGGGGTGGTTTGTTGGCAGTTTGTTGGCAGAGGACAAGCTAAGCTAAGACAATGCTAAGCTGTGTCTTTGGCTAAAAGAGGGATTGCCTATGGCAGGTATTTAACACAATTTTACTGCTCACATTTATGGAAATGTTCTTATGATGTACAAATTAACAGTTACTATTTACAGCATCTCGTGAACCTGGGCTCCTGCAGCTTTTGTGAATGAAAGGGTTTGAGCTTTCCATTAAAGCCAGATGTGACCAGGAGGCACGTTTACTTTATTAGAAAGGTGAGTAACAACAAAGGAAAATAAGTTTCACAAATAAACAGCATGAAAGCAGTTCTGTCAGGTGCAGATCATTTGACACAGTGGAATAGTTTTTATTGCTCTAAAATTAGCAACAAATACCAGGACATAGTAAGTCCAGAGTAGTTTTATTTTTACATTTGGGTGTATTAAAGCAATGTCAAGATTAAAAGATATGAGGAATGATCTTACAAAAAAAAATAAAGCTGGAAAGGGTTAATAAATAGATTTTCAAGCAATATGGAGTCCATCATTCTACAGTGAAGAAGACAATTCACAAGTTACTCATATTCAGTCTTTCCAGGAGGTTTTAGGATGCAGTAGGATGTAGATATCCACAATAAATAACTAAAATTGAGTCATTGAATCCAAAACAAGTGCATCCCGGCTTGATAAGTTAGACAAGAAGCCAGCCCAGAATGAGAAAACACCAATGCATCAACCCAGGTGAAACCATCAGTGAATCAGTGCACGGTCAAAGCTTCCTCAAATGGACCTACGCAACTTATCACTGATCTACAATGGCAACCAGAGCAGAGGGTGTGTTCCAACTACAGAGGTATTATACTCCTTCGTCTCCCCAAAAGAGTCTGTTCAGATGTCCTGCACAGCAGAGTCTATAGAATAGTTAAACCCCAGATTGAGGAGTAGCAATGTGGTTTTCGTCCTGGTCGTAGAACAGTGTACCAGTTCTAGAGAGATCTCCGAGAGTATGGAGAACCAGAACCCTCTATACGACCGGCTTCAGAACTTGGTCCGCATTGCCGGCAGTAAGTCGGATACATTTCCATTGAAGGTTGGAGTCCACCAAGGCTGCCTTTGTCATGATTCTGTTTATAACTTTCATACACACCTAAATTCTATGAAATCAACTTTTCTTGATGAGGGTAATTATAAGACCATTCATTCGAAGACACCACTACACTCATCCACCGACACCAAAAACCAAACACATACACTGACACACTCACACATGACATCATCACACAAAAAAAGCCAAAACAAAAACTAACAATTTGCTTGGATCATAGCTTTGACAGGATAATAAACCCCCTGGAGGCACTTGCATGTGTGTATAGGGTGAACAGGTCATCCCCATGTTTATTTAGCACAAATCCAATGAGCCACCAGCATGTATTGATTCATCTGATTATTCTATGGGTCTCTTGTGATGGGACACATACATGACAGATGAACCCACACAGGTCGTACCTGGTGTAAATTTATTGAACCTGATGTCTGGACGGTCAGCTTATATGATCTACATCTCTGCCTTTTTGCAATCACACTCAGCTCTCTGACTAATGCCTCAACACTAATATGAGATGATCAGTAGGAACTGTTACACAGATAAGCTGACACAAAAATAAACATCCAGTTACATAGATGGTAAAGTTAGAATAGTAAGTGATGCATTGATACATAGTGATAATGTCTGTGTTCTGCATGAAAAATAAAGTGTGTGGTAAAGCAAACCTTGCCAATATTATCCTATAAGCTGGTAGCAGCATGTTTGGGTGGGACATCACTACGCAAGGTGCATTCAGATGCAGTAAGTTAAATATTCAGTAATTTGGAAGATAATCTAATTTATGTTTAGCCATTCCTCTCAGACATTCATTCAATAAAATAAAAACTACACTGAATACATATATTGAATAATTGACTGTTCCATCAGAATTAGGTAAAAACTATAATTAGGATCCGTATTAACTTGCATTTGTCAGAGTAAGATACAGTATAATTTTCACTCTGGAAATAGGCAAAATGTTGAGTGAGAAATATGACAAATAAACAAATAAAAGCATTTTAATGGGTCAAATACCATAAGAGGTCTCTGAATAATTCAAAGAAAAAATTAAGTTCTGACTGTGCTATTGCTAAAATTACCAATTCATTCACAAGTTATGGTTAGGCAGCTGCATGAGTAAAATATCCACAACACACCAAACACTTAGCCTCACTTTCATTCTAGGACTTTTCCAATGTTCAAAAGCAGACATTACTAGTCATGTTTTGTTCTAATTAAATTAAATTAAATTAAATTAAATTATGTTTTTGTTAAAGGTCTAGCATTAAGACTACAATGAAATATATGTCAGGCAAAACCCTTAAATATTCATTTGAAACTAAAATTTTTAGTATCACCAAAAAAATAAAAATCCAACCAAGCCACAGACATCTATTTCTGCATTAGCTGAATTCTAGTTACATCCCTTCATATTTCAGTGTGAAAGGTTTGTTTTCAAAAAAGCTCTGAAATGCCAAACTCTCTAAACATGTCAGTCTAAATATATGAGCAAAGATCAAACAGGCAGACGAGGTAAAACATGTAGATGAAAAGCTCAGGAGCAGACAAATCAGCCCCCTCCAACACTCACAGTCGATCAATGAAAGAGCCAGGGCCTTAGGCCAGCGCTATATTACACACCAAAACTTCATATTCATTCATTGATTTTACTTTTCATAATAGTATATCATTGAACTCCAATGGGAGCAAAAACAGGGGCCAGGGCTAAGGTCAACTCTCCCATGGATGCATGGATGGATGTTTGCACAATATTGATGACAGACGAAGAAAGAAATGACTAAATATCTGGATCAATAGCTCGTTTCCTTAGCTACGACAGGTTGTTCCAGTTGGAAATATATATAAATACTTCTTTATGACTACTTGAGTAGTGCTAACTAACAGTGCTAAATGCAACCCTTAAGGTAAACTCTTTGATTAGCCAAGGCCATAGGTGATGGTAGGGGTCTGCTCATGCTGGTATGTCACACTTCCAATTGCCAGAGGATGCTAATGCACACAAGGGCCCAGTAAAAAGGCTAAAGATTTAGCAAGTCACAACCCTTGAGCAAAACATCCTGACACCCCTATTCATTTGTACTAATAATGGCTACACTAATCTAAGTCATGTTAAAATTAGGCATACCACAAAACATTTGGCAAATATTCTCTACAGTTTTCTGTTTTTTGGTTTGATGAATATCGTGATGTGTCAAGGTGAATTTGTACAGCAAATGGTAATGAAATCAGTCCAAGTGGTCATCACATCCTGCTCCTGGTAATGGAGGAAAATCTGCCTGTTCTTATTTACAGCACAACACAATTACCGAGAACAACACCCAACCTCACAGCTTCCACAGTTTTAACTGTAACCAATGGGGCCATAAAGATGGAGGGACCACATCATTGCCTGCTTCTTAATTAAATGAAAGCTGTTAGGTTCATTTTCCTTCTTTTTTACACACAATGAACTAACCAGCCCACTGCTGAAGACCTGCCAGACGCCATCCCTGCTTGGCCCTAAATCATGTCTGGGTGAGCCACCCAATAGGACTCTGCTGAACAAGTAGCAGCCGCCCACTGGCTAGGCCAGCACAGGGCACGCGGTGGACACCTAGCCAGTGATAAGTAATTCTGTAGAGGATTAGCAGCGTTATAGTCTGATCAATACTGTGTGCTAAGGCCATTAGCAATGCAGCGAGGAAATGACCCCCTCTGGTAATAAAGCAGGGCATCTGGGTTCTCCTTCATTTGCCAGCTCCATTAGTGTAATGGTATCATTATCTGCCACTGCCATATTTTTCTAAGCCCTGGCTTTTCCAGTTCCACCAGCGGGGGTCTGATGAAGCCCTGAAAGCCCCCATGCAGAGTGTTCCCCTTTCTACCATTCTACAAGAAGCCTAGGTGTAAATCTAGCTCAGTTGGAACTCATGTGCTGCTCAGCCTTAGGTAGACACACCCATGTTATATGTCAGGACCTAACACTATTTCTCCATTATTGACTCATTAATAGAGCAAGCAGCATGTAGGTTGGGTTTAGAGGGAAAAAAAGATGGCCGGCAAAGTGCAAAGCTGCTGAATGTGCTGAATCTGACACCCCCTCTTGCTAAAACACCAGACTCGACATGACAGGACATTGGCATTAGTTGCCATAAATCGTTTCCTTTACACTAATTCAGCAGCTACCATTTTGTGGGGGAGAATTGATTAACCATGTCTGGATGTGTGGCTACATAATCAGCTTTTACCTCACTAGCTGTTAATTTAACAGGGCCGCCATGGGAAACACAAACCATTTTAATGGGTGTTTAGAAATTAAATACCCTAAACAGCTTGCACTGGGTGCCACAACTAGAGCAAACCAATGAGGCTGATCTAAGCAATGGGAAGGGCTGAGCCGAGGACCTCACAACATCTGGTGACCCTGTGTGATCATTATTTAGCCTGCCGCTTACACACACACACACACACTTCCTGTTTCGACACAGCACTTCATACTTGTCATCACAGTGCAAATGGTTAGCTTGCATCAAAGGCAACATTCAAATTTCTGGCTTAGGGACAGGGTCAGGGCTGTTTTCACACTTGTTAAGGCATAAGTGGACATTCATCCTGTGATGATTGATAAAGTATAATGAAATGTTTTCAACTCATTACAGGTAGGCTGAACATTACTTGAGACTGTATGAAAGAGAATAAGTTGAACTTTGATCATTTATGTTGCACTGAATTATATCTGGCTAATCTATTCTTAATCCTAAGAAAAGAAAAACACAATTATTGCAATTGTGAGCACAAATAAATGTGAACAGAATAGACTGGAGTGTGCCTAATCCCTATCAGGCACTTCAACCAACGATCTAGCTTTTACATACTAAAGTACATATATGTTTCATGTATATAAAGGCAGTCTATTGCATTGCACTTATTAATATGTGGTAACATTTTCTGGGGATACAGTGTGCTCCTTTTGGCACTAATCTAATGGGGCTTGCATCGCATTATTTGGAACGAGAGCACAACCTTCATCGTGCAACTCTTACTTTGTGCAGCGTTGCCAAACGCCAAAATGCAAGCAGCTCCCTCTTTGGCTTTTTTAGTTCTGCTGTCACTTTCCAATTATAATTCCTTATGCTCATCATTTTATTTATCTACAGAGAAAGGAAGCTAAAGCATTGGGGTGTGTGTGTGCAGCGCTGTCTGACTGCCTGGGGCCAGCTGGAATGAGTTCTCTCTCTGAGCTGCTCATCTGGCCGCCATGGCTGCTTTCATAAACGGGAGGAACCACGTCTTACATAGTTTCACCGCTGTCTAACATGATCCAAACATGTGCCACAGCAGACAGCGTCCAAGCTGAGAGATGAGAGGAGAAACAGACACTAACAGCAACGGCTATAGGTGCAATCCAGGAACACACTAATATCACAGAGTTAGTCTCCATTCCTTTCCTGCAAAGTTATTGTTAGGATGCAGGTGATCAAGTCTGATCAAGTCCAGGTCAGCCCGAATCCAAAGCATTTCCTCATCAGATTAGAAATCTATCACTTTCTATCTGTTTAATCAAAAAGACTATGATTTTATGAAATATTAGGCTATAAATTATTATATTATGCCCGGACAGAGCACATTAGCCATTACTTTATCCAGGAGTAAAGTCATAAACAGCTGTATAAGTGATAAAGTGGCAGCTCTCATAATCCTACATACACTACACGTTGTCTTACCATTTATTTTAATATTACACTCAGCAGCGTCGTAGTTCCTGCTAAATAAACAGCTATTCATGTCCGAACAGCATCCCAAATTAAGCTCCAGGTGTCTTTTTTTAAAGTTATTTAATAATTACTGCTTGTAAACATTTTTATTAATTAACAGAACCTTTTTGTCTTCATTGCAAACACCGCTTACTGCCATTCAAGTCGTATTTCCGCTTCATATAATATGTGACCGGGGCGTTATTTTACAACCCACAACGTCTTATCTGCAGGGTATCTCCATAACAGAAACACAATTTTTATGTATGCTAACTGTAATTCTTCATTGTGATGGACTGAGGGGGAAATGGAAAACACAATAAAGGAAACGGGCAAGGTGAGGCATGCGCTGACATTAGCGGCTTACGAGCCTCCAAAATGCAGCCGGCAGCATCACATTATGAGCCTTAGACATTCAATGAGCGACAGGGCTTAAAAATATGCCAGACCTAACGGAGAAAAACGCTATCAATACCTTTCTTCTCTTCTCCCCCTCACTGTCATCCGATCTTTTCATGTTCCTGGAGTTGTGTTTACACTGCCTCGCTTACATTAGGGGAGATGTTGGTTGTTGTAGTGCACGAATAAATGGTGTTTTGACATTCCCCCCTATAACAGGGAGCATATATTAAAAAGCAGCAGATTTAATTTAACAATAAAGCAACCCGTAAACAGCTTCAGCAGCAAGCATTCTTTCAGAATGACTTTAGCAGGAAATACTTGAAGTGTGGCTGTAAGAACTACAAGTCCCAAAAGTGTATGAGGACGTGCACCGGAAGCAGCTTCGTTACGCTTTTGACATTGCACTGCGCAGGTGCGGACAGAGGTACAGCGCTATAAACAGCAGAAACACCCATTTATAATGGGTTTTTATATCAATAAAGTAAGATTTATCGCTTTTAACACGGCTGTGGTACTAAAGAATATTGATACACGTGTAGAATAAAACGCAAAGGCTGCAATCACTCATATATAATTCTATTAAATATAATCTTTTTATAGACATTTTACAGATATTTACACCCTGTATCCTAAATAATCCTTGATATATATATATATATATATATATATATATATATGCATATGTTTTCTGTAAGATAAATGTAAAGCCACGCCACTTTCATCTCAGACAATGTGCAAAAATAGCAATTATGCTTTGAACATAGTCCAGTTTAAGTCTTGCCAACCTTCTTTCAACTCCTGCATGCATCTTAAATCCAGGTGCCTGCTTTTGCTATGGTGTGGACTTGAGCTACGTCAGCCCTTTTTCAACTCACCACAGATCATGAAAGTGCACCGTAAACGCAGAGCGCCTGTGTGGCTGCCTTTGTGCATCACCTGCACATGCCCTCCTAGAGTCAAACCAGACTGCTCATGAACTGTGCTGAAATATGTTCTATCCATTGTTCCGATCAAAGCACATGTGAAATACATGAAAGTTTCACGGATGGAGTGGTGTTGGCCGTGGGAGGGCAGTTGAGAGATCTGAAACACCTGTTAGATATTACCATTACAGACTTTGATCAGTGTCTTCATTAGTTCCCTTTGTAATCTCTTTTCTTTTATGGCCAAGCTGACTTGGGTCAGCTTGGTACTGTGATTTAACACACATGTTTTTTTTCACCTGTCTTGTAAAATGCTCAAAAGCTTTCCTACTTTCAAAGATGTCAGTGTGTCTGCCATCCCTAACTAATAAAGGATGGGGGTTCTTTTGATTCCTATTTATAACCTACATTTCCTCTTCTATGTCCTGGTCCTCCAAAGGGAGAAATATGTTTGCAAGATATCCTTGGAATCGTTTACAGAAAACTAGATCCATATGCATGAAAAGTCTATGATTTTTCACATGAATAATATATTGTGTCAATATTTTGTGCAGTTTTAGAGCTACTCTCATGAAAAAGAACTTATGATGTTATAAATATCCTCTTTTCCATAATCGTATAATGTCAAAAGCTGCTTACATCCAACCTCTGCCACCCCAATTATTCATTACAGTAAGTTCCTTTTATGAGACAAACTACTATTCACATATCCCTACTGTCAGTCATCTTTATGGTTAACATAAACATTTTTAAGTTTGTAAGGTCTGGTGCTCTCTAAGTGAATATAATATATAGGTTTTTGGCTAGAAGATGGTCTGCGCTTTGCACAATGATTCTTACAGATTATTACTTTACAATTCCATTACTGATGGTATGAGGTCAGAGTTTTTAAAGCTTCTGTGGCAAAAAACACAAAATACCTTTAAAAGATTTATCATTCAAATCAATTGGTCTTATAGGTTTTGTTTGATATTTAAACTAGAGTAAAATTATCTTAATTTAGCATCAAGACTAAAAAGATGAATTAGTGGTGTTTAGTTATGCTAATGAATTTGCCTAAAAAAATCCCCACTATTTATACTCAATAACTATTTTCTACATAAACTGGCAGCACCTCAGAGCGGTCGGTACCTGTATATGTCTGTTAATGTTGTAATCTTGGTGCGGCTGGAAAATAATTGCCCTTCAAGGGATTAATAAAATATTTCTGTTTGTGATTCTGATTCTAAACCAAAAAAACAATAAGTTGTTATCCTATAAAGGTTGTGATGCCCTGCACTCTTACCAAAATAACTATTTACATTTTACCCAACGGAGCTTTACAAGGACAAATACATGATTTCATTTTTGAGAACAGAGTTGGAGATGGGTGGTGGGGGGGTAATGATTGACGTCCAGCAAACTACAAGCAAACTCCAAGCTGCCAGCTGTTTGGAGCTAAATGCGCTAACGGAAGTGGGTGGGCTTTGTATATCAGATACCTGTCAGTCAAAAGGACACGGCCACAATCCAGCATGTTTTTTGTTTTTTTCTTTGTTTGTTTGTTTTCTTTTACCCTCCACCAGATCTCTTTGAAAAGTCAACTTCATGTCAGACTTTTTTTAAGGATAAATAATGTCTAAACACATGAGTTATTTTTTAAAATCATTTTCCTCACAGTTGGTATAAAGGTTAACTCAACCTATTAAACCTAAAACTAACTGTTTTTCCGTTTTTAACCTTTTTGCATTTTTTATACACAAATATCACCAAACACAAGATAGATATAAACTATACAGAATGACTCATGCAAATAATTTATTATACATCTAACTTGATGCTTTTTAAGTTTAGAAGTCTATGGGGATTTTTTTTTTCTGTTTTGGAGCTCCTAGTGGATGAGGCATGAACTGCGCTTTTTGTTTTTTTTTTGTTTGTTTGTTTGTTTTTTTACTACAAGGTTATCGCTTAGCAACAAAAGATTTATTTTTTCAAAAGTCAAAGAGAAAAGACAGGAGTCAACACCAAACTGACTTATACTGGTTGGAGAGAGCTCAGTGAACAATGAGATGCAAAACAGAAGCATTTAAAACCTTTCTTTGAAATTTGGGAGGCCAGTTTATATTTATGTTTACTGAGAAACAGCACCACTTTTCACCAATTGAATAATTTTTATTACGATTAAGTGCAGGCTGCTGATGAGTTCTAATTCCATTACTATTAAATGCTGCGATCATTTGCATGCTCAAGGAATAATTTCATATTGAAACATCAGGACAAGCAGTGATTTCGGCTCTTGTAAGGCCTGGGTTACATGTGGAATCGGTTTTCTGAGGTGGCATACAACAACCTTTACAACTACTTGAAAAAAATTCAGTTAAGCTTGTAATTTTCCCCACAGCTGCATTTTTTGTGCTCAGATGACCATGATTCACTAAAGTGGCAGCGATATATTTATTCTCTTTCCAGCAAGGTAGTCAGCAAACATATTTCCCAAAATCTGTGAGTTTTCCTAAGCCTACTGCCATAATTTGTCAACGTTTTTTGTCAACGTAAGAGAACTCAACCTTGTCTAAAATGATAGACATATATTTTTTTTGTTCTGCCCGTGTCAAACTCATTTCTCTGTCCCTTTCAATCTACACACTCACTTCACCATTACAGTTCCTTACCTTAGGGAAAGAGTCAAAATCTCCTTCACATGTTTTCACTGTCAATCATCATGATGAGGAGCATGTCAAAGAGAAAAAAGACCTTTGGATCTTTTTTGTTTGATGCTTACATTTAAAGCTCTGTGAACAATCAGAACTTACAGGCTCTTTACATAAAGACAAGCCAATTACCTTCCTCAACAGCGCCTGTCATTTGTCCTACAGTGAATCAGGCTCTAAAGCAGACACTTCTCCTCTTATGTCTGACCTGTGGGGTTTGGCAGAAGACAAGGTCACCCCTGTACACACTCTGATGTGGTATCATCATGGAAGAAATGGAGGTGGGTGGGGGATCACTTTGAACTTCCTCTATCATACCGCTCTGGTCAATGTGTTTGTGCTCATGATGGGGCTATGTTTTTTATTATTGTCGATTGCATCACATCCGGATGCCCTTTGACAAGGTTTCCCTTTTGTGATATGATGAGTGTCTCAAAAAGTTTGAGGAGAATAAAAGATTTTTTTTTTAAAAAGGGGAAAAAACAGAGCACAGGGAAACAAAGACCACTGTGTTGTGTATATATTAGAACCAGAACTATGCGATCATCTTTCTCAATATTTTAAAGCACACACAAAAATACAAAGTCTTTGTGAATAATAACTATGAGGTTCAATTCAACCTCTTAAATTTCATGATTACATTATCAAGTTCTGGTTGCAGCATGAATGAGGGGAAGCAAACAAAAGAGAAAACTGAAAACAGGACTGTAAAGCATTGACCTGCACCACGCAGGACCTCTCCTGAAGGTACTACGAATTGCATACAGCACTTTTAAATCACCACAGCTGAGGCCGGAGACTATCCTTAGCATTGTTCCGCCTCTGTGAAGACATGCTTGTTTTTGATTTTTATTTATACTGAATGAGCATATGGAGCAAGTATGTGCCTTTCTCTGCTTGCTAACCTCCAATGCTTAGCCTTAGGAAGCTGTTATTTGTCAGTACTATAAAGCAGATTGCTGCCCAGTGGTTTCAATTAACATCAAAGAGCTCGTTGCAGGCAGTAATAGTTATATCAAAACCTGAAATGTATTATTTAGGTTATGTGCTGGGGTCCTCCAAATGATTATGTCCTTGTTAAGACAAGGGTTTTCTTTTTTTGTTGACTTTTTCCATCCCGCATACTCTACTACTTTTTGCTTGCTTCTTTGAAGTACACCCACACCACCCCTGTACAGACTTTTTGCAGCACCAGGGTACCACTGTGGCTCACCCAAGGTGGCCTATTAGGTAGTTGCAGGACATAAAAACATGCTGTTACTAATGTGACAAAGAAGATTAAGTTGTTAGTGGGTTTATTGCAGAAGAATTTCCAAAGTCTCCAATGGACGGCTAGTTCACTTTCACATTGTAGAACAATGTAAATAGCCCAGCAAAAGGCAATGATTTATAATGCATAGAGCAGTTTAAAATGAGGAACTGAAAGAGGCAAACTCGAGTGTAAGAGGATGTACTTCTGGATTGTTTAATTGCTTTAAGTCATGTCAGTGTGTTGGAGTGACAAAAAGACCTAAGAGAAAATCTGCTGAAAGAAATTCATTGTTAGATATGCACAAACAGCACTGAGGAGTGGCAACTGTTTCTGATGTTATTTGTTGCATCTTTTCCCTACATCCCTACTTGATTTCCCTAACAGTCTGCTTTTCTTCAAATGACCGCGACTGGAATTTCATTGTGTTCACAACAGAAACAAACCGGAGTCATGATTAAACCACAGGATAGTCGGCAATGTGACATGATGTACTTTAAACAGGACATACAGATATTTGTTGCTCATCTATTTCTTTATCTTAAATGTACAGCACTTTTCCAGCTAATTCAGTATTTACAGTTTACTGCTCCTCTTTCGACCCTTACATTCTTGTTGCTTTGTGTTTCCCTGTGTTCCCCTTGTTTGTCTCTGGGACTGTGTTTATGTGCAAAAGCTTTGCTGGCCGTCATAATATAGGATTTCAACAACTTTGGTCGGATTTTAACATGATGTGTTTCATCTGTACTTCCAAAAATAATTGCATGCTGAGTAGCACCTGCTCTGTAGCTAATAAAACTTTCTTCAGTTTCTAAGGGAATCCATAGTCAGGCAAGATCATATAAGGATTCTTTTTTCTTTTTTTTGTCAGTGGATTCATTAAATCTCTTGCAACCCCGTGGCCGAGGCTTAAAGTGCACAGCGGGACTTTTAAAATGGTTCAAGAAGTGCATGCACCATTCAATACATGTTGATTAAGCCTCAATAAATGCTTATATACTACCACAGAAAAGAGCCCTCTGGTTAGCGAACAGAAAGAGCGTGCAGCCTTCGTGTAAGATGTGGTACACCTCCTTGCCTGGGATCACTTCCAGACACTGAAATGAGGAAGCGCTTTGGTAGTGCTGTGATTTGAATACCATGATCACTGAGCACTTTTATAAGAAACCCATTAAAAATGAGGTTTTGACATACAAAAGAGCGCCTGTTTAAATCTCACGCACATTGTCGGGGTGAAAGACATCATAAAACTCTATACGGAAGCGTACAATCTCTGTGTGCGTCCTCTCCGCCATCAGGAGGGGATGTCTTTTGTATTGGGAGACATGACCTTTTTCTCTGGAAAAGCCGGTGCCCCCTGGCTCAGCACCATGCTGCAGATTAATCGCACATTTCTTCAGCATGATACAATCACCCACATTGGACTTAACTTTTAAGAAAGACATCTGTCTGAAATATGCCAATCTGTCAAAACGCACTGTGCTCTAAGAAAATAAGTCTCTCTGAAAAGGTCCAGCTGAGGTGGACACAATGGCCCAGTTTGACCCCTGCTTCCACCTGCTCCTGACAGTGTTTATAAAGTGCCAACTCCGCTCATTAGCACTCCCATTACACCAGAGTTATAATAGATCTGCGGATCAAACACAGCCTGAGCCAGCAATGGCTGATACGGTATTAATATGATATGTAGGAGTTCAGCAAATATTGAAAAAGCTCTCTTTGATGGTGACTGTTTTATATTAAAGGCTTTTTATTGGGATTTTTCTGGTCTTTAATGTGCATGTTTTCCCCTTGAGTCAGTGTTACCAGGTTTAGGTCCCGTTGTGTGACTGGTCTCTGACTTCAATAAGATGCACATAAGGTGCGCACACTGCAGCTATTGTTGCATCATCTTAAGGATATACTGTGCATTGGTGGTGCTTTGACAAAACAGCAGTTAAGACTCTGTGGATATGTTCATAAAAATAAATAAATGGCTTGTTTCATTAACTGGCTGCATGCACATTCATTGCATTGTTCTAGCAGCTTGCTACTAAACTAATAAATGTGAGACTGATGATTGTATGTCTGATTCAACTTTGGCAAGTGATCAAATATTAGTTTGACAGCTCAAAGTGCACCCAAACCCACCAGTCTGACCACTAACTTGAACACTGAAATGAGTTTATTTATTCATGCACATTTTTCCTCCTTTCTAAATGAGTTGACATCACGGAGCGTGCTATTGGTGACAGGTCATTTTAACACTGACTGAAAAGTTTAAATCACACCCAACTTCCTGTATACATGACTACTTTTATTCTCTTTCAGGCGGCTGTCATGTTTAATTACAGTATATCTCCTTGAATGGCAGGGTGGTTTTTGGTAGCACAGAGGAACATTAGACTCGTTCCACCAGCCCACGTTTAAATAAAGGTTAAGTTTAGTAAATTGTGCCTTTTCCCCGAGTCTTTTCCTGAGTATACCTCATGGTGCATGGGAATGCAAAATGCACATCTGGAAAAACAAATCAGTTCTTTTCAGTTTTATTTGTATGGCGGCACTTCACAACACTGTCATTTATATTGATTTTCAATGAAGGGGTGATGGTAACAGGCAATCATTGGGCGAGAGGCGGGGTACACTCTGGACAGGTCTACAAACACATCCGTTTGAGCCAATTCATAAGAAACAGCCTAGCCAAGGAGAACCAAAAGATTGCTTTAATCTTAACTTTGATCCAATCTCCCATCTTGTGTATGAGGCAACAGTGGAGCGGAAGACTTCTATTTAACAGGCAAAACCTTCAACAGAACTCAGCTCAGGGAGGGGCGGCCATTTGCCTCAACAAGTTGGGGTGAAGAGCCCCAAGGAAAAATGGGCATCGACATGGCAAAAACAAAGCGACTATTTGCTTTTTGCCTGTTAAAATGTGTCACCTATCAAACCCTTGGTTGCATGTGGGCAAATCCTTTCCCAAAACTGTCGGTCATTACTATCCTGACTGAGATGTTGCAGTGTTATGAAGAATGTTGTCTCAGATTAGGCTAAATGTTACCATAGTTCTTTATGCGCCACTGAAAATCTTTTGCATGTCAGATTGTGTGTTTGGTTTGAACCAGAATGGGAAGCAGCTTCTAGTTATTCAGAACACATTAGATGCTTTGATCCCAAATGGACCTTGTTTCCATTTGCTGAAAGTATTGCTTTGTGTTTGTGTTGCGGTATACTTGTCGGATGGCTATGATTTGTTTCTGTGTGTTACAAGCAAAGTCTTTCATGATCATTTTATTTTGCACCAAGCAGTGTTAATCTTCATCATCCTTATTCATGTTCTAACTTTTGCTATTACCGCCAACGATGATTGATTCCTCTGCTCCAATATGATAACTAATGATTAGCTCTTTAGAGAACAAGAGTCTCTCAGGGAGCTTCGAGCAATGTGGGATAATTTAGAGCGCCTGTCACTGATCATCTCTCACTACACTCACTTTGTGTAGTTGCTGATGTTTTGGTGATCACAAAGCAGCATCTGGACTCCTGGAAATCTGTCTCACACACATTAAAGAAGAGCCACTCACATTCCACCAAGTAGGGCTAATATTTTCCATATTTCCCGAGACAAAAATGACCTCCAAGCTGAAGTTTGAAGTCGCTGACCAGTTCTAAAACTGATCCTGCCTTGCGATGTATAGTTAAAACAGATTAGTAAGGAATGCAGACTGCCGTACTATTGTGAGCCGACAATGTTTAAAACAAAGAACACCACAGCTTTTTTACACATGTAGATCATGCTGTATGTCATGGAGCCAAATCCTCATTTCAACACAATGTCAAAGGCGGCTTTGGACCACATCCCGAGCTCTTTGCATGTTTGTCTTTTGTTAAAAAGGACAACTACCCTAACAGTGCCAAAGTACCCAAGGCTCTTTGATATGTGAAAGCCTAACAGTGGGACTGCTCCCTGCTCAGCTGGTACACAGATGTGTATGTGTGTGTGTGTGCAAGTGTGTAGGGCAAGTCCGCTGTCTGAACCGAGCACAGATTAGTGACTCTTTTCTTTTTTTTTTCTCTCTCTCTTTCTCTTTTATTCCTAATAAATAAACCCCAGTGCATGCTGGGTTATGTGTGAGGGGAAAATAACATGCCGTTAGCCAATCAGAAGCAGGTGGTGCAGGGCTTGGTGGCTACAGGCCCTGCAGCTCTTATCATAAAACAACTGCACTTTTAACTTTAATTGTAGTTGTGGATAGATTTTGGGGTTTGGGTTAGAAGTGTTTTATTACTTCGGACTGGAATCAAAGTAACAGAAATATAATTATGTTAAAAACAGGCAACAATTTTGTTGTAATGGGTGGTGGCCATGTTTCAGGCTCAACTCGCCAATAAGGTTCTGCCGGTCACAGAAATCTATGCGCTGTGTACTTGACTGTTACCAACTCACACAGAGTTCAGACTTATAATAACCACAAGAAAACTGGATTCATTTACTATCCAGAACTGAGGCCAAGATTTACATAAACATTATATACTTTGATATATAATTCAAAGCCATCTTGCTTATACTGGTGTTATTGAGTCTGACGCTCTGTTTTTGCTTATAGATAATAGGTAGAAAAAAAAAAAAAGGAGATGCCAAAAACACAATGAAAGCATTTTAAAGTTGCGCTACTGACCTTTGCAGATTATGGCACTTTGAAAATTATTAACAAAAGCTTCTTTAGCATCCTTTTGCATTCTGCCTCTACTTTGAGACAGGATGCAACTTTGCCATTAGAAAGGAATTTCAGATGTCAGATAATGACCATAATGCATGTCAGTGAGTGTCAGTGTGTCATTAAACAAGTTACAGAGTTTTGACTATTAACCTTTGTTGTATTTCTTTAAATGGAACGCTGTTTGGTAAGAGGTAAGGGTGTCATTATTAGATATAAAAGAAGCATCTACTAAATGCCTTAATTACAAACAGGTCATGTTCAAGATCGCAAAGAAATGTAATCTTCCAGAGTGCAAACATAACATTTTATTGAAGATTTAGGGAGTCTGTGAAAATCTCACGTATGTGACGTTAACCATCATGCTATTGTGACCAGTACAGCCACATGGGCTACAGCGTACCTCAGAAAACCCTTTCCACACAAGTTCTATTGCATGTTTTCTAGTTTTGGAACACAGATGTGTTTTTTACACTGGTAAAGACATTTTCAAATCAATTATAAAACTTTTGCTACACTTCTTGCATCTTATAGAGTAATATTCCTGAAATGCATTATTATTATGATCTTTATTTAGTCAATTAAGTCTGTTGTTTTGTGTTTTATCTAAATAAGCAAAGTAATGTTGTTATTTCTTATTTTCCCTCCTCAAACTTTACCACATGTGTGTTTTCAGCATTCCTACAGTGTGTGAGTGTGTGTCTGTTTGCAGCGTGTCAGTCGTTAGCTAGTGCTGAAAATAACAGCTGTCCGACAGAGGTGCCACTTTTGCTCGAGCAGTCAAACACTCGCACATGTACATCAGAGCAGCTGTTTCTATCCAACATCTGACTTCTTTTACCTTCCTACAACTTTAAGATGGTGGTTGTTAATCCATAAGTCATGTGTGTATAGTGAATTGTTCAAATCGGCCATAGGTAGATTTCTGTGTGACGCTCCACCCTGCAGTCCAGGGTTGATGGCCTGCAGTGAGCTTTTCTCTGAGCGTGGTGGGAAAGATTATGATGAAAGGAGCTGAGAATGAGATGACACACCCTGTCTCCATAATTCACTGCTTCATCGTGAATAGAGGCATTAAGCGCACCCTCTTTTCTTTCCATCTCTGGAGAATCGTACATGTCACACTGCACAGTGTCTCTATATGATACAGTCACCTCAGGTGTTTCGCACGCATATCAACAACGGCCTGGCGTGTCGTCAGATTGCTTCATCTTCAGCATCTGAGATCACCGAGAGAGAAGTATGATTTATGATGACAGTCAATGACGTCTCACGTTTTTCTGTGACTTTCCCAAATTCATTTTCATGCGTTCATTGGAAGATATTACAGTTTTTTGTTTCCGCCTTGAAACAGAAGCTGCTGGGAAAAACAATCATGAGGGAAACTGCTTTACTGTACAGATGTTTCCCATATTTAGTCTCACTGCAACACAATTACACAACATTAGTGTTTTAAAGCCAAACAGAGGCACAATCTGACTAAAATACTCAGATTAATGTTTTGACTTTAAGATTTATCCAATTATTTTCTAGCATAATTGTATTTCTACATAAATGAGAGCACATGCAGTAGGTAAAGTTATGTTATTCAGTTTGTTATAAACATGTGAAACAAGTGTTTACTTTATTGTCCTTTAAATGTAAAGATCAGCTCATATGAGCTTGTTTTTATTTAAAAGAAGGGATAAAAAATGACCCCGTCCTGAACTGTCTCACATTCGACCCCAGTTTCACACAATTCCTTTTGACAGACAGTAAAACATTTTTAAAAAATTAAATAAATAAATAAGATGATGAAGAGAAGTTCATAATGTTTAACCACAAAAACATCAGACTGCCTTTTTTGGGGCCTTTCTCATAACCCTAAGCTCTTGGTAATTAGTCAGCAATTGGAAATAAACAACATGGGGTTCGCAGACTGCGGTTTGGAAGGGCAGATTCCTCTAGGAGACACAAGTCTGTCACTGCGAGGAGCTCTTGATTTAGAGGCGTTGATTCAGTAAACTGCGTTCTGTGAGACAGCACAGGGGTTTTTAATTGCAAACATTAAATTACAGAGTGAGAAACTGTGCTGTGCGCTGTGGAGTTTGAATTTAGACAGACTTATCACAGCATCTTTGGTCTTGATCAGTGTCAGCATCATTCCAGACATAAAGATGTTGCTTTTAGTGTGCACAATTTTATTGCAAAACAATCATATTCAGTTTATACATATATAAAAAAAAACCTGCTCAGCTTCAATTGACCGTTCAATTGATCTTGACCGTCTGAAACTGAAAGTGGCTTTAAATAAAATAAAATAAACATTTGGTTTGTTTCACCAACCTTTCAGCGCTCTTATGTGGAATGTCGAATAAAAATTAGAAGGCATTTCTTCCCTCAGAAGCAGTGTCCTGCTGTATGTTATAATATGGCTCAGTTATCACGCTACACCATTTGTGTCTGGTACCTATTAATTAGCGGTAACTAATTTGTATTGTGCAGTTAGTACGTGGCATATAACTCACTCACCCATCTTTTCACCACATTGAATTGCTCTTGCATACATTCAAGTTGTGATATCCGCTCCACCAAAAGTCTACCCAGTGTTTTTTGGCTTTCACTGTGGTTCTTGCTAATTTCCCAGTGGCACCAAACAGATTTGTATCTCTATATTGGGCTCAGCAATGGTTACCACTGAACTATGTTGATCGTTTTGTGGACGGATGTATGCGTTTGTTGTTTGTTTATGTGTGTGTGTGTGTGTGAGACTTCTGGTCTCCTCAAATGTACAGCATGCATGCTCTTCTTTGTGGGCACGTGCAGCGTTGCATGGGTGTAAATGAGTTACTGTGGATTGTGTGCGTCTGAACTTGTCCAGATGTACTGTATGTGTATGTGTTAGAAGTGTGTAGTGTGGGAGGCAAATGTAATGTCAACAAACAGGAACAACAACAGTTTTGCTGGCAGCAGCCGAGCCTCAGCTATGTTGTAATTAGAAGTGGATGAAAATGTGGGACAACAGCGTCTTTAACCATAACCAAACATTTCTCTCAGGCGGAGGATTACAGAAAGAAACAGAATGTGGTTTCTGCTCTCCACTCTGCATGCCACATGTCACAGATTCTCAGGCCATTGATCCTGGTCCTCTGCTCTGCCACTGGCCATTTGGGGCTGCAACCCAGATGTGTAAAACGGTCATCTTTACCCACTCCAGTTACTCACCCTCTGTATATACTTGCATGCAAGCATGTGAGAGCGCTCCTAATCTGATTATCCTCCAGTCTGTGCTGCCTCCCACTGGTTGGGGATGATACTAACAGTGACCCAACCTCACTGCAGAGACTAACTAACTGTAATAAAAGTCCTTCATTTCACATCAGTGCAAACCTGCTTGAAGCTGCCTGCATCAACATAATTCACATCCTCCAAAGTCATGAATCACTTGAAAATAGTTGACATGCTAAGTCTCAGTACCAAAGTAAGTTAAATAAATACAAGCAAGAGAATGCAAACCCAACATTGCCTCCCATCTGTATTTTCCACTGTCAAAAAGTGAATGATTTTGCACTGCCGCTCGGTCTCTTACAAGACCACCACATGCGAGAATGAGTTTCAGGCTCTACCACTGTGTCCTGGCAAAGGGAGAGCATCTGAGAAAACTTGTAAACAGTCAACCATAATCATATGTACCCTGAGTAGAGACATGATAAATCTAATCCCTCTCTGTCTTAAAATGCCAGAAAATGTCTCCTTATTGGAAAGCAATCAGGATGAACTTGCCCTGTAGATATGCGCTGCAACGGCTGTGCAAGCGTAGAAGCAAAAGAGTTTTATCCAATTTGCTAAGATGATTGAGTTACAGTGATGGCATGCTGTTTAAACCCAGGGAAATCTACAGCCTGGGGATTATTTAGACATGTTAAAAGTTGCCCTGTCTCTGTTTCTTTTTCATATCTCAGACTGACCTCTGTGCATCCTCTCAGAGATAGATATCGAGTTTAGGAGTTTAATTGTCTGCACTAAAACAACAAAAAAGCCTGCTTTGTTTTTACAAACACTTGGTCCAAATGGGGAGTCTGCTGCCAGCATCCTAAGCCCTGCATGGGACTAGATCTCAGCAGACCAGCCAAGCCTCATTTCCAGTTTCAGGCCTGACCTTCTACATTCCTATTCCCCATGTTTGCCCTCAGCAGCCCCCTCTGAAGTTCAATCAGGTGGGAGAGAGTTTTTGTCTGCACAGCAGCAGCAGCAGCAGCTACAGCGGGGGTTTGAATGCGGACAGAATGGTTTGCTCAGCAGCCTGTTGCTTTGGTTTGTTTGGAGCTGCGGTCCTTGCTGGAATATGTAACCAAATTCCTTTCACTGTCCCACAATCGGAGTTTGCTGCCAGCTTCCCTGGCAATGAGGCCCTGAATTAGGGCCAGTCCTCCTGCTCATCCCACAAAGCCTTTCATGTTCTCAAACCGCAGCCTGAGCGAGGCGCCTCGGTTTCAACAGCAGCAGACCAGCATATGTTTGCCTAATTCCTGAGACATGATGACAGTGGTCTCCCAGCCACGAAAAGACAGCTTCAGGTTTTTTTTTCTCATTCTGCACTTTAATTATTATTTTCTGTTGTCAGTGACTTCCAATAGTTACACACCACATGCTTTCTCATTACACATGTTTCTATTCTTTTTTTCATGAGCAGTTCCCCCACACTCCTAAACTTTTCCCCCACCTCGGTCGCCCCCTCTCCTTCCACAATGCTTTGCTAGTCCATGACCTTGCAACTGGAAGAAAAACAAAGTACAGCAGGGGAGGTTTTTCATTGCCCAGCAGGAGATGGAATTATGGTTGGTTATTGCCCACAACTGCTAGGTGTAAGGAAGGATCACAGTGCTGAGAGGTGGACACAGTCTTCCTGCCACAGGTCACAGCAGATTACACACAACCAGGCCTGATCTCGTAAAGACAGGGCGTCGGGAAGCAACACCCAGAGCTGCACCCGCCGAATACCTCCTTGAACTTCAGCTCACACCGAGAGGCGCCTCGTACACAATCAGAGGCTTTTGTTTTAGCTGTCTGGCGAGTTTAAGTGATGTGTTACTTTCATAAAAAGAAAGTTGACTCAAATCACAGAATAAAATAGAAAATATGAATTTTCACCGCAGTGGCTGGAAGCGGCAGCCAGTTGGAGCAGGTTGGAGTTCAGTGCATTTCTTCATGAATTAACTGTTTCTGAAATCAAAGCTGTAATCTTACAGTGTTAAAACTTGGCTCCCAGTCTCAAGGCGTTGTAGTCATAAAAACAAGAACAACACCCTGTGACATGCAACAATCCCCCCCTTGACCTTCTCTTCACATTTGCTGGCGCCTACAGAAGCCGTGCACTTTAATGCCGTAGAAATTTTGTCTTCGGAGCAGAAGGAGGCTTTATTGATGATCATAAAGATCCACTGTTATTAATGCCCACACAATCTACAGTGTAATCTCTAACCTCTGTCTTATTAAACACAGAGCATATTTGCTGGTGAGGTGAAACATAGAACCACAAATCTCTGACAGCTCCAAGGAGCAGCTCTATGGAGCCAAAAGAAATAAGCTCCACAGTCACACTGAAAATAATCAGACCTTAGTGGCACATAATAGTCTGCTTTGAAGAGGAAGGTACTCATATTTTCTGCTCTTTATTCCACTTATCAGTAGCCCTGCTTTTTCTCCCCTCAGGCCAGTCTTTCGGGAGTTAAGACTCCTTGGCTAGCATCGACTGCCTGTGGCTGTCATTGCATGTGTTTAGTTTCACCGCTAGCTTCCTAAGGCTTACTGCGGCCCTGCTATCCTCTCAGATGGCGTGTGACACACACTTATCCTAGGCAAATCTGCGCGTCCAGCCCTGCCAAGTCAAACAAGTCTGTATATTGCTGACGTCTAACCCAATATCTTTGGACTTTTAAAGATGTGTGTGTGTTTCTACTTTTTCATGTACAAATCTGACTGTAGTTCCAAATACTCAATCATTAAATTCTCAGCTCCGCTCGCTGAAACAGTCAGAGTTTATTTTATCCCTGCATGAACAGACAGCCGCAATACATTTTTAGCAGCCACGGCATGAGTCGTGTGTATTTTAACGCTCTGGCCATATGTGGCACCCTGACCTCTTTTATAAACAGAACAGCCTGCAGAGCACCATGAGCCTGTTTCACCAGCTTGGGAAAGGGAAAAGAAGGGGGCGGCTATGGGGTGCTTGGGAGGGGTTCTGTTGGGGATACTTTGATTGAAAGTCATGATGGAGCCGTTCCCCTTTGAGGAAAGATGGGCAGCACTTGAGACTGACTTCAACTCGGGTCCAGCTCATTCTTGTATTAGTTAAGCCAACAATGTTATCCGTCTGTTCACCACAAGGCCGACAGAATTAACTTAAAAAGAATTTCCCTCCTTAAACTGTTGGGCAACATCTATTCCTGCAGGCGACTCCAGTTTTATTGGAGTTTTTTTTTTTTCAAATCTAATCCTCGGTCCTTTATGCTTTGTTGAACAGACTTGGATGCATAACAGTGACTGGGCACAACAATTAGGTTTCTATGAATAAACAGCTCTTTCTCTCCAAAGCAGATGATCAGTCTCTGTGTTATATGGTCTTTGATTGATGTGGGTGGCCAAAACTAAAATGGTAGTCACTCTAAGCGTACCCTCGGGCCTTGGAGCCCTATCATTGCAAAGCCCGCCCCCTCCCTGCTGTCCACTCTTCTGTGGTGTGGTACTCTACCTGTAGGTATCAGGTGATGTGGGAGCATTCGTGGAGGTGGGGTGGAGCACAGTGGAGTGTAATTACACATGCATGTGAAGAAAAGATCTCTGAGGGTAATGAAGTTTGGAAGATGCAGCCATCTTAGAGGGTGGTCCCTCCCTCCATTCCGACAGCGATCCCACTGCCTCTCTGTCTGTGGTCGCTCACGCGAGTCGCCCAGGTCCCCCCGGTCCCCTCCTCTCTCTTTGCTCGGACAATGGGATGTGCTTCAGTGGGGACCTGGAAGTGGCGCCCACCCCAGTTGCTCCAGCCAAGCAGGCTCCCAGGGCTGCTCGCAGGCATTTCATCACATTACATCAGATCAAAAGCAATAAGCTAATTACAAACGACTGTGGCCATGCAAGCAGTAAATACAGAATCAACGTAATTGATTTAATCCTCTCAATGCTTAAGTGAAAAACTTATCAATGCCAAGGCAAAAATTACAGCCCTCTTTATTTTCTTTTCCTTTTTTTTTTTGCAGGGAAGCAGTGACAACAGAATGGATTAAAGGTTCACATGTAGATCTTTCAACCAAAGTAAACTTTGTGACGCCAGTGCAATTCATACAGCAATGCTTAGTTAAATGGAAAGGGAGAAACATGTAATTTTAGGCCTCAGTTTTACGCCTTAGACACTTTTAGACTTACTTGTTGTGTTTGTTCATTTGTTTTCTTTTAACCATGAAGACCTTTTGTGAGCACAAGTTTCTTCCATCATTTACTGCGGTGGCAGAGACAGAGAGGGAGGGGGGGGGGTGGATGTTTTATGCATGCCACAATATGCATCTTAAGAGTAAAAGCATTAGGAATGATGGTAAAAAATGCGAAAGGTTTCCGTCAGGGTTTACTTATTCATGACGTTCAGAGAAAAGCAACGAATTTTAGAGCAAATCCATGTTATCATTGGAGAAGCTCCCCCACAGAAGTCATTTTCCACCTGAGGACATGCGCTTTAATGACAGTTTGAGGTGGTGCCACTGGAGCAGAGATACAGATTCCATGTTTGCAACACATGCAATATCAAAGCAGAGGGGAGGAGGAGGGTGTTTTTCATTTAAAACTTACTTTTTTGCTGTTAGAAAGGGTCATGATTCCTCATTTTTTTACCATCTTCTCAGTCATCAAACTGGGGATATATTCAAATAGATTTTTAAATATACATCTTCTGTCCTCTTCGCTGTTCTTCTACATGTCTCTCTTAGGCAAGCGATTCAGCCTCAACTCTGACAGCTTTCAGATTTGCTAAAGTTCTCATTGTTCTCATTTGCTTCTTGCAATTTTTAAAAGCTCATTGTTTTCCTTTTTAACCACTAATTTTAACAGTTCTGTAGCAAAATAGAGCAGTTCACCAAATTTACCCCGCTAACCATAATATACAGGATTATGCCACTGAGATAACTAGAAGCTTGACCCCGTTCTAATTTTTAGCTTCTTTGCTTCATC
>JBAMIG010000001.1:23572771-23590184 GCA_037177335.1 Kiunga ballochi
GGGCTGGAGCCAGTCCCACATGATGGACAGTTCACCAGTCCATCACATGGTCAACACACAGAGACAAACAACCACGCACACTCACACCTATGGACAATTTAGATTCTCCAATCAGCCTATTCCCAAGGTGCATGTCTTTGAACTGTGGGAGGAAGTCAGAGAACCCAGAGAAAACCCATGCTAACACGGGAAGAACATGCAAACTCAACACAGAAAGGTTACTGGTTGGACCCCCACCCCAGCTGGGACTCAAACCAGCACCCTGCTTGCTGTGAGGCCGCAGCACTAACCAACTGCGCCACCGTGCAGCAGACTACATTGTAAGTAGCCTGGTAAATAAAAAACCTTCAATCTGTTTTTGTTGCCCAGACACAACTTATGATGTAATTGTGGATCTAAAATGCCCCCATCCTTTATTTTTTCTTGCTGTAATTCATCATCCTGCCCTCGCCATCTTTGGACATTCAGATCATATGAATTCATAAAATGTCAATGTCAGGACCGTGAAGGGACGGACACACACGCAGACTGGCGATTCACAAAAGATGCTTTTTAATTCCAAAGGAATCACTGGAGACGAACACTGAGATCAACAAGACACTCTGGTAGGGAACACAGGGAGCCAGCAAACCAAATACACTGGGAAAACGAGACACAGGTGAAACACATGAGGGTAATCAGGAGGTAGGTAGGAAGGGAAGACACACGAGGGAGGGCCGGACGAGACACCTGAAGAAAACAAACAGAAGAATCAGTAACTAACCAAACCACAAAAAACAACATAAGAAAAGGAAAAACCCAGGACCAGGGATGAACCCTGACAGTCTTTTCTTAGATAATCATGCGCATCGGAAGATATCCTGATTCTTACCAGATATTTTCTTTCAACCACTTTTGAAAGTCAGCCAAAGACCATGTTTAGTCCTGTCTGAACTATTTCTGGTTTTCCATAGGCTTTTAAACAAAGGCGAAAACTGATTGACATGGTATGTCTGCCATTTTTCAAGACCTAAAGAGACACATTTTTCAGTGGTGATTAAAAGATTTTACTTTTGTCGTTTAAAAAATGTGGAAGGAAAATGATATTGAATTAGGAAACATAAATGAAGAAGCATATGTCCTTCATCAACTAAGCTGGATCCCTCACTGCTATCACACATATATCACTTATATGTGCTTCATAGCACTATAATGTTTTACTTAAAATCACAGAGTATGTTATCCCTCAATGTAAACTTAGCATTATATATGTGGCTGTTTTATCTGTTCACCTGCAGAAATTCACCCAGACATAAAAGCTGAGATTACTGAGAACCAGAAAATTGGAGCTCGGGTAGCTTTTAGCTACAGCTTTAGCTTTAGCTTCACGTGAACCTAAATTTCAATATTTTTCCTGCTCCCACTTTGAACCTCCAGTTTTGTTTCTTGAAATAAATCAATACACTCATTATCTGGTAGAACCTGAATCATCAAAGTTCCTCAGAGACATTACAAGACAACACACCAACCCAGCTCGGCCCAGTGCGAATGATACCTGTGTCAAAATGTCTGACACATCCTTAGAAGTTCTTCACAAGTACAAGTCCTACATGAGAGTGAGATTTCAAAGAGTTACACCACAAGCTGTGATAGCATACACAACTGCCTGTGTGAATGATGAATCTTTACAAAGAGGCCTTCAACATCCCAGGAGATGTCCTCATGTTCACGGAGAGGTAACAGAAAGGACAGACCAACCCAGTCACTGCAAATATCTTTCTATTGTATATTTATAGCTCTTTACTTGCATTTAAAAAGTCTAAAGAGCTATCTAAGAATGCTAAATATCTTTGATCTTTCTCAGAGCCTAATGCAAACAGATAATTATATTTACTCGAGTCGATCCATTGATATATACACGGTTTTCCTTGGCAGTATCAAAGATAGTCCTGTTGTTGCAAAGAAGCTTTGTAGCGGCTCTCTAGTCTCCAATTTGTCAGTGTGATATTTATATTTGCTTTTATTTTTCCACTGCACTAATTGCTTATGGTCTGACAAACAAACAAAATGGAATATCATTCATTTGACAAGCTTTACATTGTTTTTTTAATGTCCTGCTGTGTTTTTGTTTCTTTCTGGGGTTTTTTTTCTTTCATTACTGGCCAAACATTAGAAAGCTTCACAGGTGGTTTCACTTTAAGCTTTCACATTGACTGTCCCATCTGCACATGCAGAATTTACTTTTAGATTTACCCAGCCATCGGGGGTTGTTGTCACTCGTCTGCCCCCTCCTGTTTGAATTTAATATCCATCTGAGATTATGAGACATAAATATTTGATGGGGAAAGAAAAGCAAAGAGCTGAAAGTTGTGAAAGCCATTCAAATATAATGGAGGACAGTAGGGACAGGGTTTTACCTCTGACTGGTAATCAATCATGCTCTTTTTCTGGAGTTTGATCAGTTTGGCACTCCACGCAAGTCAATCAAAAGAAACAATAAACCAAGTAGCTGCAGGCATGACGGCATGAAGTGCAGAGAAGAGTGTGGTGGCTACTCGTCAGACTAATTAACCATACAGACAGGGCCCAGCGCCACAACCCAAGACAATTCCAATTTGAGGGGCTGTAATTGAAGTGACAAGTTAATTACAGGCTGATATTATCGTACGTTCCTTGTAGCACCCCTCTTTACCCCCTCTCCATCTATCCCCTTTCTCGAGTCGTGGTCTTCTTCTCGTTCTTGCGAACCTCCTCTTCCTCCTATCTTTGGATGTGTTAATTAGCAGCGGTTGCCCAACAGGTTTTGAGCTTGAACACTTGCTCTCCTATACCCTGTCCTCTTCACCTGTGCTGAATCTATAATTAAAGAGAAATAAGTCCACTTAGTCTCATTTTCATTTACAACATTTATGAGCTGCACTTTGTAGACTGGAAACCCCCACCAGCAGCACCGCCGCCACAGGCCCCTCGGCTCAGTCCTCTCCACCCTATCCCACCCAGCACCTCTGTGCACCCCTGTAATTAGCGTTAGCATCTTCTTTAAACAAGCTACATAAAGTTTAGTGGCAGGATTAAATCAGATCATTACCATAATATGGCTGTGCAATTTGCCCCTATCTCTCTTCTTTTCCGCCACATCAAAGCCCGGCGGAGCACTGGTGTAATTGGGCCATGCCGCCTTGTCAAGATGATTCAGCCTGATGGCTGCTCCTCTCCCTGAAAAACCTCCTGGGCATGATAATTAATGGAGAAGAAAGTCAAGTCAACATGAAGCGAAGAAGGAGGAGAGAAAAAGAAGTTTAAAAAAAAAACTTTGGACAGCTCTACATGAATATTTCACACCTTTGACTTATTCAAAATTAACATTATTAATTTGATGTATAATGGATATTAACTTTGTCAACGCTGCTTTCTTTTAATCCAGCAATGTTTTCGTGATGTTCCACAATGTAATTCCTTCCACTGTGACCTTCTGAGTGGTTCTCATGATGTAAGTGCAGTGAAATCAAAGATTGTTTGGCTCTTCAGATCAGTGTTGTCATTCTTGATGAGGTGTTGACACGAGGACAGCTGCCATTCACTGAGTTCACGCTGATTTTGAAGCTGATTTCCCTTCGGAGTTAAGGTAACAAACAGAGCCTTGTGTATCTCTTATAATTTTCTTTTCAAATACTCTCAAGAGACCAACTCCAGTGGCATTACAACAACTTTGGTGTCTTACACAAAATCAGTTCTCTTTGATAATTTACATCATTATGTCACCTTGTAGGAGGAATGCAAATTACAGGCCTGCTGTGCCTTTGTTGACACTCTTTGCCAACGCACTTTCATAATGAATAAGGCAAGGCTTCAAACATGGACAGGTGCTGGGCGTCTAGTAACTCTCACTATGAATATCCTGAGTGGAAAGTCAGCCTGGGTCAGTGTTGATTTGTTGCAAATTAGCACCATATGTTTTGTCTTTGAGTTTACATATGAATGAGTCAAAACAGAGAAAAGGAGGCAGGAGGTGGGGTGAAGGGATGAATATCGATGATTTCTCTGTATGCTGCGTCTGGGGAAGATGTGAGGCGGGGACAGAGTGGTGACTGCCATTCAAACGTCCATCATCTGTTCAGCCAGTGAGGGAGGACAGACAATGCCGGTGACAGTTGGTGACAGAGACAGCTGGTTGTCCCACTAGCCCCTGCCTGTGATCCAGTGTGAGGTGACACCTCGGCCAACAAATGAAAGGGGAAAACGGAGAGAGGAAAAAAATTCATCGCGGACTAATCAAAAACAGCAGGCCGGACACCCTGCCAGCGCCAACAGGAGACCAGTGCCACAAAGATGCCCGACTGGCACATCAGACAATGCCCTCTCTGTCACAGTGCCTCACTACCCCGTCTTCCTCCTTCCATCTGCCCTTCTCCAAGTCTTCACCCACCAGCGTTCGGGCACTAGGGGTTGTCAGCTAAACCAAGTAACCTTTCTGCTCTTTCATTTCTCCCACCCCAAATTAGAATATGAAAAGGGACTCTCTCTTACCCAGTCAAAGACCATCACTTTAATGACATTTGGCAGTCATTTGATTTATTAGGTTTTAGAAGGTGGAGAGAAGAAATCCACTAAATATTTCATATGCCATGCTAATCCTTGTAATATTGCCAGCTGAAGCCATGTACCTGCACCGCTAAGACGTGAGGCACATGGATTTCCCGCAGTCAGATGGCTGGAAATGCCTGTGAGTCTACTGAATAATAAAATAGCTGTATTGAAATATTTAGACTTTGATTCCCATTAAAGGAATCTTTAAAACATGAGATTTACGTATCAGGGAGGAAAAAAGAATAGTGATAGTAGAGACAGCAATCACAACACACTCGGCCAAAAAAAGCCTTCAGCCCATCCGAATAACAGCGTATCCGTCTGAACTCCCTCTAAAAAGTACATTTGGAGGAATCCAGACGGTTCAGGTTCAAACAAAGAGCGCACTTCCAAGGCAGAACAAATGGCTCACAAGGAGCCGTTTGCGTGATAGCACGTGTTGTGTTTCTATGGTTGATGTCGGCTGAGAGGCACCAGTGACGAGAGATAGGGCCCGCACATATATAAAGCATTCTGCGACAAAAGTAGCTTCAGAACTTGAAATGAAAGGAAATGAGGTGTCAGCAGTTTCATCCCCCTCGTAACACTTCTCTCATCTCAGCCCTGTTTGACATTTCCACAGCTGCTCCAAGCAGTAAAAGCATCGTACTGAGGGTTGCTGTGCTCCCTTTGTTCACAGGCTGCTTTGTCCATTTGACTGTATTTCAGATAGTCTGAGAGAAGAGACAAAGAGGGACACAGATGTAAACGGAAGCACGTGGCTGAATATCTATATCCTTAGACCTTGGGGCCTATAGCGGGCTGACAGTACACAGGCCTGATGTGGAGGGGAAATTGCCACATGGTGCCTCAATCTCAAGACACTTCTGGTTAAATTTGTCTCTCCCCACAAGTTCTTGGCAGCCCTGACTCCCTCTTTCATATTTGACATTGACCTTGCTGTGACTTCACCCCCTCTGGGCACTGTGGCATCAATGAGAGATATGATGAAAGCATCTAATGGCAGGCCACCATGACTACACACAAAACAACCACCACTTTGAACTCCATGCCTCCTTTTGTTTTTGTGGCAGTTTTAAGAGCAAGGATGGTCATAGGCCAACGCAGCTTGGTGTAGTTTGGCCAGAGCTTTAGTCACACTCCCTCGTTGGTGGGGGTATGTCGAGGGATGTACCACAAACATCCACTAACCGAAATAACAACAGCTGTACAACAGTAAACACTACAGATCTGACATTTCATTTTTAACCAGCCAAAACCAGTGTGCTTTCTATTCTGTTCCACATAACTGCACTGCTGTAGGCTATTTGCAATATGCAATACCCAAAGGCTTTGGAGCTGGTAAGATAAGAATTTGCTCTGTTGACTAGCGAAGAAACTGTGATCTCTCTGTTCCCAGCAGGTTCTCTTACTTTGGGAATATGTGTCAGAGTGGCATGTGTCAGATAATGGTACTGTTTGTAAGTGTGCTAACCCGCATTGCCTTCAAGAAGAGGTGATGCACATGAAATGTGATGTAAATTATTTTGAGTTTTATATAGTTCTTCACTTATTAGCTGATAGCATTTCTCAGCTTATTATTGAGGAGTATGAAGGCCCCAAGGAAGCTTAAAGAAGATGAAAACCCTACGGAGATGGTGCTCCACATAAGCAATGAGTGGGATCGCGGGTAATGAAGCAGATGCGGGTGAGGCTGCGTATCCCCTGTGTGTCGGTTGGTTTTTGCATGCAGATGCATGCTCCATGTGTGCATGGGTGCTCTTGATGGAGCTGCTAGTTATACGTGCTGATCACAACTACTGGTTGTGTAATTGGACATAGCAGGCATCACTCGAGCAGAGTGGGCGGGAAGAGGAGGTGTTGCATCTTGAAGGCCAGGCCAGCTAATTTGCACACACTGATATTCCTGCATTGACAACTGGAGGCGACTAAATGAGCTGGGGAAAGGCAGCCAGACAGTAAGCCACCACGCACCCCATTGCTTGATTTGCCACCAGGGCTTCTGCACCCAGGTAGCACAATTACTGCCCATCCTATCTCCCTAAATTGTGAAGCGGAAGAGAAGTGACACCCATAAGGCGTGCATCACGGTAATCGAATCTAAATGAAGACAGTGCATAACTAGAACTCCCACCTGAGACAGTGGGAGAGATGTGACCGTGCCAGCCTGTCAACACCGTGTCAACACACCCGTTCACAGCCCTGTCTGCATGCATAATCACACTGATCATTACAGTGTCAATGATGATAATGCAAATATAAAGAGTGGAGGCAGGAAAGAAGAGGAAATGGACTCTTTTCGGGAATGGCTCAACTTACACAGTCGATGTAGTGATTTTGAGCAATGTAGTGATAGGGAGGGGAAATGTTCAGTTAAATTTTGATCAGCTTCACTGAAGATACTTCACATCAGCTGGGGGGAAGACCCTTCTTAACACGCTTGTGTCAAAGAGAAGAACTGATATTTTGTTTAGGAGTAAACACATTATTGTCAGATGGCAGCTACATTTAGCTAGATAACAACAAAACGGTATATATTTTTAAAAGAACGCCCTCCCATTCAGTGTGCCAATAATACAAGGTTTCGTAAATGCATTGGTGTCATCAGAAGGTGACAAAAATAATGTCATGTTGCTTATGTTTAATCTTGTGCAATCAATGACAGATAAATGAGGTCAATGAGTCATAATACACAATGTTAATATACACTGTGGCAGCTAAGACTTGACAAATAATAGGAGATTTTACCAGTGACTACAACTGAATTGTATGTTACAATCTGAAAATAATGAGCTATGTGCATAAAATATGTCTGGCTCCAGATGACATGCCCAGACTGTGACATGTGTAGCACAGGTCAATGCACATGGTTCCTATCATAGCTGGTTAGCAGCGCAGCTTGTTAGCACAAAAAGACTGGCCTAAAATTGCACACCAGTGTCTCAAAGCCAATTATTTAAATCAGATTTGGGCCTTCAATGTTTTTCTTGCTGATGGGTCAGCGTCGCCTTTTTTAAAAAACAAGTTTGATTTAATTAGTGTGAGACATCTAAAACAACACATTGCATTTCACAGATCATGCAGTTTATCATTGTAAGGCCTGAACATTTTAATTACAACACTGACTGACTGATGTGTCCATTTTTATTTGTTTTGTTGTTTATATTTTAACTTATTAAGAAAGAAGAATGAATATGGCGACAGATTAGAGAGGAGCATCATCTGGACAGATTTACTACACACACGTCCGTGTGTGTATGTATGTGTGGATATGGAGTGCTCACCATATGAAGAGTTTAAATCATAGCTGATGTCAGAAAGGACACGCTCCATGCCATCCAGCATCATTATCAGCATGTTCTGGTGCCAAAGGGGAAGCATTAAATCTTCTGCACCAGTCCAGCGATGGAGGCTGTCGGTGTCATTAACCTGAGGTGACGTCAGCAACGGCTGCTGAGCCTGTTAGCTGCAATCCCTGTTGACATTTACGCACTGCTAACCTGCCAGCAGCTGAGATGTATATGTCTGTATGATGCTTGATTCTGAAACCAACCTGTTTCTTTCACTTAGCTCATGACTGAATAAACAGACCACATGGTTTTCTGCTGTTCTGCTTAACGACACGCTGATGTGACTCATGACATTAGTGCTGATGCTAAAGAGCCAGTTAGCTAATATGCTATTTAAATATACTTATATATGTGTTAAGCTTTCCAGACTGGTATCAAACTTCTTTTTAAAGCATACTTTGAAGGGAAGAAGACATCATGATGTGAACTGGTCAGACACTGTCACTGGAATGTTCTCACTTGTCATCTTGTTTCCTTAGCGTCGCCTCAGCAGCGAGGTGCTAAGTTTGGTTTTCCGTGGTTTCTTTCCATCCACAACCCCATCCCGACCACATTTCAGTCATCCAACTGTCCTAAACAGTCTCCTCAGTGAGCAATTTACTTTTCTGTCATGAACACCCCGGTATGGAAAAAAAGAAAAGGAATCGGCAACAAGGCTCTGGTCAAAGGGAGCATGGCAACACCCTGTTTTACGACGACAGTGTACTTTGTGCTGTAAGCGTAACACGTGATTTTAAGTACAGTGGGTTTTATTTTAAGGGATCCAACTGCCTTCTCGGGTGATGATGAAGTGGCAGCGCAGGGATATAGGAAGTCAACCCATCTCTGGAGGTTTTGACCAGACATGTTTCCCTCTTTCTTTAGCCCACAATTAGAAGCGATAGTCTCCCACTCCTACAATGGCTCCCTCTCCACAGCAGAGATATATTTATCTGAGGATAATTGGCCATTAAATCCTCACTTGACAACTGTGAAAATGCCACCCCAAGAGTAATCTGGCTGCCAGAAAATGACAACGGTTGGCAGAGCTGTCAACTGCAGGGACCCGCATCAGGAATGGATGGATCTATTCCGCACACATTAATACACATGCACACTCGCACATCCAACAGAGCCTGCTGTCCTAATCACCAACCTTCACTTGCAATTTTCCTTTTTCTTAAATCTACGTTATTTGTTCATTCCTTTTAAAGGAAGCCTTTTAATTATGATCCCTGTTAGAAAATAAATATCAGCATGAAGGATAAAACAGCATCCTTTGAAACCCTTCTGGGCTGTAAACAGGAATGCACTTTTCCCTTTATTTATTTTTTTCATTAACTTTGCAAGCTTTCTCTTTGATCACTTTATCTGGGTACTCTACATTCAATTACAGATGGTGTGCTTCTTTGAAAGCCCTTATGTAAAATGGGATTCTTCTCAGCCCCTACGTCTGTCTGACTTGAGCTGATCCTTATCACGATGTTCTGAAGTATCTGAGCTTACCAGCTTTTTGAGGCTGTCGAAAGCCTGGCTGAGGAGAATGAAAAGACAAGCGTTGCGCTAGAAATTTCTGTCCTTTTTCGTCCAAAAGCCTTGGCTGTCTCTCAAGCTGCTAACACGAGTCAGACTGAGCAGCAGATACAGTAAGTGTAATTATTCTCAAAAGAGTGAGAGGAGAGCAGATCTTTGATGGTGTTTCAAACACAGGCCATTGTTTGCTGCTGGGAGAGCGTTTCCCTTTGTCTGGATAAGTGCTTTCTTTCGCTCAGTCATCACATTCATGCAAAAGGCTTCTCACATTTGAAGCGTTTCCACTTTGAGGAATAATTAATTACTGTTTACACACAGTGTTCTTAGTGTGAAGTTCACAGAGAAGGTGGCCCGGGATGAGTAATGTTAGATTTGCTCTTTGGGTGAGCGCCTTTTTGAGTTTTTGCTATCAACGTTTTGGATCGGCACACTGCATTGTGTGTTTTACTGTCTGGCAAGAAACCGCTGGCCATGACAGAGCAGTTGCCACAGGAATGTGAACTTTATCTCTCACACAGTGGGTGGAGGGGGGGTCTCCTTTGCTTTATCTGGTAAACATGTGTTGGAAAAGAAAGACTGATTGAGTTACTGCATTTACTGTGGAAGTGTGAAGTTAGGGTAGGAAGACCAGAGATAAAAATAAAAAAATACCATAAATTTATGGTATCTGCGGGAAAAGACTCCACTTCTCTAGATGGGAATAGCGTGCATCCACTCGCCTCTCAATCTAGGCCTGAGTTTGACACCTGTGCATGAAGATGTTGGAGGCTTTCAGACCAAAGTAACTGGGAGAATGGGGAAGCACCCCCTAAAATGTAACCTGTCTATTCAGATGTCATTCATGTTGTATTTTCAGGGGCAAGTCAAATCACAGCACCCTGACAGAGTCTGTTTTAGGAAACACTCATCCTCAGTTCCTGTCCAGGAAGCTGAGAGCTTTCTCTAATGTTACACAGATGGCACCGGACACCGGGCAGAGGATGAAAAAGTAATATTACTGATAATACAGCTCAAAGCAGGAAAAGGGTGGGTCCTATACTCTAAAAGCTCCAGACTGTGTTGTTTATTAATTCAGAACAGTGTTTCATTTTCACAATCCATGTTATCAAAAATTCCAACATTGTCTTGAGTGCAATCTCATGTTGAAGCGATAATGGGATGGAAAGTACAGGAGAGGTGAATAGGAGGTACGTAGCATCAGCTATTCACCGGAGAGCATGAGACATGTGGAAAGGGAATAAGAAAACAGTGCTTTTGCATTTCCATACCTCCATGCACCAGCGACAACACCCCAAACAGACGCGCTCTGCGTTTTAACAGTTTGTAGGAGAAGCTTTTGTTTGTTCCATTGTGTTTTTTCACTTGTGTTGTGTTTTTTTTTTTTTTTTTTTGCACCCATCCTTTCACATCAGCATTACTCTGGAGGCCTCCTTACTGCTCACAAACAACAGCGCTCTCCCAGGCGGCTCTGTTTGATGACCTACATTACATTCTCTTTGCATAGAAGTACAGCGGCCTTACATGTTGCGAGCGCATAAACTGTTGTGTAAATGACTCAAACAAAAGGGAGGAGGAGGCGTTTGGGGATGGAAATGAAAGTGCGTACCATTGTAGGGGACACGTTGCACAAAGAGTATTCTGTGTAATCTAAACCAAGGGTTTGTGTCACTGATGATGGCTTGCGTTGGTACGATGCATGTGTGAGAAGGTTTTATTTTATGTGTGAGAACATACAAACAGGACGTGTGTATTCATCACAGTTCATAACTTTGCCCCTCATGCATGTAAGATCACTAAAGCTCCTGTGGGACTGGCTGAGAACCATTTCTTCCACAACATTTGGCGAGTCGAATGTATAGCGAAATTTCTACCTTTGAGGTTGAAAGTCTCCAAGCAATGCACATCTGTAGATGTGAGCCTAAATGATTTTCATCTGACTGGACAGGGACCACGCTGGGTGTTATTTAATTGTACCATAATGTGGCACAGTAACTCTTTTCTTTTCTGTACATAAACCCTGAGCAAACCCACATATGTTCAGCGTGAATGAAAACTCCATGATGTTCTTCCAACAGCAGCTCCTTTGATTTTAGGCATTCTCCCTTTTTAAGAAACTCATCTTTAAAGTGTTTTTGCTCTGCAAAAGCACGCACTACACCCATGGCACAGATGCAACTTGTGTAATTTGTCATGTGGACTCGGAAAGAGCCGTCACACAAATTAAACCCCTTCGGTTTCCCCTTTCCGAAAATGAAAAGTTTTGGTGTTATCCCTGAAAGCAGCAGTGAGGAGGAGAGCCAGTTAAGCCCCATTAGGAGTCTGCGCGCTGTGACGATCGCATTGGAAGTGCTGGATGAAAATTGCCTGGATTAATGTGTTAATCCGCCTCTTTAAAATGCTAATGTCCATTTTATGCCCATTAAATCTCAGTGTGCGTTTTCTTTGATGCATGCAATTTCTATCAATTAAACACAGAGGAGTGAAACAGGCAGGAGGGAGATTAGTTCCTTGCTTCAAGCATGAATTTCTCCTTTTGGTTACATATTTATCTGGAATGGGGGGAGTTGTTTGCAGTGGGTTTGTGAAATACAGGAGCAGTTTGGTGATATGAAGAGTTCTGGGAGCTCTGCGTGTCTTTCAGAGTTTTAAACAAGCTTCTAAACACCCACCAGGAAGGAAAAGTATGTAAACAATTTGTATTTCTCCTGCTTTTTCTTTTAAACCTGAATATAAAGTGAATAACTGAATCTAAACCTCTTGAAATAGAGAGAATGTGGGTGTTATACAATACTGGCTACACTATTACGGGTACTTTATTTTACAATGTGTAGTGTATATTTAAATACATTTTGTTTGTTTTTTTTAACCGTAGTTATGCAAACACAATTACACAATCATTTGTATAATTATTAACTTCAAACTTTATTTATTTATGAAGCGCTTTTCATGCTTTTAGCAACACAAAGTGCTTTACACAATAAACTCAATCATAAAGACAAACAATTTATCAACAGCACCAACAACCCCACGTCCATCCACCCTGACCCCCACCTGTCTCTAAAAACTAAATACATAGTGACTAAAATGAGAAAATAAATAATAATTAGGTAAAAACTAGGTAAAAACATCTGGGTCGGCACTGCTCTTATTTGTAGGTAAACGATATTAACGGGATCTATCCACACCAGGAGCTCATACCCCCAACGTCCATTGAGGACGCCACCACAGGAAAACCTCAGTCCCCAGGTAAAGGCACGGCGGGGTATTAAAGCATATTTGCTGTATTTGGTGCCTTTACTCTAACAGTGTCCATTACAGATTTCTATGAGATTTAGCAGAAATGCAAGACGTTGCAGGTAAAAACTCGTGGCTCATTAATATTTCTGTAGAAATCATTGTGAGGTCGTTATTGATCTTTTCACTTTCTGGCCAGAAAATGTGCTCTTATCGTTCTCATCGGTATATCCAGAAGCTGAAGTTAGCAGAACTGTTTCATAAATCCAGCAGTTATTTGACATAAATTGCAGATGGATTAAGTTACAGCAGTGGAACAGGAACGTGAGATGAACCTCTATTAACTGCTGTAGAAGAAAAAAAGTTACATTGACTATCTGAAAATGTGTGCATGTCCTTTGACACAAACAGTGTGCCACAAAAACCAAAAGCTGAACATTTCTTAAGAGGTACTTTGAGAAGATGTACCCTTATATCCCAACTGGAAGTTAGAATTCTGATTCCATGTTTGTCATTGAAAGCACCATCAATAGCAACAGCCTGTTAAATCATTTCCTGGTAAAAAGTGACCCAAACCCTCAGTTAAACCCAGGATTTATCTCCTAAATCTGCAGCAGAAGATGATTATTGGTGACTATTATGATGCTTCAGTGTTATTATATGCAATGGGATGATCTTATAACTTGAGTCAATTCAGTTAATGGGAAGGTGTCTGAACTGTCTGAAGATTAACTTGAACAAATGTTTTGCCTCAGTATGTGATGCGATTGTTAATCTGAGCTCTCAGATTAGTTACTGAATATCTCTCATACAAAAACAGGCATTTTCTGTTGAGCACACCTCACAGAGAAGAGGGTGGAGTACATTTCAGTGGTTCACTCCACCCAATAAAAGCAGCTGCTATGGAAGAAGCTATAAATTCAAGGTTAAAAATGAAGCATGATAGTATATTTCTGTGGTATTTTGAGTATGTCACAGACATTTCATGAAGGCAACACAAAACCATGTCAACGTCAGAAGAAAGGACATAAGGTGTCTCCTTTAATGCAACACATAAACAAGATTCTTCAAAATTGGTTCGAACGTTGTTTAAATTTTCTTTTGATTCTCTAAATTTTTATTATAACAAACTTTAGCGGATTAAAAACTTTAAATGATTGTAATACAGATTTATATACTGTAGACGGTGTAGACAAAGCAATTATGGTTCACATTTAAGAGGCTGTAGATCGTTCTTTGGGGCTTGACTCACAATGAGACACCTAGAATTAAGATTCAGCGCTAACTTCTTTGAGCAATGACAAATCCATTTTCTGATTAGTAGGTGTGAAGTTCCAGAAACTCATAGGTATTGGTTATGGACCACAATCACAGTGCACTGAGTTAAATCGTGAGTCAGCAAGAGGCTGCAGATAGAGGCCGTTTGGATGGAGCTACACTATGTGGTGTATCCTGTGGAATTTTCTTTCATCCCACAAATGTCAGGATGACTCGCAGATGCCCTCGCTTGTTGTGCAAAGTCTTTTAAGACCAGGAGTGACATAGCTTGTCCAATCACAGAGGCCTCTGTGGCTAACCATAAAATACTTCCAGATTTGTCACACGCACACGTACACACATACAAACACATACACACAGATTCATTGTTCAGAGTTAAAATGCTTCCAGTAAACTAGCATTTATCATGTGAGCACTATTTTTGAGGTAGAACGCAGGGAATGATTTATGGAGGCATTTCAACTTCTCTTGCACTCACCCTCCATCATGAGCAAAATATGTTGCCATAAAAGTAAAATACACCCTGTGCTACATGGTGAAAATGTACTAACTCATATTTTATTTACTCGGGCATTGTGTGACAAGTTGCTGTGTGCCAATGGAAGGGCCGGTGGCTTTTTGGGAGGTCCGGGGCACTATAAATATAGATCATTTAGATGTGGAGGCAACATGCCGTCCAATGGGACGACTGAAGATAAAGCAAGGGCTTTAATTGCTCCTCTTTACAAGGAAGTCCAAAGTCACTGTGAAAGGAAAGCCTTAGTTTCCTGATTTTGGTAGGAGCCCACCCACCTTCTCCTCTGCAACTCATCCTTTATTGTACATGTAATAGTAACAGCCTCCCCCCCACCACCGCTAAACAGCCCTTCCTCCATCATAGCATATGTAGACTATGCAGTGGGATGCTTAATTTATTAAAATCAACCTAATTTTCCGTGATATATTAAATCTCTGCCTCAGTAAACCCGAGCCCTCATTTCATTAGGTGCCCACTGCTTGGTGCGATCAGAGACCTGGAAAATGAGGCCCGGACTGGGATTATAATGTTCACAGCCTGCTAATGGTCAGGGAGATGAAATAGATTACTACAACATTCATTGCAGTTCAGCAACGCAGCTGAGCAGGCAGATCTAAGCGCACAGTCAGCGGCAACAGTACACAGTACCATGTAAACACACAAAGCTGCTGAAAATGGCCTTTTTCTCTGGTTTTTAGTTTTGTTGTTTTTTTCTGGTGAGATCTTTGAAAATTAGCTGTAACTTCCTGAATGCACCACCATATGTCTCCGCAGACATTAAAAATATGTACACTGCCTCCATGGAGGAGGGAAGGGCGAACATGTGATCATGTTAGTCAGATATAGAGGTTTCTGTGTTTGCAAACATTACTGGAGGGGAGTGCATAGAGGGCAGACCAATGAACTGTTATTATTGGTAGCAGTGTTATAAGATTATTACATTCCTGAATTATCTTCCTTTATGTTTGACTTTAGTTAAGTTTTTTTCTGCTTTTTAAAAATTGCATTTTAGAGGTGAAATTAATCCACAGTGTCAGGAGCTGTTTAAACTGTTCATAATGATCTTATCTAATAATCATCATTAACCTTAGGCTGTAGTTCTTATGGCAACATGATGGGAGAGAGGGGGATTTAATTCCTGCAAAGAGTAAACACAGTAGAAACAAATCAGAGAATAACTGGACTAAGATTATGTTCATAATGCTGTCAAAAATTGCTGCACAGGATGTACCCCAACTCTTGCATAATGATTACTGGGACAGGCTCCAGCTGAACCACCTGAACTGGTGTAAGCGGTACAGATAATGGATGGATGACCCATGTCTGGTTTCATACATGACAGTCTAGAAAACACAGATTACATATTACACATATAATGTGGTACAAATGTGTCTGATTCTTTTTTAAAAGTCACGTTGCATTTGTCATGTCCTGTTCGTTTTTTTAGGTAGAGGCCGAACGCAGAAATGTTGAGCATAAACGATTATTGGAAATATATTATATCTTAATCTTCTCAGCTCCACAACATCTTTGATAGTGACACACTAAGTGTGTAGCATTACTGTTGCAAACACAGCATCACACACTCACAGTTTACCTCTGACTGCAGATTGTTCATACAAGAACCAGAACCTTGTGTTTAAATTATAATGTCAACAAACGAGGGAAAAAATTGATCTAACCTGATCTGTCATAGGAATCTATTGATATGTATAAGTGTCTAATTAGTTTTAAAATTGTGTTTGCTTATTTATTTATTATTTTACCATCACGGAGCACCTTTTTGTCTCCCTGTGGAGCGCTTTTCTAGACATGATGTACAACGGTTGCAAGTGAGACGAGGAGACTAGGAAGAAGCATTAAGCGAGATTTTACACTATAAAACAGTAAATATACCAGTATAATGTCAGACAATGCACTGCCCTTTGCTTTTTGATACAAGATAAAGGCAAGAAAAGCTATGCAAGTTTTAAGTGTGTTATCTGCCGTCTTGCTTCCATACACACACACACTCATACACACACACACACTAGGTATAAGATTGCTATGACAATGACGGGTTTGTTGAGCCAGATAATAATTTTCATTGACAAATTATTACCATTGTAATAAGCTGAGCATATATTTAACAGCCAGTGGAGGTTGGAGGGATGGAGGGCAGAAAGCCTCGCTCCTGTGGAGGAGTTGGTGGTGAGCATCAGCCAGATCACTCCATGGTGATGGGTATCCCAGCAGGTTGCATCATCAGATGACCGGAAAGTAAGTATAAAAACTACAGCGCAATAGTGGACCTGGAAATAAAGCATCATGCTTAAAAAAAAAAAAAAAAAAGAAATTAATGGAGACATTGGTTTAAAACATCTGTAAAAGCTAATGAAATTAGCCTAAAACGGCCCATTTCTATTTAAGGAACAAAAAAAATACAAAAAAAAGAACCTGTTTAGTTTTACTTTGTTTATTGCATATTTATATTGTTCAGCACTATAATCTAAAATCATGGTTGGTCTCATAATTTCCCACAAACAGCTGTGGAAATTAAGCACGGCTCTTAAATGCCCTCTTTCCGAGTAAGCATTGACAAGCAGCTGCAGATCAATAACCAACCATTTTGTCCAACTCTGCCTTTATTCCCATGATTGACCTCGTTTTCCATGGATTTTGATCATTTTCACCATCGCTGTTCTCGTCATGGATTTGGGTTCATATTGAAAAGGTTAAATGGTAAACATTACAACCCAGCTACACGCTTACAACTGAAATACGTCACCTCCCACAATGCATTGCAATGTATAAAACAATGGTAAGTTACAAATATAATTAATATTTGGAAATCCATAAAACCTAAACAGTGAACATTTGATTGTGCAGCTCATGTTTTAATAGCTGGTGCAAATGTTTATTTGATGAGTTATATTGTTCCTCTTCACAGGAGTTCCTTTTAAAAGGCCCATATCAG
>JBAMIG010000001.1:23601806-23613130 GCA_037177335.1 Kiunga ballochi
GTTTTTGAACTGTTATGTTGTTTAAGTCAATTTCTTGTATCACTTTAACACACCTGAAGCAAATCAAATTAATTAATGCCTCCTTATCAGGCCTCTGCAAAGCTGTGTGACATGTGGATGTGGGAGTTTAGTTAGCGATGGCAGAAATGGGGCGTTCCGGAAAATGAATTGATCATAATTATTGTGCTGTATATAGAATTGATGTTATGAACCTTCACCAAAGTGACATCTGGTGTCCAAAATATTTTATTTCAAAATGTTAAAATTCAATAAACTGTAATGTTTTCACAAACAAATGGTGTGCTGGAACTTCTTCTGTTGGTTTATAGTGATATTTATATGGAAGGACGTTTCATTTCAACTAGTGCAGGAGGTGCTACTTTATATTTAACCCCTTAACCCTTAATTAGGAAGAACTGGGCAGAAACATCCCATTTTAAATATATGAAAACTTTATTTGATCCTTTAATAAAATCTGAAAAAAACAATTATTTCTTTCCTGTTTATTTATTATTTATTACCATAAATATGCCAAAATTATTATAGTGTATTCTTCTGCTTTCTGGTGAACAACATGGTTTTAAGTAAAGTTTCTGACATATGCAAAATGTAAGTATACAGTATGATACAGTATGTATCAAACATATTACATCAAGTCATAATGGGTTAAATATTTTTGTTTACAGACTCAGTCAAATCTGGCTGAGACGGTATCACCTTGCTCAAAATCTCATCTTCTTTAGAGAATAGTCTCTTACAGAGAAAACCATTATGATTGTGAGTATTCTTATTTTGTAAAAAAGTAAACCTTTTTCATTATTTAGTTTAATGTAATTATTCATTTAATTTTAATTATGTGCATGCAAATAAAAAATCCAAAAACCCATGACTACATGTACGTTTGTATGCCTCGAAAATATTTAACATAATAAATAAATAAAGCTGACAAATAAAGTCAATCAATTAATGCTTTACATAAATGTAACATCTATGAAAAAGCGTTAAAACGTGTACAAACGTATTACTTTCCAGCCTTATTATATAAAAAGCATCTTGTTTATTCTACAGGAATAATATTTCTATACTACCAATAAATCATCATCATCTGGTGTACTAATCATAATTTAGGTTAACAATACAAGAATATAGACAATAGAAAAAAATGGACATTTGATTGTGTTTTACTTCATTTTAACTGGCAGGCTGGAACGACTGGTGACATACTGGAACCAAGCAGAAACCTCCGTTGGAAAAAATGAAGCCTATGCGGAAGTGCGGTTCATCCGTCATTCAGCAGGGGCTCCAAATGAGAGCAAATTTCCATGTTAATAGGCTACTTTACAACATATTAAAAACCTGGACCAAAAAAACATTTTTGGTGTTTTATATTAGGTTGAGTTTATGACAATGTTGAGCAGGTGAATTCATTTTAATAACTCATCTGTTTGACATTATTTAATCTAGATTATTTCATCTTGAAATTCAGGATAAATATGGGAGTGTCTTCAGATCACAGATATAGTATAGTATAGTATAGTTGTCTGATGCTTTTAAATTCAGAATTAAAATGCTGAAATAAATCACTATGAATTTACTTTTTCCTTTGAGTTTAAATGGAAATATTAATTCTGACTTGAGGTTTAAATGGAAACCTTTTTTTTTGCCTTATCAGCTGAAGTTGGACGTGACACACGTACTTATACCAGATTAAACAAACAAACTTTATACTTTTCTCATTGGCTACAATATGAAATAAAACACACTATAATATAAAATAATATAATTAAAAAAAAAAATGTTTTCTCTTCAATTTATTATATTTCTTGAAGTACTACCTTTACACGAGCATACCGAAAACAGCAGGCAGAAGAATGCGCATGCACGTCATAGTGACGGGAAAACGCATGCACAGAACAAACCAGAATTAACTTTGACTGGAGTTAAGGTTTACATGATAGAAGAATGAAATACTTCAGATTTTAAATGATGATAAACCAACTAATTATACTTTGGAATGACTTTTAACATCTAATTGTCATCAATATTTAGAATTAGGGGTTTACATGTTAATTTCTAAACTCATTAAAACAGAATGAACTTTTATTTGGATTAAAGCAGAGTCCAGCAGATCAGGTGAGCTTGATTGTCCATAATGGAGAGTAATGTCCTTCTCCTTGCAGATTAGTTTATCAATTTGAGATGTCCCTGTCCTTCTGTGGTGCTGCTACCCCAACAGACCACAGCCAAGCACATGGTGCTGGAGACCACATACTGGTAGAAGATCTCCAGTAGTTTAGTGCACACATTGAAAGAGTAGATAACTGTAGCAGTTCACAATCTCTGCCTCTGAGCCATGGCTGGTGATGGGCTCCACAGGGGTCCTCCTCCTTCTGAAGTCAATGACCAACTCCTTGGTCTTGTCCACACAGAAGCAGAAGGTTTGACTCAAGAAATCAAAAACATGATTCTCACAGAATCCCAACACTCGTCAGGTGAGCACGCTGCATCAGGTAGATATAAATGCTTCATCCACAGTAACTTGGGCCTGTTATATATAAGGGTCTAGGGTGGAGGAAACGAGGAGTCTTTGCTCAGCTAGTCTCAGAAACCTTCCTCGCATGGGATGTCACTGCAACCAGTCTGACAGGAAGGGCTTCTTTGATACCAGTACTTTACAGGAGGTCTTCCACAGACTCCGGCTTCAGACTCCAGAGACAGAGGACTCCGGTCCAGAGGACTTGTTCTGGCAGAACTTTTCCAGCTGTTTTTCCACCTGACTGGCTGTCAGAGAGGACAGGTTTTCTATTTGGGTCTGGGAGCTGGGTGTAGGTGTTGAGCTGGGACAGGGGTGCTGAGGGTGTGGGTTGTGTTGAGATCTGTGTTGAGGTGTGTTTAGTCAGTCTGGGAGATGTGAGTAAAGAAGGAAGGGGTGAATAGTAAATACCCTCCTGTAGAGGGTGTGTAGGTGGAAAGTAATTCAAAACAAGGACAAAACGTTGGTTAAAAGCAGTTCTAAATGTCTATTTTATCACCACATTAGCATGTTGTCAATAACCTCATTAAGAGCCATTTTGTTAAGAGTTCAGGTGTGACAGCAAGCCATAGCACTAATAGACTAGGGCCACTGTTTCCCTTTAAGGGTACACATTTTCCTAGACGTGACAGAAGCATCAACAAATAAACTGCAATAACAATTTGCTGATTGACCAATAGAAATCGGTTTTACGCACAAAGCCCGCCCCCTTATCAAGTTAGATTGAACTCGGGTTTCTCTGTCAAATTGTTGTTAGCCTACATAAGCTAGCTAGCAGCAATGACACATAAAGGAGGGGTGAGCAATTGAGCAGTTTTTGTAAATAATAAAAAAAAACAATTTAAATGCAATAACATTTCTGTTAAACCGACGTTTAACTATCTTAAGTATCTTAAGTAAATACGGTAAGTTGCATTACAAAACCTTCATAGCTACGGGAGTTTTTTTTTTTTTTAAGTTAGCAACGTCAAGACTAGCCCATAAGCTAATGCTATAGATAACAAAAAAGAATCGATGTAAACAGATCATTTATATCATTATGTTTTCATTAACTTAAGCGGTCATATGCCTTAAAATGTTACTACCCCAAATTGCAAGCTGTCAGTAAGAAGGGAAACCCCCATAACTTGATAAACGCAGGTCTTTTTTTCCTTTTTCTTTTTGCTAACGCAACCTCTTTTTCTGTGGAAAAAACACGGTAGTTTGATATCTTATCACAATTATCCCAGATCTTTGTAATATAATTATTTGTATTGTGGGCATCCAGTGAATGGTTTCAGTATATTCAACATCCATAACAACACAGCAGGCAGAGTACTTACGGTTAAGTTAGCTTGAAGCTAATATATTCAAAACAAGCTTTAAGATTAATCCCTGAGTACCTGATGGTTATTTTATTTTTTGCATGATCAATTTTTAATATTTTACTCTTATATTTTTAACATAGATAGTTTTAACATTTATTTGTTGGAATGTTGTGTATGTGTTTAAGGTTATGACTTCAGAGATTGTCATCATGTTGTTGTTGTTGTTTGTTTATAGCTGCAGCAGCATTTGTTTGAACATATAATCTTTCCACCACAGCAACGGATGGCCCTCGCGGTACTTGATGTGGAACCTGCTAATGCATAAAGACACTAATCTGAGCCTATGAGTAATGAACTCAAACCCTTTCTGGAGTATGTCTGCCAGCACAAATCGCAAGGTAAAGTTATTCATCTTTCACACTGCTGAAAGATTAGTTGTGTGGGAACTTCTTTTTACACAGTCAATGATGGGAACACATTTTATGGCTTAATGGCAAAGAACTTTTTTTGTCTACATTAACTGTGATGTAAGTTTATGAATGACTTCTTCTTGAAATTAACATACATGCCAGCAAAGCAGTTTCCAGAACCAACTATGGTACCTTGAATTTCATTGTGTACACAGTAATGCTTGGAATACTCATCCACAGATCCTCAATTCATCCGTCCGTCCATATTTTTTTTTTACCCGCTTATCCAATTTAGGGTCATAGGTAGCTGGAACCTACACCAGCAGCTTTTGGGTGAGAGGCGGAGTACACCTTGGACAGGTCGCCGCTCCATCATAAGGCCAACACAGAAAGACAGACAACCTTTCATGCTCTCATTCATTCCTATGGAGAATTTAAAACTACCAATTAACTTAACAAGCATGTCTTTGGATTGTGGAAGATGAAATGGGTTTTGGAGAGAACCCATAGTAACATGTGAACATGCAAACTCCCCACAGGTTACTGTTCAGACCTCCCCTATCTGAGGCTCAAACCAGCAACCTGGAGTGCTCCTATCCCTTTTACTTGTTTTATATTAATATAGATAAACCGGAATTACAATACTGTTTTTCTTTTTGTGTTTCAAATTCTCCTTTTTTTTTCTTTTTTGTTTTTATATTTGGTGAAGGCGTTTTAAAACCTATAAAAAAGGAATTAATTACATCTTTAGTGTATCAGAGGGAAGATGGGTAAGCTTGTGTGGAATTTAAGAGGTGAACAATGCACTTTGAACATAGGTGTGTCCTAAAAAAGTCTTACTTGGTCACAGGAACATTCCTGTAACCTGATGTGAAAGTTACAGGCTATGTTTGATTACTACAGGGAACATTAGGAGCAAACCTTGCATACTATTCATGCAATGCAAAGCTACTCTGTTCAATCCTGTGTCAGTCCCTAGTCTGCCAGGATTTCAGTTTGTTCCTGCTTCAACAAGTAATTTGGACTTTAGCTGAAGGCCACCATTTATTTTATTTTGCATGTTCTGAATCATCAATATCGTGGTAATTCTAATAGTTGTTTTCCCCCCTTTTTATTTTTTTTCCCTTGTTTTACTGAAACAGAACTGCACTCCTCACAGACAACCCTGATTATTTGTTCTCAAGTGTTGGCCCACTGCTTTAAAAAAAATATTTTTTATTGCCTCGTAACAGCTTCATTTAGCTGCTATGACTATCTGTTTTTAAAACAACCTCTCATTTAGATTAAATTTCCTGAAGAGCTGAAAACCAGATGGATGATGTAACCTGAGAGGATGGTCACAGAGGTTGCTGTCTGGACCACTCGCATAGTTTTGAGTGTCCACTGTAGCTTATTACCTATAACAGTCTCCTAAAAACCACCTTTTTAAGCCTTTTTTTTTTGTCCTCAGCAGAAGTCTGACGAGGAGCAGAGCGGGCACGGGGAGCAGAGAGGCAGCCCGGCCCGGTTTCACTTTGGCAAAAAACAGCTTCCGCCCATTCCCAAGCATGCAACCCCGATTACTAAACCTGCCTCCATGAGTACTCCAGCTCAGTCAGCCAATGGAACGCATGCCTCTTATGGTCCTTTTTACCTGGAGTACTCACTCTTAGCTGAGTTGTAAGTGTTCTGCTCTGTTATCAGAATTTTATATTGGGTTTTATATTATTCTAACTTTTTGTTTTCTCTTAATTGAATCTTATTAATAACAGTTATATTAAGCACATGGTGGTTTTTTTTAATTTCTTGCACAAACACTGGAATAATTGCTAAGTTTGTTTTTGCTGTATTGACTGAAATTCTTGTCATGTGACCTCCAGCACACTAGTGATCAAGCAGAAACTCCCTGGAATTTATGTCCAGCCATCCTACAAGTCGGCTCTAAGTATGAATCCTTTTGCTTTGGTTGACCACCCAGAATTTGAGATGTCTTGTTTTTTTTTTTTGTTGCTTATTTTTCCTTTATATTTTAAACATATTAATATGTAAAGTAATATTTTTTTTGCTTTTTGGAAGGTTTCTGTAATCATTGAAACTTTTTATACTGTTATATTACTTTTTTTTATAGTAATTAAATCTGAATTTTCTTTTTTTTTTTTTTTAAGTGTGGTTTGGAGTCATATTCATCAGGCATGGTTTGTATCAGGATGGAGTCTTCAAATTCACTGTGTATATACCAGACAACTATCCAGATGGAGACTGTCCTGTAAGTATTCAGTGTTTTTTTGTTTTTGAATAAAAGCTCAAATATAATCTCATTAATATGACGGGATGTGCAAATGTATGGAAAGAGGGGGGAAAACACTTCATGGCTTTGTAAATGTGTAGAATGGAGAAACTGGTCTTAAAATGTGTAAAATACCACCATTTACATGTGAACTCTTAAAATGCAGAGGTTTGAGACATAATGTAGAAGGTATTTTTCCCCTTCTATACTATTCTGTGCTAACGGTTTAAGCATATTAAATGTGGTTTAAAATCAAATTGAAGCAAACTTTAGAATCTCTACATGTGCTTTATTCCAGAAATTGGTTTTTGATATCCCGGTCTTCCATCCGCTTGTTGATCCTGTGTCTGGAGAACTTGATGTCAGGAGAGCTTTTACCAAATGGAGGTACGATCAGTTTCACCTGGGTGTTTATAAGAAAAGCGTCTAAAACAGAGATTCTATTTATGGAGGCCGTTTTATTCATTAGACAAAAAGAGAAAAACCATTGTGCACTAAATGTAATTTAACCTGCAGGGTCTGTTTCAAGGCCCTCGCATAGCAGGTGGTGGCTTATTGTGGTCTTACTGGACTGTCTGGGATCCTTCTCCTCTTACCCAGAAAAATAAACAAAAGCTGATCATGGTTTCAAAACTGCATAAAATAGGTTATTGGGGAATTGCTATAAATATGAACTAATCTAGTAATTCAGAGAAGTCATTTTTAAGCTGCTTAATGGGAAGAAAAGTGAATCTACATAAAGTAAAATTCTGTGTATTTAGGTGAATATGTTTTACTGGAATCTGCATTTACCAGCTGCAACCTGCCCAAAGCAATATTTTATATGGAATAAAACGAGCTAATTGCAGCGGTAGCTTACCAGAAAGCATGCCTACCATGTTGGCAAACCACTTTGAGCTTTTCTGGAGGAATTTATTAAATGAAGGTGAAACCTGATGTGTGAAGTTTCTTGCAGGATGGATAAAAAGGGAACAGATTGTTAAACAACTTGTAGAAAAGCTTGGATATTAGTTTTTACCTGCCTGGATGAATCTATAGATGTGAGAGGAATCCACCGTGTTTCTTTTGTTAGGTTTGTGGAAAAACTAAACACTTCCTGTTATATAAAAAGAGCAATTTTAATGTTAATACCTCACTACCTTCTGTTGCATTTAAAGGGTGTTATTTAAACATTGCAATCTCTCCAAGCGAAAGTGTGCGTTTGTTTGAGAAACGATTCTTTTGGAAAATGGCTGAGATGCAATAATTATCATTTCAAACATTTGACTGTTAAGGTGAAAGTAATCCACTGCATTCAATTTCTAAAATGTCATCAAAGGGAGAAGTACTGTCTGGAAAAACCAGATTCAAGATTGCAAAGGTGGGTCAAAGGTCATGGCTAAAATGCCAAAATGGAGCACCCAAAACCGCATGTGTGATGTTAAAATCATCCCAAACTAATTCAATATGTCTGACATGGAATACAGACTCGTCTAAAAAGCTCTTGTGATTATATGCTCCAATTTTCATACATCAAATGTTTAATAAAATGTCCTAATTTATGTTCTACAGACGAAATCACAACCACATCTGGCAAGTCCTGATGTACGCACGCACCATTTTTTACAAGATCAATACTACGGAGCCACTCAACCCAGAGGCTGCAGTGCTGTGAGTTTGGGGGGGATGTCACAGTTTGGTGCCAGTAAACCTCTAATTATGTCTGTTTGTGTGACTAAAAATGAAGAAATCTGTGTTTTTTTTTCCCCTCAGGTATGAGAAAGACGTGCAGTTGTTCAAAAGCAAAGTGGTGGATAGTGTGAAACTATGCAACAGTCATCTTTTTGACCAGCCCAAGATAGATGATCCCTATGCCATAAGGTTGGCGATCGCTACCACAATGAAATAAACTGAGCTATGAAGGGAAAACTCAATTCTCCTTTTCTCTGCTTAGTTTTTCTCCATGGAACCCAGCAGTACACGAGGAAGCTAAGGAGAGGATGTTCACCTACAAAGTAAGTTTTACTAACCTGAGGATGAACTGTCTCCGCTAAAGTTTTTATACAAGCTTGTTTGTAAACTAATGGCTTCCTGTCACATAACTGAAACTTCTTTTTCTTCTTTTAGCGACGGCCTGAAGAACACTACAAGGGAACGCAGGTGTCTGGGTTATCCTGGGTCAAGCCTGGATCCACCCAGCCCTTTAGCAAAGAGGACAATCCTCCCCAAAGCTGAACTTGCTGTTTTCTGCAGAGGCCACTAGAGGGCGATATAAGCATCAGATGCCAGAGCACTGGCTCTCCTCAGCCATTTATGTAGTCTCTGAAACGGCTGTGGAGAGGTGACCTCCTGCTACTTACAATTTATTGCTCAGCTTTAAAAGCTTTTTAAGAGGCTTCGTACACAGGTCTAGAAAAAAAAGGAAATCTAGTTTGTATCTTGTGTACAATGACAAATGGATGTCTCGGCTACTTCTTTTAGACTGCGGTTCAATCAGAGTGCATTCTCATTTTAATTTCCAGGTTTCCATTTGTTTTTTAGATGTTCAGTCCTAAAAGGAGGTAAACCGTACAAGCAAAGCACGCTGCTTCCATTCAGCTGCTACAGACTGCAGGATCAATACCCCAGTTAGAATTGGCTTAGGACTGTTTTTCAGTCACAGCTGTAAACTAAAACATCCTAAACCCATCCTCTCTAAATACCCACTTAGGTTAATCCTTTTTATTTTGGTTGGAGAATTATTTCTTTTCTCTACTCTGTAATCTATGACATAGTTCCTAATATTATTTTTAAATAAGATTCTATATATAAGGTTATATTTTATTTGAATTTTTAATTTTGAATGCTTTATGTACTTTTTTTTGATTGGTTATTAAAGGTATGTAAATAATTCATGCTGTGCTAAGGTTTGATTGTACTTCATGCATTTGCATTAATATATTTTGGGGGGCGGGGGTGGTAAACGATGTCTTGATTTTCCCAGGGTCTCCAGTCAGAGGCTACTGCAGGATTTCTACCTTTAAATTTGAGGGAAAATGTATTTTCATAAAAGTTTAGTTTATTCACTGCTACATAAGCGGCAGAAAAAGCTGTAATAGAATTTATTTCTGATAATACACTTAGAGTTCTATTCAAATGTCGACGTGCATTTTATTTCTTCAGAAGAGATCCGGTTTGTCAACTTATTCCCTTCTAATATGCAACTTTTGACTGCGCAATTTAAGTGGGACTCCTGTGTGGATCAACCACAGCAGAATAGCATAAATGGTGCTGAAACCTGAAAGACCTACTTAAAGCTGCCGTGAAAGGTTTACGCCGTCATTTAAAAATGTTTAATACATTTTGTATGGAATCATTTCTTCACTTCATAGAATATGTGACAACTTAAATGCTTTACTTGGAAACCAATAAAATTGTTTTAAAAAGTTGGTCTATGAGAGAATTTTTTGCTGTATCCAAATGTGTCAACTATTGATGCTATAATTTTTAAAGACTATTTTTATTTTTTTCTGCAGCTGTTTTGAGCAGATGATCTGCTGCAAACAGATTTACCAAGTCACTAATGAGAATTTCAGCATTGTCACTGTCAATTACACCTGAGCTTTACAATAAAGCTAAAATTTCGGGAAAGAAATTCTTAAATTAATAATTAAACTAAGATTACTACCAGAATTCTAGTTAATATACAAGGGTAACTTATGTGCAAAAGATGAATGACATCATTTGAAAAAAAAAAATAAAGTTGAGGTCACTATTTAGCCACCAGAGGTCGCTGTGTACCCATAGAGCAGCGTGCCTCTCGCGCTGCTGTCACGTTCGCATTGAGGAGCGTCTCTGGTCCATGTGCGAAAGTAAAACCCCTCCGGATTGGCTGAACCCCGGACGCGGCCATCTTATGTACTGTGTGAACACAGCGACTTTACAAATATTTACATTAATTTATCAGCCGCTCTACTAAGTTGATAGGGGTGACACAGTCTCCTAAGAACTACTCCTGGGTAAACCGGTTTTGAATTTGTCACTTATTTGTGGTACTTTGGAAAATTGTCGTTTATCCAATCACAGAGTGAGTCACTAATATGCAAATAGTGTTATCACAGTCACGTCAGCAGCAGAGCCGCTGTGCCGTGGTCGCCAGCAGGAGTACAACTAACAACACAGCCAGAACTTCGCCGATAACACTCTGCCTGAAATTACGCCCGGAGTTGTGTTTTGTGGCTACTCCCAGGTAAGAAATACTGTTGTTTTGTTGGTTTTTATTTTTGTTATTTTGGACTCAGACGAATTCTGCTTCAATAAAGCTCGGAGCTGTCAAATTTCGGACAGTCAGTGAGGGTCGACTCAGCTGTATGATGACACACCAAACTAGCTGAGCGCGTTATCTTCTCGTTTCAAAGAGGACAGCTGAGTTGCCAAACTTAACACTTTTACCAAGGACCACACATGAACCACGATATGAAGTCTCACTCCGAGAGCCGTTCGCTTCATTTCCAAATGCGCTGGTTTATAAAAGTCCGAGGTTCCTGGTCTTGGTGGTTCTGAACTGACAGCGACCAGTCGGGTTCAGTCGGAACCGCTCCTCACTGAGAAGACGGTAAGTGCTAGCAAGGCTAACGCGTCGATAGTTAAACCCGGCAGGAAAACGAAAGTTGGTCGTGGATAAGAAATTAGTTATATTATCACAAGGCACCATCACCGACGACCTCTCCATCTATCTCCGCTTGCAAGCCCCACACATCTTTCAGCCGGGAAAAAAGTAAAGAGAACTTGGGGATCCAAAGTGAAGGTGTGGTTGGGACCAAGTGTGATGGGGCCGGACACAAACCAAG
>JBAMIG010000001.1:23613230-23628166 GCA_037177335.1 Kiunga ballochi
GGTGATATTATCACAAGGCACCATCAACGAAGACCTCTCCATCTATCTCCCCTTCCCCCCCCCCCCCCCTCTTTCAGCCGTGAAAAACGTCACGACACCTTGTGAATCCAAAGTGAAGGTCTGGTTGGGACCACGTGTGATGGGTCCGGACAACAACCGAGCTAATAATTGAAAATGTTGTAGCCAATTGCGCCGTGTGTTTTGGTTTAGTTTGGGTTTAGCGAGCAGTTGCGCTTAAAGTAACGCAACAATTTGCCGCCTCGCTGGCTTATCAAACGCCGCACTCGCAGGAGCTTAAGCCGCTTCTGCATGAAGATAAAGAGGATGCTGTTCACTTTAAAGAGCAGGTCTGTCTTCTATTTTATAATGGCAGGAATCCATTTCAAAGCTTTGAACACGCCCAACTTGTGGCATTTAACTAGCCTGCTTCAAGCATGGGGAAAGAAGCGAAAAGTCTGGAAATCCAAACTCCATAATTTATAATCTATATGGTCATTTTTACGCATATTAATCGCTGGATTTATAAAATCAGTGCAGCAAATTTAACAAAACTGACGCGTTTGATTCAAGTGCGTAAAAACTCTTAATATAACCCAAAGAGATGCATCAGAGTAGTCTATATAGAGAGTTATTGTTGATATGGAGAAGTCGCACGTGTTTGGATGGTGCGTGCAACGTCATGATTATGAAGGAAACAGCTGGAAACCTACGGAAGAGGCTCTGCGCCTCTGGGCCAGCTGGGAGGTGTTTAAAGTTAGCAGTGGGTAGACATGCTGTTTGGGATTTTGTTGAGCGCGTGGGAAATAAGATGCACATAAATGTAGCGATGTTAAGCTTTAGGTGTGTTATCTTTTGGACTTCCTCTGACTTTTGGACCTCTGACTTTAGCCATGTTTCAGACTTGTTTTGAGAGACATTCCTAATTCTGGTACTTAATGCTCAAACTGCAGATGTCTTTTTCACCATTTCCCTGCTTCAATACAATCAAATTAATAGCACATTAGCAGACTTGTGGAGAGTTTTTTTTAACAGAGAATCAGATGTGTTGCAGCAGGGAAACACCTAATATCTGCAGGATAGCTGGGCTTGAGGATCATGGTTCTGTATCTCTGCTAAAAAAATGACTGGAATCATCTATATCAGTGTTTCTCAACTCTGGTCTTTAAGTCCCAGAGGTAACCCTACTTTAACACACCTCAATGACATGCAGAGCAGGGGGACTTGAAGATCTGGGTTGAGAAACACTGATCTATATGGTGGTACCACGTGCAAGTTGTTTCCGCCTTAAGTTACTGTTGGCAGATGAAACCACTTTTTGGAAGTGGTTTCACATGAACTCTGGTTTTGCATAGTGACGGTTTGGGACAAGTGATCTCTATATCATTGAAATGTGTAAAATGGATATCAGTCATGCTTTAACATCATGGTAACATAAAACGCTGGAGTTCACCTCAGGTGGCAAACAAGACGGACTTCATGCTCATGACAACAGATTATTTGTGGAGCTTGGTTGCAGCTGGAGTAAGGGGATATTTGCCTTTTTCTGTGAGTTAACCTACAAAGTGATTTGAGACTAGGAGTGTGTTGGTAGATCGGAGAGTTTTTATGTAATTTACCTGTGTGTAAAAGAAAATGATTGGATGTGTGCTTTTGTACTTGATTTTGGGTGAGTTGTACGTTTCGGTACATAAAGACTTGTTTTTAATTATTTTTTTTTTATATTTAGTTTTTATTATGTTAAGTACTTTGCTACAATTTGGATGAAAAGTACTGTGTAAATACAATTTTGAGTAAGTAAAATGTATTTAGTATATTCTGAATGGATAAATTAGATAAAAGAGAAATTAAGGTATTTGCATATTTTAGCATTTTAAATAGGAATGTTTTCATTGCTCAGGACAGCAAATTGGTTCTGGGATGTCTAATTCCAAGCCAACACCCTGAAGGGTTTAGATCTCTTCCTTTCCGTTTACCTAGTGCACGTAAAATGCCTATTCCTAGGAGCTTGTCTAGTTTTGCACAAACCTGTAAATGGTCTTTTAGTTTGAATCTGAAGTCTTGGAAGTAAACAACTAAAAACAGCAGGTCTGTGGCTCTCAAAAATCTGGAATTGGACTTGGAAAAAGTACCCATGTCTTAAGAAAGTCATTACTCTGAGAGTCACTGAATGTCAACCTCTGAATGACCAAATCTGTCACTTTTATGCTACCTTTAACAATGGATTTATCCCTAAAAAAAGAAGTTTCCTTCTGGGAATGTAATATTTTAGAAATGAAAAGAATAACTTTCTGGCTCTATCAGTTTCTATTAAAGCAGTGATCTTCCTAAATTAGTCCCTTTTGTTCATGTTCTGAATTGTTTTAACCAGATACGTCTGGGAGAGTACATACCCTCTGAAGTATGCAGGCTTTATTTTCAAGTGACGTCTAACACGGAAGCAGAGTTTCCCACAACATGTCGTGTCATCATAACAATAATTATTAGTGTACCAAGCATGCCGTAGTTGTGTAATACATGGCAGCAGTAGGAAGCAGCAATGCTGTAACAATGCAGTTGTCAAATGAGAAGTTGTTCCAACCTCAGAAAACTTACAAAGTGCTTTTGCAATGATTTTTCCATGATGTGGTGTTTTTCCTTTAATAATTCTCAATATCTTTATAAATGTAGCAGAATGAAGCGTTAGATTCTTCTAAAAATGACTCTTAAGCAACACTGTTTCTATGCATAGATCCTTTTTTTTAATAGGATTTAATAGTTCTATCTTAAGCCATGTTGAAAATGATGAGTGTGTTTTACACGATTTGACCCCTTCAGTTCAAAAAGCACAAAATGATATAAAGGTCCTCTTTCAAACATGGCACTGATGCGTTCAGTTTGCCATCAGATTAATGGAACAAAGTGCATGTCTGAAAGAGGCTAGACCAAAAATGCCTCACAGGCATGCATTAGTTTTCATGAACCTGACAGCAACTGAGTGTCTCAGTCTTGTGACTGAATGAAAACTCTGGTAATTTTACTGTAAAAGTCTTGACAGCAGCCTCACTTGAAGGAAATTAGTTTCCTTTTCCGCATGTTAAAACTCTGCATAACTTAGATATTCAGATAGTTGTGCTTTGTCGTAAACCCAGCTTCTGTTTGTTATTTTTGCCACATAGAGAGCCTTAGAAAGCATTCAGCAGTTGTTGTATTTGGCTTCAAGGTTTTGGTCTCGATTAAGGTCATGCTGCAGCATCCTCTTCTCTGTTTTACACACCACTGGACAGAAATGCAGTGAAGTAAACGGTGCTCCCATGTGAAGGGAAAGATAACATTTTTGCTGAGTTGACTGGTTGTTGCTGCAAGTGCTGTGAAGCGTTCTTGAGTAAAGAACCAAAGAAGGGTATTTTTGCCAGTACGGGCCAAACGGGTCACCTAGAAATGTTGGATTTCTCTTTCAAAGAAAGGGATTGGCATAAAGTGATGGGAGCCTCATTACTGCCAGTGGAAAAGGCGACAGGGAAGTTTTCTATATTAAAAAAACATATTAATTAAAATGGGTCAGGTAATCTGCTGTTTTTGTTAATTGTGATCACCATGACAGAAAATCCAGTTTCGACTGGAGATCTGGTTTCCCAAAGAGATATTTGAGGATGTCTAGCTGCTTTAGTAAAAACACCTCTGACAATATTTTAATTGTGTGCCAGTGATGGAGCCAATAAATGTCCATTTTGGATGATCAATATGGGCTGATTATATCTCAGCATCTGCTTCTGATTACTTGTTCATTTCATGTAAACAGGAATGAATGCAGACATATTTGCTCTGCAGCCAAAAGATTACTCATTCTTATTTTTCTTATTTTTCCTATTTTCTTCATTTTTGTTGCATCCCTTCTCCAACGTACCTCGCTTACACTGAATCGATCCAGTTCTAATCAATGACTTATTGGTTTGAATCAGGTGTGTTGGAGCAGAAATACATGAAAAATCTGTTGTTGCTCCTAAAAACCAAAGCTGAACACTGCTGAGCCATATTACGTTACAGGAATGATAGATTTCAAGTGGTGGGTGGTGAAAGCTGCTAATGCTAACTAGCATTTAAACTTACCAACCCCATCTCTCCCAGTGGGTGCACGACTGATTATATGAACAGAACAGCATGGTCACTGAGAGGAAAGCTGCTGGATAAGTGAAACAAAGTTGTTTAGATCCAGACGTGTTGCTGTAAGTCAATTTATCGCACAATAAGAAAAAGTGAGCGCAATAATTATAGTTATATAATTATGTTTCTCTCTCTCTTTTTATTTGGATAATGTCTGGTTTCTTTACGGTACATCATCATTCAGAGGCAGTGGTGTCTTTGTAGCCCATGTCCATGAGTACTAGCAAGACCAGACCAAGCCAGGAAAACTTTAGATTTCGAAGGATAAAAATGTAATTTTCTCGCCGGTGTGAATGTGGACTGCATGCTTTTGGCGGATCAGGCTTATTGTACATAGAAGCACAAACATTGCTCTAAACTGGATAAACATAATCTAGTCTGCTTAACAAGCGTTCTTTGGAAAGAGTGAACTTGTAATTAAAATACTATAATAATTAGTTAAAAATGGTTTCAAAATAACCACAACAATCGCTTTGTGCAATATTATTATTTATTCTAATAATTTCTAAGACAGTGTAGCAAAATGTATTATGGTGACAGGCCTTAACCCATTTACTAAAACCAAAATGGCGAATACACTGGAAGATGCCCGTTTCCTCTGGAGAATCCTTATCCTGCACAAGTCTGAGATGGACCAGTTTTCACATACATTAAAAATGGGAGTTTCCCACCGAGGAAAAAACAGGCAGGGTTCAAAACTGTGCCGAATCTCTTCTCGCTCATTGGACTCAAGATAAAAAGTTGTGCATCCAAAGTTGGTTCTCAACTGGAACCAAGAAATAGTTTAATTAATCTAAGATGTCCTGAAAGAGCAAATGCTGGTTTTAACCGAATGGCAGACAAATATGATGACTGGTTGTCGAGTGTTCATACTGGATTTTATACGTTTCCTGATGAGCAATTTAACTAGTATTTGGTTTTATTCATGTCAGCATTTTAACATCTCAGGAAGTGCACTCGGTCATCAGATGTTTGTTTGTTTTTGGAAACTAGTTTTTAACTTGGACACAATGGCTCTGATTTAAGTTGTTTTTGTGTGGTTTGCCAGAATAAAGTTCTGTAAACGAAACACAGCCGGAACCAGAACCGGAACTGTTGGTCTTAAACCCCTTCATGGCTGTAGGGAGAGTTTTGTATGAATTGCATGAGAAAACCTATTGCTTTGATCCATTATAAAGGCTAGCATAGCTTTCATCAGATCCATAGAGTCGTCGCTGAATTCTTTGAACTAGATCAGGAGGCGGTTCTGAGGCCAGAATCTGTCTTTTATCAGGGAAATCACAGCAGTATGGATGGACTATGGAAAGAATGCAGGCCAGTAGAAACCGTGTAATGCTTTGAGCAATTAGCTGGGTAATGTTTGATCCTGTCAGTCGTGTGGATGTGATTTTGACATGTCGCCTACCTAAACATGGTTTTAGACACGGTACGCCTCACATCCCAGCTGATTCACTCCTAAAAGTCAAAGATTATTATTCGAAAGGTGGGAATTACTAGCTAACTATTTTTATTTCTTTCCTTCAAAGTCTCCTTGTTATATCAGTCTTTTTTTAAGAAATTAATTTGTTTACTTTTTCTAGAATTAATATAAACTTGGTGGCAGATTGGTACACACCAAGAGGACGAAAACAGCCTGATAATCTCTGTTTCCCCCGATTCCAAGCAAGAACAGTAAACGCCTGATTAACTCAAGTCTTATAAGATTATACAATAAAATGATCTTGTGTTTTGGGATGTGTTAGTAGGGAAATTGTCTGGACAATATGCTCAGGGCAGATAATTACTGTTTTCAAACTTGTTTAATATTTATGATCAAGAATTTCTGAGTTGGTGAGGAAAGCCGACTGTCTGATTGTAGTTTTGTGGAACGGTGAACAAGCTGACCAGGAAAGATGGAAGCAGGTGAAAACGCATATGAGCATGGCTGATGTAAACTACCGGAGCTGTGGGAGGAGACAGGAAGTCCTTCTTGATGTTGGTTTTCAGGATTTTGCTCTTTTTTTTATCTTTCTTTTCAGTTTTGTTGAAATGATATTTGATCATGTGAGATTTCTGACTGAGGACCAGATTCTGGTCCTGCTGTGGTCATAAAAAGTGTACGCCACATGCAATACGAGCAAAACTTTTTTTTATATGTATATATTTACGTGTGGAGTCTCAAACAGATAAATAAAATTATAAAAAGTCCTTATGCATGTACCCAGCTTTAGATCTCTGCCGTTTGTAATGTTGAACGTCACTGCTTGGTCCTTCACTTTATCTCTAGATCATTTTTTTTAGTTAGGCCATCTTGCAAGCTGGTACAACTCATTTACAAACTGTCGTGTCATGGCTAAAAGGTTTCAAAGCTGTTTTAGTAAACCCGTGTTTGACCATAGATGTTTATATCCACAAAATTGTAAACCAGTAACTTTTCACTGGTACATAATCTGATGTACCTGGTACCAACATTAACCTGCTGTGTTACCACATGAGCCCAGTTGAGCTCTCACTTTGTCCTATGAGGGGGTTACTAATGTAAAATGCATGAGGGTCAGTTTAATTTAATGTAAATATATATATTGCAAAGAACTGGAAAACTAAAGGTGCTGTTTATGTTGGAAAACTCCAGGCTGCTGACGTCTAACATTACATTTGATTTGCTGGTAGTGCTGAGCTAATTCTGATGTAGATTGAGGAGCTTAGTTTGTCTTTTAAAAAGCCTGACAACATCAAACATAAATGCATTAATAAATTACAACAATGTGTTTTTATTTAGACTTGAGTGAATGAACCAGACCTCTGTTTAGGTTTCTCTGTGCAAGTCAGCAGAAAGTGAGTGATCTGGAAAGGCTTCTGTGATCTTCCGCTGGTCTGTGGTTGCAGAACACGTACTCAGAAGCCCTCCACAGCCTCTGTCCTTAGCTGTTGAAATTCTATCAGCTGTCTGCACCTCCCACACATTCTGCAGTGGCAGGCAGGCAGCTTCAATGGTTACGAGGTGGGGGGTTGAGTTGTGTGTGTGTGTGTGTGTGTATGTGTGTGTGTGTGTGTGAGGTGGGGGCACAGGAAGAGGCACCTGCTGGTGGCTAGCGGTTGTTATGCTCCAGCTGCTTTGCTGCACACATGAAAGGTAGTTCTGAGTGGGATTACTGACAGGACCACATATCTCAAGACAGAGGGGGAAACAGCAAATATTGTTAATACAAAATGTCAAGATAAAAATCTATAATTTTACACAAATGTATTTATTCTTTAATTTCAATAATCAGTGAAGTTGTATCGAGTTCTGTTTTTAATGCTGTATCTGTTTTTTCTGATTACTTTTTGCAGGCACACTAATGGACATGCTGTAGCTCTGTAGGTGGGCTCATTGGGACCAGTTTGGATCCAGTGGTGCTTCCAATATCCTTGGCATCCTCTGGCTCCTGCCATGGACTTTTTTGACGACCCCAACCTCTTTGTTGGAGGTTTGGAGGGGCTAGATGAGGATAGCTTCGCTTCAGGACCATCTCTTGTGGATGAGCTTAACCTCGGGGCTGACTTTGAGCCCCTCCAAGTGGAAACACTTGGTCCAGGGAAGCATCAAGACATGATGCCGTCACTCTCTTCCCAACAAGGTTTGCCCAGTTACAACCAGCCATTGGGTCATTACATAGGTATCAAGGCACAGAGTCCCATGGAGCAGACATTTTCTGGTCCACAGAGCACAGGTGGCCTGATTGTAGAGCAACATCGCCAGTACCATAATGTTGCCATTAGCCAAGCACCTCAATCCAATGGGCTGTTCTGCAACAGTGCTAGTCCGGTGTGGGGCAACCAAGACCAGAATGGCAATGTGTTTCATCCTTTATCTCAGCATCAGCAACAACCGTTTTGCCATCAGCAACTGCACAACCAGCAACTTCATGTCAGACAACATGCACAGCAGCAGCAGCATCACTCTTGTCACCCGTCACCAGAGGAGCAGCAGCGGAGGATGCGACAGCAGCAACTAAGTCATCAGCAACAGCTGTTGAACCAGCACCAACAAATTAACACGACGAATGTTTCCCTGCAGCAGCATCAAAATTTCTCCTTTCACCACGGAGGTCAGTCTAGCAGCCAGCAGCAACTACTCCATCCTCAGCAGGTTCAGCCCCAACTATCTGTAAGAGAACCACCGTTTCATTCAAGAGCTCTTGAAAGTCAGAATGTCTCTCTGAGAGGGAATTGCTTACAAACACAGCAACCGCAGGGCAGCTACCAGATGGTTAGGAGAGGTCAAGCCTTCTCCGGATCAGGACTGCAAGACTCTGAAATGTCATTCCCTATACATTCATCATCAATGGTTCACTCCCTGCCCACATGCTCTGTCAGCCCTGCTAATGCTTACCAACCAGCTCAGTACCCTTCCTACCCTGGAGAGGCAGAAATGCCGAGTCTCAGTCAGCAGTCTTTATCCTCACCCTCAGTATCAAGGCCCACCACCACTGCACCACTTAAATCTACAGTGCCTGGACTATCAGTGACAGCATGTCAGTTTCAGTCTACGGCTCATGTTAGTCAGATGCACACTAATACTGTTAGCTCGGCAGAGGAGTATTCCTTCCAAGCTCTGCGCTGTTCTGGAGAAACCCAGAGAAACTGCAAGTCATCAGAGATGTTTGGTGGGTTAATGAGTTGTTATCCCAGCAGTGCCAGCCACTTGCCCTCTGAGCAGCCTCAGAGCTGTGGGGCTATCAACACTAATGGATACCAACCTTTGGGAAACAATCTCCTGCCATCAGAGACCCGGGAGGGAGACTTGGAAGGCCTGCCACCTTCTGATCTCTTACCTGACTTACTGCCCCAACTGGATGATGCTTTCAAGCAACACAATGAATCCAATGTTCCTTGGGTTGAATCCAGGCAGGAGAAAGGATACAAGAATGGGAAATTACCCGCTACTGGTAACAAGGAGGAGAAGGTAACATGTCTTATTGTTTTTCTAAGGCATCTGCTTTTAGTCATATATAATCACTTGCTATTTTATTACCCTATTAACACTCATATAACCTGCGCACTTACCTACCATACCTAAATAACTTTATTATAGACATAGTTTTATTAATGGGGAAAATGTATTTATTTTTTACCATTTTAAAGATTCTTTTTTCCCCTTGTATATTAGGACACATACTCGTGTAATGTTTAACTATAGTAGAGAGAACATGTGCTTCTCTGCTAGGAAACCTGCAATCAGTAGTTGAGTGGGGGAGGGTGGATATTAGGCGGTACCTCAGGCAGTTTGAAAGCCTTCTGAAATTGATAATGGTCAGTCCAGCCTGGCCTGTCTATCTGCCCAGTGCTCTGACAGCAGGTCAGGCCTGATTAGGCTAAGAGTGGCAGGAGTGTCTTCAGGACTTAGCTGTAAGCATACTTAGGGCTATATCAAGATGTGGGTCAGGGCAAGCCAGAGGCACTTGCACACTGCTTTGCTGGAGTGTGGGGGAGGTTGCACGCCGTTGTGGTAGCTGCCACAGTTTGTGTGTGCATGTGTGTGAGTGCATGTGTGAGAGAGCAAGCAGTCGGAAAAGAGCTCGGTGTACAAGAGGGGTTATTTGGGAGAGGGGTGTGTGTGTGTGTGAGATGGAGAGGGCAGCAGCTCATGGAAAAAGAAGGCGAAGGAAAGAAAGTGAGGGAAAGAGACAGTGAGGAAGAGCATGAGAGGAAGAATGGAAGTGGAGGGGGAGGTTGAGAGAACGCATTAGCTGGCTATAACAGGCTTCAGGCGGTTCCTGGACCTCAGTTGGCTGGTAACTTAGCAGCATCCATGCAGCTTCCTGGCTCATGACTGACACATGACAAACCACAAATGCAGCAGATATTTCACCGTGGGCTCCACGTTAAAAAAGTACACCGAGATGAGAAACATCCTTTTGCCTTTCTGGGTGTTTCCCACTTTAACTTTATGAACAATACCAAAAGAATTGAGCTTTTAAAGGCGAAACGTGATGGTATGTCTAAAAATGTCTATTTTCTACACAAGTGAGCTTTCTGTGATTCATTGATAATCTGGGGGATACTTAGTGGCATTATTTATCATTGTTCCAAACTCTTCTGGTCTGTATTTATGCTCATGTTCATTATATAGTATAAACAAACAAATACTACAACTTGACCAGTTTGAGTGACTTATAAGCTCTCTAAACAAGGTCCTGTTAATGGTAAAATGACCTTTTATATCCTCCCACCTCTAAAACCAGAACCCAAACATGACTGGTGTTTTGATTACTCTGACCACAGAAAACTAGTTGACTGTCTAAACTAAAACTCATCCACACTGGCCATTTGCTCCTCTGCAAAGATCCTTGATTGAAATGACGAACTCGCCCATATGAACGCGCCTCTCCCTGTCTGTGTCAACATCAAGCCCTGTGTTGATGCTTACTGGCCGGCTGTGCTATTCATGTGCAGTGATGTGTGAACAGCCTGCTGATAGTGTGTTTGCTGAACAGGCAAGGCATGAGGGGATAGCAGCCCACTCTTCCCTCTCATGCAGTGAATGTGGCTAATTAGGGGTTTCCAATGGCTGCAATGGTCAGCTGCAGATGGGATGAGCACTCAAGGGCTAGGGCCGAACAGTTTTATATACAGAGCAGTATACTTTAAGTTCAAATGTACACAGATCTCATAAAAAATGTTTTCACAGAAGGGTAAAAAAATTTTAAAGTTTTTTCATTTTTTATTTTTATGTTGTAAACTGAAATATGACATAAGTATCCAGATCCTTTGCTGTGACATTAGTATATTTATCATATGTGCTGTCCATTTCTTCTGATCATCCTTAAGATGATTCTAAACCTTATAATATATGCAAACTATGTGGTGATACGATATGTATAGGAGGTGAATAACGGGTAACAATACAAAATATTGCAATGCTATTATCATGATGATATATTTTTTATTTTCTTTACCATATTTTCATGGTAGGAAAATTTATACAAGCACTCAAAGCTGTTAGATTTTTTACATTAACCTGCTGAATAGGAAAAGATTGATTTACATTTCACTACAGAAATAAATAAAAACATTTAATCTAAATAAGGAAAGTTAAATTAACCTTATTAGTAAAGATATCAAATGCTAGAAATTATAATAGGTATAAAAAATATACATTTTTAGTTTATAAAAATGTGCTTGGTGTAAAATTTTACTGTTATCTTTACAGCTAAACTGTTACATCTTTATAAATCAAAAGTAATTTTGGATTCAGGTCAACATTATCAACAAAGTTATATGCAACACAAATAAACCACCACCAGTAATATTTGCATATACAGTTAATTGTTCAGAAAGATAATCTATAGACTGCTTTTGAATATCAATATATCATATCACATTAACTCGCAATATTGCATTGTTACAATATATTCCCAGGTCTTTTATACTGAAGCATTCTTGTGTTTTTAGTTAAATTGATTCCTTTTTATGCACACACCTTTATACAAAAGATTTTGCAGCTCACGAGTTCAACATCCCTCCGTTCGATCATTAACATAACAATTCATCTGTTTTGACTAATCAGTTTATATGTGTAACTCAGATATAGCCTTAACAAAAGGGGTGCAAGTCTCTACCTTAAAATCCACTCAATCCAAAGCTTAATTATGCAATGATAAACCGTATAACAGGTAACCTTCCCACAACACGTTTACAAAAGAAATATGACATGATGATGAGTAATTTTCCATAAATGAGAAAAAGGAAAGACGTTTATTTTAATTCAGAGGAGGCATAATCTAAGGAAAATGTGTTTGGATGTGTGGTGTAAGGAGTTTGTTGTTGCACCAATGAAAATGTTGCAAATTCTTCTCTTCCCAAAAACCAGAAAGCTTATAATGTCATTGACTCTTTTTATCCGGTTTATAGGATTGAATGACTAAATTCTGAACAAAAAGTACACATTAGCAACTTAAAAGCAGACCAGGAACTCTGTCACGAGAGAGAAACGCCTCATTCTGGCACCTCCTTCCTGTGCGGGTCACCAGCCTGTTTATACGCTGCTGTGGGAAGGCATCCCATTCAGCCAGCATTCATCACAAGTCAGACAATGTTGTGTTGTTTTCAACCCTCGGGGATGAACGGCACACCCAAGCTGATCCCACAAGCACTCATGGGGTGATTCCTGGATTAGTCCATCCTCTACAATCCCAAATTCCAGAGGATTTTCATAGGTGCAACCAGGGCTGGATGATACAAACCATCATTTATATATCGATCTTTAGCTAAAATCATAGTTCTGTCTGTTTTAATCTAATGAATAATGTAGCTTTGAATGCTAAATGTACTTTTAGTAAGGATCAGCAGCACTTGCAGTAAAGCGGTTAACTGAACTTTAAGTAGCTATTATTAATAAATTAATTATATAATAATATGAGGATAAAAAGAGCTAAGCTAAGTTGTTACATCTGTGCATATTAACTTGATGCACCTTCTAAATAAGGATATGCATCATATCATCAGAAATGCAAGTCTATCAATCGTGTCTGCATGGTGACAATATTTCCATTGAAAGTGAAAAATTTTCTGAAGGGGAGCGAGTAGCAGGTACACACAATTATACCACACAGCTCTGAGCTGGAAAGGAAACTCCGTGCTCCATTCAGCGTTTCAGTGGGTCTGCATCATTATAGACTAACTGACTGCAGGTAGCTTGACAGTTCATTTTCCATCACCTCCCTCAGTGTGAATGTGCTTCTAGTAACTGTGCGCTTCTTCTTGCCAGGATTTTTTTCTTTAGCTTCGGTTGGTAATGCCACTGATGTTTCTCCTTGGTCTGCAGGCTGAGGGGCAAGCTGCTCACTCAAACATCTCTCTTAATCCCCCATCAGAGACTCAGCCTTTAAGATAACTTCATGTTTAAGTGCAGCTATATTTCCACTTGCAATGTATGTATAAATTGTGGCTTCACAAAAGATATTATATCCTAACGGGTGACTGGTGGTTATGTCGGCATATTTGCCAGTGAGGTCATATACAATTCTAGTCTTGAAGGATTAGGACCAGGAGATTGGCACTGAACAGGTGTAGCTCAGGTCTGACCAGTGAGTTTCACAAAGTCTTCTCCTGACAGTCTATCCAGTGAAATCCTGAAACAGTTTCAGAGCTTTCTGAACTGCCTCCAGTACCTCCATGTCCTGCCAAGTAAGGACTAGAGGTCTGGTTTTCTTAACTGGACTTCAGCAATTGCTCTATCCTGCTCCAGGATCTTCTCAATCACCAGGACCTGGACTCCAGTAAGTGACTGACTGGTACAAGCTGGTGTCCTGGCAGACCCAGCTGTTTTTGCTTTTCAGCCTGTACTTTTCCTTCACCTCTTCCAGGTGAAGGAAAAGCTACTCACAACTCTTACAGGCTGGGATGACACGGCCAACTCGACTGTCATTCATACCATGTCCTGTAACACAAGGGAAATGAAACTAGTAAGGCAGAGGAGCTGGTCTGAAAATGGATGCTTTTAATTTCCCAGTCTTCTTCTTCAGTGAAGTTAACTGTCACATGCATGCATGTTTCACAGGCTCTGTGGACGCACATGTTGATAAGAGAGTTGGTGTAGCCAGACTTTCTCTCACTTTTTTTATACATTTAATGCAGTACTTCTCTTGCTAAATCATTTCTTTTAGCAACTGAATGAAGCTGCTCTGCTAACAGTTGCAACAGCGACCATGTATTTGGTGATGTGACACACTACTGCCTTTATGTTGCACCACCAGGTAGGATGGTTTAAAATAATATATATAAATATTATTCTTCTTCCTAATGTAATAAAATACAGTTTTAAAAAAAAAACGACCCAGTACAAATTTTCCTTGTGTTTTTGATAAGTTGTTGAGTCAGTTTCTTTCCTGCAGCTTTACTTCTTAGGAAGTACATATAAGGAATATTTCTGTAAGCAAATGTTTTGATAAGTCCGTCTCGTTAGCTGTTGTTGGGTCCATCTAGGGGATTGAAGGTGCCCCCCATGGATTGATAGATTTTAAATCTATCCAGCTTTGCTTAGTTGCCGCATATCTTCCAAATGTGTTCATTAAGACATTTCAGTTGTGCTTCTTTTTCTGTCATTTTTAGAAAGATTTTTTTTATTTTCTGAAATCGCTATCCCAACACATCCTAATCTGGATTTGACAGAGCTAAATATGGGTACAAATTAAACTCATGCCAAAGGCAAAGAAGAAACTGGTTTTGGAGATTTGTGGGACAAGAGAAGGTCATTTATAACACTCCCTTCATATGCACTCAGACTCAAAGAGGGTTTTTGACAGCTTGATACCAGTCCCAACCTTTGGTACTGGCACTTTCCATTAAAACTGATAGGAGCAACTGTGTTTGATAGCTGGGAACATATTTATTTACACAAATGGCAAACTTAATTAGATTCATTCAACATTCATTCAACTTGTGTTGTAGCAGGTGGATGAAAAATCATTATAATTTCTCTTTCCATCCATCCATCCGAAGTCAGGTCGCGGTTTCTCTTTGATTTATCATTATTTCTCTTTTCCTTTGTTCCTCTGTTGGGACATTACTTAAATTATTTCTACTAATTTACAAGAATATCAAAGTATGTTTTTTAAAATTATTTTATTTTGGTAAGTAACGCAAAGTGAAGTAGGGTTTTAATGAAGAGTAAACAAGCAGTGTTCATTTTACAGCAAATTTTAAATTGTTTTTGTTATAATCTTATGACTAAACTGATATTTATGGTCTTGTGGCAAATGGTCTTGTACTTGTATAGCGCTTTTCTACACATCAGTGTACTCAAAGCGCTTTAACACTATTCGACACATTCA
>JBAMIG010000001.1:23628266-23658096 GCA_037177335.1 Kiunga ballochi
CCAGAGCCGGGACTTGAACCACTAACTCACTGGTTACGAATTGACCCGCTCTACTACATGCGCCACAGCCGCCCCCAATTTAGCTTTAGTCATAAGCACCACTCCTATAGCGTAGCAAACCAAAATGACAGGAGGAAACTCTGCTAAAAGGCTACCAAGCCTTGGTATCCAAATGAAACTCTGTTCAAACCCAAAGCAGTTTATATGGGAATGTACATAAAAAGAAGATACCGTCCCCTTTAGAGCTGCTGCTAATTTCACCACTTCAAGCAAAGCACACAGACTGTGTCATAAGAAAGCAGAGACGGCTGATTTCAGAGATGTCTGTCTCATCACTGGAAACTAAATCTTCACAAGCAAGCAGCCGAAGTTATAAATCACATCTTAATTATGCTGTTTTGTGGTTAAAACACCTCAAAACTTTGCTAATGTTCTATTCTGATCATCTGCCATTGTTTAATTTAATTATGAAGGTCCTGGAAGCTTACATGAAAATAAAGAGGCGTAAAGAGACATTTTTACTCTCCCTATGATATATTACATTAGGGTTTACCACTTACACTCAGTCTAAGATCAATGTAGGGGCAGTCCATTGATTCTTTTGATTGACTTTTGATGACTTGTCAATCATCAGCATGAGCTGATGTGTTCCTGATTTTTATTTTTTTTTCTTTGTAACACCTCTATTAAAACATCATCAAAACTTCTCAGGCGACGATTCCTCATCAGACATAATGAATTAGTGTGTTTTTCTCTGGTTTCACTAAAATGCAATGTTATTTTTTTCTTTAATAAAACTTCCCACTTTATTTAAGGAGAATTTACTGACACATTATTGCTCTAGTTTATCAAACTTCTGTAGTAATCTCACATTTCTCAGGGACCTTGGTTAAACAAACAGTCTTTTTTAGTTATGATTTTCTTTGTGGATGTCCTTTAAGACAGTAAACATAGGCCTTGTGTGTCCCAGCTAAAGATTATTGATGCTAACCTTGTCTTAACTTTTGGACTGCAATGAATTCACTTCAATGAAAATGGTAACAAATTTGTTGTTGAATTTGGTTTTGGTTCAAGTTTTTGACAAATGTGTCACTTTTTTAAAGAGACATGCCCCTTTTTTACAAACGCAGCTGATGGTGTTTGGACTTCTTTGTGCAATGTCTGTGACATGCTTTGGTCAAAAGAACACAGACACTGGCTCAGATCCATATTGATGGTAAAGACTTTTGACTGGATTTCTTTTTTTTTTATATCTACATTCATGTCTTTAATCTGATGTTGGACCATAGATGACTGGCTGGTAGTCTACTGATCCATCTCTTTGACATGGACTTATTGTGTGTTCTGTGTAGAACTGGTCTAATTGTGATTTCTCTGTCATGTACGGATGCCATATACTCTAGGCTTTCTCATTTTACTTATCTGCTTTTATTTTGTGGGTTTTCAGCTCAGGGCTCCAGACTAACCTTTTTTAGTACAGTAATTTAAATCTTTAGGTGCTCAGACAGAAAATGTAGGGGAGCACAATGAAATTAACTTGGAAAGCAAGTATTCACATTTCCTCTAATTTTCAACAAATACTTGAACAATAAATACTGGAACTACAATGTTTACAGTTCACATTTTACTGTGCAATATTTGACACAACATAGTTAAATAAAACTATGCTGCAGTAAATAAAATCAACACCTGTTTGTGTCCAACTTAAGAATCAGTTCTGTGTCCTCGGTGCTTGTTAGCAGCCTTTTGCTTTCTAAATGCAGCTTTTATTACAGAGGTCACCGCACATTTTGTGTTTCAGACTGAAACGTGCAATGTTTAGGTTGTGAGGTGCCAATTTTATCAGAAAATGTTGAGTTCCCTGCATGTTGTGGGTTTCCAATTTGCAGTTATAATTTGTGTCCTTTGTGCTGCCAAAGATATCTAAGAACAAACATTCACTAACAAAGATGGCAAAAGATGTCGTTTGTGCTACTGTTTCAGTATACAGGAATCCAATTTGGCCAGGTGTCTGTCAAAACTTCCCAAAGTGTGTTTTCTGAGTGTTCATGCAATGTCCCAATGCATGAACACGGCCAAATCGGGCCTCCACACCTGTAGTTCCTGAATAGAAATACTCAAACACTAGTGGCACAGAGCTCTCTGCTACAGCAATGGCTGCCATTAAAATACCTCAGCCAGGCGAACTCGTTCTGCCACTTATTGGAAAACTGATTTTCCTAGCTTTTTTTTGCTACAACTGTCTTCTTGCTATCTCAGTCAGTCACTGTCAGCATGTGTCTCTTCTGAAGCACTGGTTTTACTGGGGCACAAATTCTGATGAAACATTCCCAATCATTGACGATGCATCTTCAAGTTTACCATCATGACAGTTCTGAGAGGGAGTCATTTTTTAGTACAGCTCAGAGTTTGATTGGTGTCAGTCACGTCTATGCTCACAGACCCCTCTTCACCAGTTTTAGTATATTCCAGGAGCAATGGCTTTCTTCTTGTTTGATTTTAATCTCCTTTTTTGCATTGAATTTAATTTCAGTTGGACAATCAGCTAATCTACACATGACTCAACTACTGGATTAAAAAGGGCGTTGGATGTTTGTCAGCAAATAATATATATATTTAATGATAACTACTGAAAAGCAAACTCAGCAAATGGATCGGTGCACATGTTGAAGTGACACTGTGGTCACAGTCTTGAGCCCTGTCGCAACTAATAGTTTACACTGTGACTAATATATTTAGGATTTAATATTTTCTACTGGTAAAACATTAAGTGGAGCTCGGTGGATGTAGTTTTATTTTTTACATGATATTTGGCCAAAAACATTCCAATAACCAGCTGATTTTAAAAAGGCAAAAGGAGGGAAAAAAGCAGGTCTTAACAGGAAGTGAAAGAGTTTCTGTTCAAACATAAAATGAATATAGAGTTAAGTATGTGACTGGCTATGCATACATTTATTTTATCTTATTAAAAACTAAATTGCACATAAAGGCAAGGTCATTTCTTGCATTCATATTTACAGTAATGTCGCCATGCTGCCAAACTTTCCCAGCTCCTTAATATCTGACTATAATTGTGTTTGTCTTATTGTCCCGGGCAGAGAAGGAGAGAAGATGGACCAACAACTAGAACTTAAAAAAAAAAAACACACAAATGCCACACTATATACCAGCATTGATGGTAAAACTGATGCCGAATGACCAGACACACTAAACCTTAACAGGACTGTTACTGACTGTATTTTAATGGACCAAGCTTTTACATTAGTAATTACAATAGCATTTACTGTTTGATGAGAAATTGAGAATATATCAGTGTTTTTTTCTTTTATCTTTTTATTTTTTGAAGTCATTTTTTGGCCATTCAATAAATCTGGCCCTAATATTAATTATTGTACATTCCTCATTTTCTTGTCAGACAACCACTCACTAGCCATTTTATTAAGTGCATTTGTTCAGTTGCTTTCTAACTGAGACACCTAATCAGCAAATCACATCAGCAACTCCACATTTGTTCATGTGGATGTGGTTAAGAGGACTTGCTGAAGTCCAGACTGAGCAAATGTGGAAGAAAGTGGATTTAAATGGCTTTGAAAGTGGCATGGTTGGTGGTGCCAGACAGCCTGGTCTGAGTATTTCAGAAACTGCTGACCGACTAGGATTTTCACACACAACCATGTGAAAATATCTAGTGACCGGCAGTTGTCAGGTCCAATGCCTATTTGATGTCAGAGGTTAGAGAAAAATGAGCACACTGATTGGTGGTGACAGAAAGGCAACAGGAACTCAAATGACCATGGATGATTGGAGCATGTCAATTTTTGAAGCAGAATGGCTACAGCAGCAGAAGACCACACCAAATGCCACCGCTGTCAGCTAAGGACTAAGCCTATAATTCACACAGTCTCACCAGAATTCGACAGTAAAAGATGGAAAAATGTCTGATCTCATGAGTGTCCAGTTCAGCTGCAAACTTCCATCATCCGGTCAGTTTTATTGTAAACAACATGAAAGCATGGATCCACCCTGCTTTTGTATTTGTGGTTTAAGTTGATGGTGTGTATATATTAATATAGGGGGTTTATGATACATTTGTGCTCTTTGTACCAATTTAATGTTGTTTAAAGAACCAAAAATCAAAATTGTTTCATTTCAAAGTTTGCTTTTGTGCAAATGTGAATATGCAGAGTGCAAACACACTGACCAAAACAATATCGTGTTTTTGGAACATACTGAACTACCTTATACTATTTATTATTTACAGTAGAAGAAGAGTTAGTTTCTAGTCAAACCGTAGCCCCTTTACATCCAGCAGCGCTCTCCACCAAATAAAGACCTACTTTGATTGGGTTTCTTCAGAGGTGATGTAGGATCCTCATCATCTTCAGATGGACCTGTTAATCGGCTTGTTAACAGAGGGCTGAAGATTATCACAGTCATGATGAATCCATTAAATTATCATTCTTGTTCTTCACATAGACGTTTAATTAATTCAATCCACAAATGACCCATTCCCACTTATTGTGGACGTTTTATTGTTTCCATTTCTTAATAGAGTGTATCCATTTTTGATTGGCTATTTTTAACAGGATAATGCACCATGTCACAAAACTAAAATGTCTTACTGGTTTCTTGAGCTTAACATTGTATACCCTGATGGTCACCAGTTTCCAAATCTCAAACCAGAACACTTTTGGGAAGTAGTTCAGTAAGAGTAACAACATGGATGTTCAGCCAACAAACTGGCTTGCGCCAATATTAAGCAAAATCTCCAAGAAGTGTTTATAATACCTTATGAAATCTATGCCATGAAGAATTCTGAATGGACGGTCTAGTCCAGTTCTAGCAAGGACTAGTGGTTTAAGCTGGTGAAGATGATGTAATAATAAAATGGCTGCTAAGTGTAAAACATTCAACAAAATACTAGAAAAGCATCATTACTTAATTTATTCAGTTAAATGGACAAAATAACTGATACAATTTTATGATGACAAAGTAATAGAAACATTTGAAAGTATATATCATGCTTTTAAATCTTTTAACATGTAATTTATTCATTTATTGTCTGTATAAAGTAGAACCACAATGCTTTGGTCGGAATTCCTGCTTATTCTCGCTCCACACACACACCTTATAATGCTGTTCTGAGGTGCGTCTTCAGAGCGACTTGTTTTGGTGCCGTCTCTTTAAATGTGAATGAGGCATGTTAAGCCCCGCCCCTCTCCTGGTCACAGGAAGTTCAACTCTACCTTGTTCCGCCATGTTTTCAGCTTGATAGCAGCGATACAATAATCTCTCGTTAGAGAAACATGTTATTGGTAAGTTTCCTTTAAATGTCAACGTATAAGATTCACAAATTTGATTACCTGGAAGTTCACGACTTTATATAGCAGACCCACAGTAAATACTGCAATAGACAAAAAAAATGTAAGAATAGAGAAAATTAAACAGGCTGAAAAATATGACCACAATGAATATAAAGATAAATGTGCAGCATCAGGAGGGAATACATTTAACATTTTCTGTATTCCTAAATATTTAAAAGTGCACAAAAACATGGATTTTGCATGATATGTCCCCTTTATTGTTCGAAAAGTTGGTTATAAAATATAGTAAATATTGACATTAGAGTTTGATTTACCGGGTTACAAAAAGTATCAAAGCACTTAAAAGTATTAAAATACAAAATAGTATCTGTATCAAAACAGAAATGTGTTTTTTGTGACAAGCCTATATATAGATGGAGGTAAGCTATAAGATTTATTAGGAAAAAAGGTCTTAAGCTCGATCTTAAAGGTAGAGAGGATATCTGCTTCCCACACTGGGAGCTGGTTCCATTAGAGAGGGGCCTGTTAACTGAAAGCTCTTCCTCCCATTGTTTTCTTAGAGACTCTGGAAACCACAAGTAGACCTGCAGTCTGAGAGCAAAGCACCTTTATTTAGGATAAATGGAACAAGAGATGTTTGATATACAATAGAGCTTCATCATGAAAAACAGAATAATTTAAACTTTCCCTAATTCAACAGAAAACCAATGATGGGCAGCTAAAAATCTCTTCCTGTAGTTCTCATCAGAACCCTCGTGGCAGCTTTTTGGATCATCTGGAGACTTTACAAGGCATATTTGAGACAGCGCATAAAAAAGGATTGTGATGGGGTTTGTGCTCGTACTACTGCTGCAGCTGCTCAGTCCTCGACTAGCCATGCTGCCGAACTTTCAACAGTCAGAAACTAGAACCTAATAAGCTGCTGAGCCACAGCTCAGGTGGGGGTTCAGTTTGCTAGCAGGCAGAAACCGGCAGAAAGCCGTTGGTCCCTTGCCCAGCTATTGATGTTTTCATTGATGGTGTTCCTGTCACTATGATGTCAACCATCCAAAAAGTTGGATGTTTGTTTTAAGGTGATCCCTCATTGTGGGATCCTGGTGGTTAAAGACCCCACTGGCACTGGATCATCTTTACTTGGGATCTTGGGGATGAACATCATTCAGCGCTTCTTGCGCCGCTTTTCCTGGTCCAGTCTACTGGCCCTATAGCAGTGTCACCTGTCTACCGTTGAACCTCGTGGTCCATCAGTCGGTGCCGTTATCGATCCAGTCCAGAAGTAACAAAGGCATGGACTAAATTTTCTGGATCTGTCTTACACAGTATGCTCCTAATTTTCACAATATTACATAAGTGGACGAAGGCAGCTCTAGAAACATGTTTTAAACACGAACCAAAAGACAAATCATGATCAAGAATAACTCAAGATTCCTCAGAGGAGCATTGGAAACCAAATTAATGCCATCTAGATTAGTACTTAGACAATTTCCTCCCAAGTTTTTGAGTCCCAAAGACAACAATCTGCCATGTCTGAGTTTAAAAGTACAACATTTAGAGTCATCCAGGTCTTTGTGTTTTTAATTTTTTGTACTCTTAACAAACTTGTTGCTTTCATCTGGCTTCATGGACAAATGAATCCGTAAGCATTCAAATCCGTAGCATTGAAAGTTTACACCAGCGTTTTTCAACCCTGGTCCTCAGGGAACCCTGTCCTGCGTGTTTTGGTTCCTTCCAATCTCAGCACACCTGATTCAGGTTCAATAAACTGCTTGTTAAGTTCTCTATAACTCTACTAATGACCCGTTCATTAGTCAGGTGTGGTAAAATAGGGTTGCCTATAAAACACGTAGGGCAGTGTTCTTTGAGGACCAGGGACGAAAAACACTGGTTTACACCATGTTGTCTAATGAGGGAAGCATGTATAATGTGAAAGGCATTGGTCCAAGTACAGAACTCTAAACTCCATGACTTACTCTGGAATGTGCGAAAGACTACATTTACATTAACAAGCTCAAATCTTATCAGATAAATATGACTTCAACCATGTCAGTGTGGTCCCTTTAATAGCAATAACATGTTCTAGCCTCTATAGCAGATGTTGTGATCAATGGTGTCAAATGCAGCTCTGAGATCTAACAAGATGAGAACAGACAGAAGTTGGAGGCCATTAGAAGATCATTAGTAACTTTCACCAGCGCGGCTTTTGTCCCTTGATGAGTTTTAAAAGCTGATTAAAATTCTTCAGATTGTATCTGTTCAGATGAGCACATAGCCGAATTTAAACTATTTTTATTCAAGAATGAAGGTGAGGTTTGAAATTGGTCTACAATTAGATTTGAATACAGCTGTCTTAAAAGACTAAAGTGCACATCCTGCCTTATTCCAGCTGTATACCTGTCCTCATGATCTATCCTGCAACTTTTAGATGCAACTCTTTTCCAACACACCTAACCCAAATGAAATGGATGGCTCAATACCAAGCCTCTGCAGATCTGAATGACGTGTGGGTGATTTGAGTCAGGTGTGCATCTAATGCTGCAGAATCATTGCTCATAAGGATTAGACTTTGACAAAAACTGCAGTGGAGATCCACAAGAGGAACTCTTCTTCAGCAACTACTTTTATCTCTGGGAATATCTAGACTTGGATATTTTATCTTTTATCATATTTAGTTAAACAGTCCAACATGTGAGGTGATTGTTTTCCATCCCTGTGTTATGAATCAGTGGTTTGATACAAAGGCAGAGGAGGTCTTATACTGCAAAGTCAGCCCTGAACATTTTCCACAAAGCAGCTTTTCTACTGTGGAGTTGTGAGTTTCCCACTTAATGTCACATCAGGCTGAATGCTTTTGTCCTGCTGCAGTAAATATGCCCCCTGTATTCACTATTGTGACACATTGATATATGGCCTGCTAGTTTTGTGCATTAATGACAGTGTTATAGTTTTTATTCTGTTGTATTCCAGTGTTTGTAATTGTCATCATACCAAAGACTTTATATGTAAGCTGCCAGTGGTTGATGTGCTGAATAAAAAAGAGAGAATAGATGAATGGAAAGTCTGATCGACACTTGATAGATAGTAATGGCCTGGACTGCTACGGCCACTAGAGGCCCCCTGACAGTGACACTAAGCAGGTGCCTCCTCACCTCCGTTGCCTGGTTTAGATTTATTATCCAACAAGCTGCTTTCCTGCCACTACCCAACCTTGGCCTCAGAGTTGTGTCACCAGTAAACAACTTAAGCTAAGCATGCCGGCTGAGAATAAAGATGGGAATTTTTATGTGCGATATAGTGCTTCCTGATACAAGCATTATGCAAGTCCTAGCCCACCAGCAGACCGGATTAAGTAGAGGATATCATAGTCCCTAAAGAAACCTGACACCAAGCATAACCCTCATGCAGCACACATACACCAACGCAACAGTGAGAACATCTTGCACGGTTACAGCCTTGACAAGCCTGCTGCTTCTCTAACCACATGGTGACAGGCTTTCTTATTCACACGTTTTTCCACTGATCACCTCCCCCAACATCCATACTCGACTCTCTCTCACTCTCTCTCTGTCTCTGTGTAGCCCTGTCTCGCCCCCTCTCTCTTTTTTTCTCTCTCTCTGTTGCGCTATGAACCGCTCTGTCTCTTTCATCCGGCCTGATTGTCCTGTCTGTTTGGAGGCCAGTCAGATAAGGGTGGGGGTGGGGGGAAGCTAAGGGTCAGAGGTAAACAGGAAGTCAGGAGGTCTTTGCTGTGGGCGGAAGAGGAGGGACTCTGTGAAGGAGGAGGAGAAGGTGTGGGAGGAGGGGAATCTGTAAGGGAGGAGGGAGTCGGACTTGGACTGTGTGCGTCAGGAGCATGTGGGAACTCTGCCAACTTCAACTGCACAGTAGGTCTGAATTTAAAGTATGCTCCTTTTTTTCTGCCTCATTTCTGTGTTGTTGCTCTTTTCTGCTTCTGTCTAAAGGATTAAATGGCTTTGAATTTTTTGGGAGTGATGGGCTCGTGCTTGATCATGGTCAAGTGTGGAGGGTTTGTGCATTTATGTGTGTGTGAGTGTGTAAATGATTGGACACTGCGTGGTGTGAGGCAACTGCCTTAAACTCATGTTAACCTTTCACTGACAGAGAGGGAAGTTCATATACCGCAGCGCCTCAGAGCTGGAGACGCTCGGCTTAAAGAAGATAGCAAAATCTCTTATAAATGGTGTGGTGCTGCGTGAAACTGGCACTCTTTGAAATGATATGAATCTGTAATGACCCTTTTGTCCTTGTGTTTCACCTACTTTGTCAGGTGTAGAGTTTTTAATGAAAGGTTATGTGAGAAAAGTGTATGAACCAGAAAAAAAACCTGGTTTAAGTTGAAGCGTGTCAGGTTGCACTTGGTGATGTGCATCTGTCTTTCTGTTCTAGATCATGGTTTTCTGCCCCAGAGTTTGACTTTGACTTAAATGTGGAGTACATTGACCACAAATGTAGCTGAACTGCTTTTTGGTTACTGATTTGTTACTTCAGCAAACAGGTTTGTGTCAGAAGTCATTAGCTTGTTGTCATGACTACCTCTGTTGCATATGAAAGCTTTTTTTATATAATATTTAGTTGTTACTACTGTAAGGCCAATTATATGTTCAGTTCTGTAACAAATACAAATAAGTTCATTCAGTCAGTTATCAGTACTCACTATGTAAGTGTGTAAATACTAAGGTAGCAGATTTTTAATAAAAATCTATTTTGCATAGACTAAACAAGTTTTTTCCATCTACACATAGGAGTTTAAGGTTAATCTATGCTTGTTAGAAAAGCTTTAAAATGAGCAACACATCCTGTGTGAAATGCATCTAGAATTGCATTGTGTAAGATAAGTTTATTGTAGTTAACTATTGTCCAGATCTGCACTTATAAAAAGAAAAACAGGAGTTTATATCAGGTCACATATTAGTTTATTTCATCTCAGCTCAGTCTCCTTATTTTGTCAAACCTAGGGCTGCAGATGCTCTGAACATGAGGATGGCATGTTAACTTTATGTTACGTTTGTGTCAAACCAGGCTAAAAGTTCATACAAGCAGCAGAAATATTTTTTAAAATCTCAGTGCCGTCCAAGTGGAAAGTCTGTTTCCTGAGTGGAGTCATTTCAGGTCCATAGGTTGTGCTTCACTGTGGCCTTTGACGGGTTTATGACCCCCAGTTTCCACAATCACCTCTAACTGTTGCCTCAGGGAATTCAGTTCCCAGTATGCAAGCGTGAACATGTGCAGAGAGCGGTGCCTTCCTCAAAGCCATCATTCATTTTTTATTGGTTTAGTTAGGAACAGGATACTGAAAGTGAACTGTCTGAAAAACCAGCCACCGCTTCATAAGCCTTGTTCTGTCATCAAGCCTAAGGAATTCCCACTAACCACAAAATGTTTTTTGAGAAGACTGACAGATTTTGGTAAAACACAGCAAGTTTGGATGCCTTTTAAGCTGCTTAACTAAGGTTTTATAATTGAGTCAATCAGTGCGTGAAGTTGGGAGGGAAATGATGATCAAGCTTAGCTGCTTCCTGTTTGTAATTTTTGTTATGATTATTTAAATAATTGTAGAAGTTGAGACAATGTTTACAAGACAACACTTGTAAATGTGTGGCAGCTTTGGGTTTGTTAATTTTATTTTATACATTTATAATACATGCATTTATATGTTATACATTTGTTCTTATTCTTGTGTGTTTTTATTATTATTTTTATATATTAAAACCTCTGCCAATGAGGTTTTGTTTTTCCCACATTTATCTGTCGGTCCATCTGTCTGTTTGTTAGCAACTTCACACAAAAACTACTGGGTGGAGTTTTCCCATTACTGAGAATTGGTCTTGGTTAATCTGAGATTTTATTAAATGTTGCGTAGCATAGAAACATTGTAAACACAGGAATTTTTAAAAAAGGGTAGGAATGACCTGTTTTTGCACTTCTCTTTTTTTTCTAATTTTTCTTTTCTAGTTTGTATTAATTTAATATTTAATTACCTTTAAATGTTTCTGTCTCTTTTAATTTGGTTATTTTTGCTGTTTTGTTATATTATTTTGATAAATCTAAGTACTGTGGTGAGACCACATCAAAGTTCTGCTGACACACCAGTAGGCATAAACAGAAGGAGAGACTCGTCTAATTCCTGTTTTTTTTTAACAATTTTGCAATTTCATCTTTTATATTCTAGTTTCTTTTCAGTGTTAAACGTAAAAGATATAAATATATTGTCTATATGAGATGAAAGATTATCATGTGGCATTAAAATAGGAAGAGTTGTTCTCACAAGGACACAAAGTTGAGAGGTGAACAGCTTCACGCACTAAAGATGCACCTTGTGCCCAAAGCACTGAAGCCAGGAGGTTACATTTCCTAACAGGTTTATACTTTATCCTTGTGGTAAAAATAAAGTAGTTTGATATTATCTTAATTACACCACAGCGCGTATTTCTCTCTACATGAGTTTTGTACTGAACACAGCAGTTTCACCCTAATGCCACACACCTGCTTGCCTGCACATTTACACACACTGCAACTAGTTAAAGTCATATCTGAAAATGATATCAAATCAAATTTGAAACCTTTTTTAGGAAGAAGAAAGATGGAGACCTTCATGTCCATTATAGAGAAAAGCAAGAACAACAATCTTCTGTCATTGTCATTCTGACATGTATTATGACTTAAAATTGATCCAGTATTTTTTTTATGAGTTTTATGTTCATCACCACATCCTCTGCAATCTGGACTCCACTCCATAAAACCATCATTATTTGCTTTAGTTGAACTGCTCTCTGTCCTTTTGCGTTTTCCAGCTTTTCAGTCCTGTTTGAAAGTATGCTTCACAGCTGTCACATAATGTTTAATTCAAACATATTTCTGACCTTGTCTTTGCCTCCTGTCATTAAGGTATTAAACATTCTTACTGGTAAATGTTTGATGGGCTTTGCATCCTCTCAGGTATGAAGCCCACTTAGAGTTATGAAGAGAGAATGAAATTTGCACTTTCTCCACAGTTTTACCCAAACAGCCAGTAACTCTGTCCTCTTTACAGGGCAGCTGCTTTCTCTCCCTTTCCCTCTCACCAGCTGTGGGAGAGTGAGTAATAATTAGCAAGTGTGGGGAAGGAATTGCAACACAAATCCCATGTTGAGATATTTGAGGCTCAGCAGAATCATAGATGGATTTTTTTAAACTCAAACATTGGATCCCACATTCAAGAAGGGTCACACAAAATGCCTCTTATAGGATTGGATTTCTTAAATTGTGGATCTGCTGGTTTGAAACCTGGATCAGGTGCAGTGTAACGTGTGAATTAATTATAGTGTCTGTATCAAAACTTCATCTTAGCCTTTAAGTAAAGATTGCAAAGCATCTTCTAAAAGGTTGATATTGAATCAATTTGAAATATTACCAAAATCAAAGGGATAGTGTCAAAGCCTGACTTGGAAAGACTTGCATTTGTCTCACCAGCTTATCCAAATGAGCAGTAAAAGAGCAGCAGTATATTCAGAAGGCTGCTGCCATTAGTTCTGACTCCTGTGCTTAGATCTCTGCACTGGCCTCCGGTGGCTCAGAGAATACACTTTAACACAGCTCTGCTTGTGTCTCTTCATGGACTTGCACCAAAGTACTTTACTGGCATGTTAGTGCTTTATGAACCATCACAGTCTCTGAGGACATCAGGGACTGGCCTCCTGCTGGTGCCCAGAGTTGAGACTGAACATTGAGATCCGTTTTGTGCAGCTAATATGTGGAACCGTCTTCCTGAAGATTTAAGACGGGTTTTGACTGTGACGATGTCTTACTGTGATTTTAATGTACTTTTCCTGCTTTGTAAAGCACTTTGAATTGTTTTATAGTTTTATTTAGCTATACAAATAAATGAGTCTTTGCCTTATAGTGGTCCATATAGTTACAGTTTTATATCGCTGAATTTTAACTTCCAACATCAAGAAACAAAGTTATCTTCACAACCACACTTGTTTTCTCTTCTGTGGACCTAAAGGGTATATTTTACTGATTCTTCTTGCTGTAAGCACAGAGGTTTTAATAAGCTTAAATATCTGTATTTTAATCTTGTTGTCTGAGACTGATTGAAATGACACTGATACGTATGTATGGTCTTATTGTGATTAGTTATTTGCTGTTTCTGTTTCCTTTCCTTTCTCTTCTGTCACATGACTTTTTTTAGAGGAAAACAAAGACATATTCCTGGATTACCAGAAGTTATTGTAACTTGGATAATAAATTATAGGTTAAATTACAAATTAAATACATTTTAAATTAGATAAATTATGTTGTGGACATTTTTCTTTTGTTGTACCTGATCTGCTCTTATAAAGTTGAGTGGATGCCGGCCATACAAGTCGACTCTTTTAAATTGGGCTTACCTGGGCTTATGTTAAGGATGGACATTATAAGGGATTTTTTTCAGTGGATCAGTCCTAGGTTTGTTGTGATATCAATATTTAGTGAAAGATACTTAATTTCCACAGAATAGTAAAATGTGTGTTAAATGGTAATCATCAAGTGTGCTTCTCATGTGAGTGTTTATTTCATAACATTCTGTGGGCTTATGTGCTTTTGCATAGTAGTAAATGAGTGAATGGGTCAAACCTGGACAGCATCCCTCTCATAGGACATCTATGATGGGCTGCTCTGCCTGTTGAATGAAACACTTTGCTCACACAAATGTCTGCTACAACAAAACCATTTAGCATCTTTACATTTGGTCTTTTTTGCATCTGTTGTGCAACATGTCTTTGAAAATTTAGTAACCATGCTGCTCTTGTGTGTTGCCTTCGCTATCTGTAGTAAAATACACTAGAAACCACTATTAAACTTTCCTCCTTCCACCTCCAAACTCTGCTCCTCCCATGAATTCCACCCGAATTAAATCAAGTGGCTCGCAACATGCTATGCATATATCAGAGCTGCATGATAACTACAAAACACTGGTGTCCTTCAGACTAACGGTTACAGATCAAATAGACAATTGCAAATTAATTGTAGCTATTTCTTTTGGAAGCTTTTGATAAGTTCTTACCAGATTTGTGTTTTTTTTATTTTAGTGTGAATTGTGAGTTAATACCTGTTTTCTGTAAAGTGAAGCAGAATTAACATTAATGCACTTATGTTTAGTATGAAAACAGTGTCTGTGTATATTAGATCCATTAAATGTACAATGAAACTTTTAATATATTTTACATTTTTTGTCTGGTGGACATTTGCTTGAGGTTTGAACAGCTCGACACTCCGAGATTTACTGTTTTTCTTTTTGTTTGTATTTACATGCAAAGCTGTAAACATTCCTCAAACCAAGCTCCAGTCTTTATTTGAGGTATCAAATAAATGACACAGTATTCTTGGCACATAAATCAGTTTTAATGTCGTACATATGAAATGAGAAGAACTTGGTTACAGTCATCTTCCTGCTCTTGCTGTTTTACCTGAGCAGTCATTTCACAGAGAGGTCGGTGGGAATCAAAGGGAAGAGAGTGGGAAAAAAACTCTTGCTTCATCCAGTCCTAAAGGCTGCAGGTTGACTAAGCAGTGAACCTGTGCTTTTTTTTGCTACTGCAGGGATATACATGATTGCCTCTGTGTTCTTCTGCATGCAGGCATTGGCCCTGTTCTCCCTTTGCACTGCTTCAATAATGAAGGAGTTGTGAAGGTCTGGCAGTAAGCCCCACTGATTTTCCACCTCATCTTCCCTCCCCTCTCTCCATCCTTCTACCTCAGTCTCTGTCTAGCTCTCTTATGCATCCTAAGGGACCTCCTCTCAGCTCCACTCTTCAGTTTGCACCGATGTTTCCATTAATGAATGGCATCATCTGGTTTGCTTGTTTTGCACAGCTCAGCTTCACTCGACGGCCTCATGTCTGACCTGCTGCGCCATCTCTGATCCAGAGAGCAGCACATCATTACTCGGAAGAGCTATAAATTTAAAGAAAAGCTAGCCTTGAATGGCTTTGCAGGCAACATGCTAAATACATACGACCCCATGGGCTTTGAACATGCTAAAGCTTCTCTGTGGGGAAGGTGAATCGAAGCTGCTTGACCCCATGTTACTCAGAGTGAGACTTATTTATGGATCTTTTTGAAACAAAAGAATAAAGTAGTTGATTAATTCAACTTTATGTCGTGTCCATGGCTGCTACTACATGGATGTTTTAATTCCTAAATGAAAAAGTCTCAGGAAGCCAGAGGTTTTTTGTGTCTGACATTAATGCAGCTGCTTTCGGTTGTGCCCTCAAATCTGATGAATCTCATCGCCTGACGAAACAGTTTGGTTTTATAATCTGTTTGATCATCTGACCTTTGGTGTTTTCAGCAAAGCCACTGATGAGTAGAGAGTTTGTATCTGCATTCAAAGCGATGCTTAACTTGATTAGAAATAGATTGTGTGTGTCATTGATCTTAAATGAGTCTTTTAAGTCATTTTTATTTGCAGCATTTCTCTGTGTGAGAAACTGAAACACCACCAGTGAGGGTTATTTGATGTTCTCCACTTTGTGTTTAGAGTTTTTATTTATTGTTTTAAGGAAATTATCCTTTTGTCATTACTGTTACATAATTTCTGGTATTTGATTCTTTAATTTGCTTTCACCGTGAGCTAAACTCACCACTGCATAAACCCACTGCTAGCCTTAAAATACCATCTTAAATCTTGAGTGGCTGCTCTCTGAGCTGACACTTGAAGATGTAAGAAAGGCAGATGCCCTAGTTGCAATCACTACCTGTTGTGTTCAGTCACTGAGTCAGATTGACATTGAGCCAAGCTTTGGCTAGTCTCTTATCATGTTTTGTTGATGCTTGTGTGTGGCCTTTTTTTCAATGAGTTCTTTGATATAAATCTTCTCACTGAGCTAGTAAGAGTTTTGAGAGGCTGGCATTTGCACTGCTATTAGGTTTGAATATTGTTCTTGGGCTGAATTATCCTAATTTATGCCTTTTAATCACTGTGATTTAAAAGCAGAAAGGGTTTGGGTTCTGTTTGTGAGCGCCCGGTTTTATTCCTTCAGACTGAAAACAAGCTCATCACACTTAGAAAGTGTTACGTTATACTGTGACCTATTTTCACATCCTAATTCTTTTTTAGGTAGGACTTTCATATGATGTGAGTATTGTATAAAACCTGCTCACATTTTCAGTGGATTCAGGTATGAATGCACTGAAAAGGCACATGAAGCTGATGAGAGATGTAATTTCTCTACATGTTGCATTTCTGCACTGCCTCCTCAGGGACACCCCCTAGTGTTCACTACTGTCCTTTTTCAGAGGAGTGGCTCCAGCATGCCATGGCTAGATCACTCTGTGTGAATCTGTGGACTTGCAAACCCCTTTTTATATACCAATAGAAATGTCTGCGTGTTAAACTTGATTAAAAAAGGAATAAGACGGTTATTTTTTTAAAAGCTTTTTTGCACAGAAGCAAGCTTATTGGCTGGCTTTCTGAAAGCCTGATGGATCAGAGTAGTCAGAGCATCCTTACCTAAGCTGAACAGGCTAGTTAGCTTTGGTGGGTTTTGCTCAAATTTAAACCTGGTTTAAAGATTACTGAATGTGTAAAACAGTGAAAATGTCTTTGAGATGGAAAATTGAAGGAAACAATCGTCTTTCTTTTACACATCAGTAACGGTCAGTTATTTAGTTTATTGAAGCATCACAAAATGCAATAAGTGGAAAACATTTTTTACAAATTCAACTATCCAGATATAGTCACCTTTAAATAATGCCAAATACAGCACAAGCCTAATTTCACCTGTGTAGGGTTTGGATATAATTGTAAAAAAACATCTTTGTCAACCCCCCATAATGAGATATTTTTAAAACCTGTAACCTAATTTTAAATTTCAGGTTGCGTAACTTTGCATTTGATGCATTTGTAAAGTGTTATGATTTGAATATAACCTTATGTTTGCTGTATTAACTCCAAATACACCAATAATAGCCAGCAGAGTTCAGTTTTAATTAAACTTTAAATGTATATTTATCTTTCAGAAAACCAGAATAAAGGTTTTTATCTTTATGTAAGTTATAAAGATGCATCCTTATAGCTTCCAAGAAGTTGTGCAGAATCCCTGAGATTTTTACAAACACAAGCTTCAGTAGGAAAGTACATGAGGTCCCTTCTTCCAGCGCCTCATGATATTTACCCAGCAGTTGCCTGATGTGAATTATATATCTTTTTGTCTTGTGAGCATCATCATGTAAAATAGTGCACAGTCCCAGACTGCAGTAGTAACACCCCTATATATATTTTCATTGGCCTCCCTAGAGGGTAGCATGCTCAGCCTAGCTCCTCTTAATCTTGACCCTGAATAAAAGATCATTAATTCATGGCAGAGCATTTAATTGCTTGAGGAAGCATTGCTATGCATTATGTCTCCCTTCATTAATCAACACCGCTGCTGCCTCACACTCCTCTGTGGCCTGTAGCCACGTGCCTAATTAGCTATCCCCCCCATTCCCCCCACCCTCGCACAAAGACGCCTTAACAGTGTAATCTACTCATCAGTAGGTATGACATTTTGATGTTTGACAGGCCATCTGTGGTGTCTTTGTTTATGCGAGAAACCCCAAAGGCCACACTTTTTGGTAAACACTACTGAGAAACTCAAGTGTGGAAAAAAAGGCAAGAGTTAAATCAAGGTTGGTGGTGATGAGGGTTTGTTTGGCAAAACTTAATGTATGTGTGAATATGATCATAACGTTGCTCTCTGCTCTATAGATGGAGATTTGACCTATTTAAAGGGTTTTAGGACATGTTTCTCATAATATTTAACAAAGTTGTTTGGGTAAGCAGCTACTAAACAGAATAAAAAGACAGGAGTATCTCATTTTAACCTTAAACGGTTAAACTTTAAAACCTACATTTCCAGTAAAGCAGCACAAATGTTCACAATAGATCAGATAACATTCTTACCATTTAGTTTGGCTCAGAGTAGCATGATATAGCGAGTGCTAGCCATCTTGTCTTCCTCAGTCAAAGCATTGCTTACTTTCACCACTTATTTTCTGTATGGTGAGTTAGCTGAGATGCTTTCTGTCGGACATGGGAGAAAGAGGGAGAGCAGTGTGTCACTATCCCAGACTGTTTGTTTGATGAGGAAGCAATGGAGCGTTGTGAGACGGACACCTGTGTCTCTGCAGCCACCCTACCTCTCTGCACACTCATTTTTTTCTTCTTTTTTTTTTTGTCCGCTTGCTTCATTTCGCTGCACTGTTTTTCCCCTCCTCTTCCTCTCTCCTCCCTCAACTGTCCTAAAACGAAGCCACTCCCTCTCATAGAAAGCTGCCAGCCTTGTTTACATATTAACTGTCTAGTTGCCAGGGAGCTGTGGCTTCATGCCATTTGACCGTTGCAAATGGTTTTATTTTGGTTGCTTGTAATAATTTCTTATTTCACACATTTTGCCCAAAACATTTCCAGTTATTTAAATAAACATGTGGTAATTAGTCTATCAAAGCTTGTTGTCTGCTTCTTTCTGTAGTATGTTTTATTAGCTTCCCTACACCTGTAGCAAATGAGGCATTTTAAAAGGGACTATTGGAGGACAAGGGGCTTTTTTATTGCTTCAAAACTCATCACACTGTACATGTGTGAGCCGTCAACACATACCCCCCCACTACTGTACTCTGGTGGGCATTATCTGACAATAGATGTTGTTTTGCTGGAAGAAGAGACTGCCACTCTGCTCCCAGCAAGCAAGCGGGCGGCTACAAAGTCCAAACTTCAAGGCCTGGCTTGGCAGGTCGATCCGATGCCTGCTGCAGCAGCTGCTGCTCATTCTTGGAAAGAGCAGCCATTGCTTTGCACTCCAGGCAGCCACTTCTAGCTGTGTAGAGACATAAAGCAGCATAACGTAAAACACAAAGCACAGAGATGGCCTCCAATTTTAAGGCAGTCTACCCAGTTCTCCTTGCCTTGAGATATCTTCACAAGTGGCATTGTAAACCCATATTGTTTTCTAAATCACACGTACTCACCCACCGACTTCACACCATATTTCAATAGACCCACAAGTGCTGCATTGAGACTAGGCCTTGGATTGAAACGGTGTAGATTACAAGGATTGTTAAATGGTGTATGCATAGCCTGTAGAAGGTTTCTGATTGTTTTTTATGTAAAAGCAAGATAAACTTTACATTTAGTCATATTTTAGTGTCCTGTTAATTCGTTTGGATCCATTGTTTGGGAGGGTGTTAAAGAACAACTGTGTGATTGCAAACATCCCAAGTGAAATCTGAAAACTGAGCATCTGTTTTTAAGAGCAATAGTTTTCTAAATGAGCCTTTTAGAAGTGGAAGATCTGACAACGGGTATCACATTTAGGATATGGTGTCAGAAGGAGGCTCTCTCACGCTGAGCTAGACTGCTGACAAATCAGGGTGTTTGGGTGGGAAAGGTGACTTTAGCTGATTTTGCACAATTAATAGTGTGTGTGTGTGGAGAGAGTAGGGGGATGGCTGGGGTATTTGCCAGTAACTCAGGCCTGACCCAGTAGTGCTGAGCAGTGTACCTGGCTTCAGGCCAGCTGTGTGTGTCAGAATTATTCCCCATAACATGTGCCAGCCAGTGCACATGGCCTCTGCATCATGGTGTCAGGAGTTCCCTGAAAAGCCTTCTCGTGCTCAAGTTTTCCTCTGGCTCACAACAAGCACTGCATGCCTTCAATGTATCAGTTTTACGTTTGGACTCTTTTCTTTTTTCTTTCTCTCAGAATCATATATAGTCTTGAGCAGATAATCATTGCTTGGTGTCATGTTATATTCTTTTATTTTCATGTTACTGTTTTTTTATTATTTGAAATGTCAGCAATATGTTCTTATAAACTAGCTTATGCATGTAGAAAAATGGCTGTTTATGAAGATTTATGAATAAATCAGGACACCCTAGGCAGTCACTAACAGGAGGATGCAAAAAGCTTTGATTCTGACAATCTGTGGCGTGGGAGAAATCCAGTACTTTGGGGGTTAAGTTGTGAAAGTTAATGTAATAACTGCTAGCACCATCTGCTGGCCTACTTCCCTACAAAGAGAGAGAGAGTGGGTGAGCGAGAGAGCGAGAGAAAAACGAGTCTGGGTTTTAACGACATCTCTAATATTCATGCTGATGCATTTTGCTGCTTTGTGCTTTCATTTTCCACCGCTCCGCGCTGCCACAGTGTCGAGCTCGCCACGCACGCACCGGCCAGGCAGAGCAGAGGGCAGCGAGGGACATCCAGGAAAGAGAGAAGTAGAGAGGGAATAAAGGAGGAAAAAAACAGTTCACCAAACAAGCAAGAAAACCAACACAAAGCCTTTTTCTGGGTAACAAGAGGAGTAACCTACCTTATCCTGGCGGGTGAAGAAGACAGAGAAAGGCACAAAAAGAGGGACAGCAGAAAGCGAAGGAGAGGAGAAGAAATAAAAAGAGGACTGAGAGTGAAGACGAGAGGCAGGCGGAAAGAGGAATCAATGAGGGGGGAGGAGAGCGAGGAAGCAGGGTAAGGCAACTCTGACACACGCACGGAGAGAGAGTGAGGTTGAAGCCGGACGACAAGCGAAGCGGCACGCAGCAGCAAAATGACAGCTTCCTGGACTGCCACGCACCTCCTCTACCGCCAACAGCGCTGCTCCCTCATCACCCTGTGAAGAGACAAACGAGGTGGGGAAGAGAGAAAGAGAGCGCGAGCTCCCATGCGCTCCTCTTGAGCCCTGCCCGCTGGGGGAGGAGGAGACCAAACAGTTCCAGCGCCCGCGTTCTCGCCTGAGGAGAAGAGCTGACCGGGAAGGAGGAGGGGAGGCAATCGAGGAGAGAGAGAGAGAGGGAGGGGAGGGGGGGGACACCAAGGCTCAAGGAAGAGTGAGAGAAATCGACTGTAGGAAAGAGAAGTGTGTTTTAAAGAGAGAGCGTGTGTGAGTGAGCAATAGGGACAGAAAAAAACCCGGCGAAAGGGCAAAGCTTTTGTTAGCCGGTTGGAGAGGGGGAGTAAAGAGGAAGGAGAGGGAAAAAAAACACCATGTCTACAGTGAAGAGGCCAAGAGGAAGGGTAAGTGAGCTGCTCTGAGAGGTGGGAGGGAGGGAGGGAGGGACGAGGGGGAGGAGGAGGAGCCCGGCAGGAACTGAACAACCTCCTCTGCTACTGGCTCATGCTGCACTGCCGCCATCTTGAACTCATTGCTGATTGTATTTTTTTCCCTCCCCTTCATACTCATTTGCTTTGCTGTGAGACCTTATCAAGGCACACTGGGTTTGTTTCATATCTGCACCCTCACTTTCCCTTCACGCCATACATCACTTTTTCAATCTCCTTTTTTCAAATCCTGCTAAAAACCTACCTTACTTTGTAGTTTATGTGCTGTATGGTGTGTGTAGGTGTGTGTCCTCCATGAGTTTAGCACATCAGTCAGCACAGATCTCACTACATGTGGAAACAGGCCGGGAGGGGGGGGATATGGAAGAGGTGTCCGACCCAAATGGAGCTTTCTCTGCCTTTTCATCGGCTGTAATGGTACCCGCCGTTTTCCCAGGCCTGTGTGCTGCAAGAGAGATTGAAATCACTGCAGTGCTGGCAGGCTGTAATTTCAGTTATTTATAGATGTATTACACAGCTGCAGCGCTCGCCGTTTTGCTGCATTTTATCTTTTCTCTCCCCCCGTCCTTGTCCTCCTTTCTGATAAAAACCCGTTTTAATGTTTTTTCTGACTCTTTTGCTCCTTCCTTCATGTGTACTTGTGTTCTCCTGCTTTAATACATTACTTTCAACTCCTCCCTCTTTTTTTTGTACACCATTAACTTGAATGAGAACATTCCAGCATGATCCAGTAAATTTCTTCCTAATGGCCTCAGCAGTGTTGCACACGTGAAAATCATAATGCAGCTCTTGTGCGTATTTGTGCTTTTATTTTTTTCACCCCTCCGACTTCCTTCCAAATGAATTGGTAGTTATTCAATGCCCTCCCCCACTTTGTCAGTGAGGTTTAAGCTAATTCTCTTTATTTAGCTGGAAATGTAGGGGGAAAAGGAAAAAGAGGGAGAAAGACAGGCAGCCGCGCCTGGGTCGTGAAGGCATACGCAACACATTTTTAGATTAGGTCATCCATTTATGGGTTCCCTTTCGGATGGGCTCAAGGCCCACAACAAGGCGTCTGTGTGGGCATAACCGCAGTCACGGCATTTATTATTCATATATTATCATCTGTCAGGCAGGCTGGATTATTTATGTCTGCAGGGGACAATATAACCTGCTACAATGGCAAGGTTTTCTTTCTCCTCTACCAAAAAAAACCTCTCAGAGTCAGCGTTAGGTCTGAGAGTTTGAAGTAACAGGCTGAGTGAAACTGATCCACCCACAGCATCAGAGGTGGGAACAGCAACAAGCTCTGTCGTCTCACAGCCTTCAGAAGATCCCGTCACTCTTAATGAATGAGGGATGGCTTCATTGGTCATGTCACTGTGTTTATTTTTTATATTTCATTACCTTCAGCGTGTTGTACAGAGAAATGTCTGTGTCTTTGGAAAGGAAGTAGAAATCTGATTTCTCTGCAAGTATTTGAAGTGTATGAACAGAATGGACCTATTTTTCCATAAATGATTTCATAGCTTTTCTTCATCTCATTAGTTTTTATCTGTTTTATCAAACAGAAAATGTCTTTTGAGGTGTTTGAATCTTTAAATCACAACGTTAAAAGAAAATTTCATTTTTTTTTAGCCTCGAAAGAACACCAATGGTCCCGGTTGCCAGGTGCGGGCCCGCAGCCCCCCAGTGAAGAGCAGCTCATCATCCTCCTCTTCCTCTTCGTCTTCATCCTCATCTAGCTCCTCATCAGAAAAGAGGCTGCCACGGAGGACGCTTCAACAGATGGAGACATCTCAGCTGGATAAACAGGAAAAGGCAAATAGGATAATATCTGAGGCTATTGCCAAGGCCCGGCAACGAGGGGAGAAGAACATCCCGCGGGTTATGAGCCCGGAGAGCTTCCCCAGCTCCTCAGCTCAGTACAAGGCCCACCGGGACCGGGAGCACAAGGGAAATGGCAAAGTCCGGTCCAAAGAGAAGGCCTGTAGGAAGGCATGCATCGTTCCCTCCTCCAAGTCTAAGCAAAAGTCCAAGATTGGGTATGTAGGGCTTAATGGTATTCTGTAAACCACCGCAGTGCACAGTTTGTTAGAAAATAATCCACTAAGTAGAGCTTTGATCTTATTTCTGTTCATTCAGTGCATGCCTGAACCGCCGTAGCATGAGTGGAAATCAGCATGTGACATATGACTCCCTGTCACTTTATAACCACACGTTAGGACTGCAAATAATACGTGGAATTGATCATTTTCTTTACCCTGCTGTGCTTTAAAATAAATAAATGCCTAAAATAAACACCATATTGATATTTTAGCTTATAGTTGGACATGAGGTACAGTTAGACAGACATGATAGGCACCCCATAAGAATATTTCATATGATGCAAATGTCTTTAAACGCTCCTTGATTATGTTGGGTGGATTAGCACCGGTGTATTCGGCTTTTTCTGACCTTTTTGTACAATTTGATTTGGGTTATAAATACTCAGTATCACACGTCTTCTCCTGTGTCTGCACAGAGAAACTCAAAGTTCAATATTTACTGCACGTCGTAACAATAAACCAAGCTCAGTCATCAGCATAGACGTGGGAGGAGCAAACAAAGACTGCATTTACATGAGACTGCGCTGCCTAGTATGTTTAGACGAGTAGTGCTGAGGTATAGATATCATAATCTGCCTCCCATCCCCCTCTGTTTAACTGCTATAAGCAAGTGCAGGGCTATAAGCCACACCCAATGTAAGCTATTAAAAATATCAGCTGGTGCAGATGTAAATGCAGAGGCATGGAGACAAAGGAGAAGGGAAATGCTCAAATATGGTAATGTCTGATTGAACAGCTAGGAGTGAAAAAGGCAATAAACCAGCACAGAATGGTCCTGCAGTTTGTGGACCTAACGTGACAGGCTGTCAAACATCTGGTAGGTCTGCTGATTGATAATATGATGAGCCTGTTGGAGAGAGAAAAATCTGCACGGTAGTAGATAATCTACAGATAATAGGGTTTTTTTTATTTTGTATGTAATAATTGGAAATCTGAACTATTGAGAGGACGGAGGTTTCAATTGTGGTAATAAAGTACAGTGTAATAGGAGATAGTTGAATGGTGCTGCTCAGAGCAAGTCCAAAGTTTAAATAATAGAAAGACTGCTTATAGTCTAAAAACAAGTTCAGTTTTCCTCACTCTGTTAACGGTACCTGATTTGTAATTCATCTGTATGAGACTAAATTTAAGGCAGGAAGCTTCACAGATCTTCATCATGTTGCATCCATCCAGAAGCAGTTGACAAAACTATCAGCCTTTAATCAAATGCAATGTAAGACGTGTTCGTGCTGAAGGGCCGCTAACAGTCAATCTGCATTGTGTCATTTCAATGTGTCACAGATGGCGGTCCTTGTTGTTACAAGACTCTGTAACCCAAGTAACCATAACTGGCTGCTATGTAAAAAAACACACACATACACACACAGCAGAACCTGTATATTATTCCTACTAATGGTTTGCTGAACTTTATTGTTATTTTGTATTTTCATAGTCACGTTAACTACAGCAACACAGAACAATCCCCCACCCCCACTTTGCCAGTGTATAGTTGGGGTATAAAAGTGTGAACAGTCAGGAATCCAACATGACATTATACCATTCTTAACCTAGGATTGTGCATACACAATACAAGTAGTTATACAAAATTATAATAAATTATCACCAGACATGCCTTCAAAAAACACACTAATTGTAGCCAAAAGCTTCTCAACTGATCCTTTTATACTGTATCCAATTGTTTCCAAAGGTGTATGACAAATGACCTCTCTAATCCAGTGAATATGTGTTGGAGATTACAATTACACAAAATAGGTCCAGCTAGGAAAGAGCAAAATCCAATGATGTTCATCTGGTACTTGCCAAAAGAGGCATCCATGATCACCCCAAGTAATACGATCAAAGGACATGGATGCACAGTTTTCCCCACATATTTTGGAAAATGCATCAAACATAGATATCCAATATTCATGAAGCACCGGTCAAGTTCAAAACATGTGTAGAAGTGTAGCAAGGGTTTGTTTCAGCAATCACAAGTGGGATCCAGATCCAACATAATCTACCAGCCTTATCCTAGTTTCAATCATATCAGATATATATATCTCAAATGTCCCCATGTTCTTTTGTGTCTAGATTCCTGTTAATGACTATATGTTTATGTCAAATTTAAATAAATTACCACCAATAAGTATGTTAGCCTAAAACAAACCAAAAGTAAAATAATTTTTAAAAATCCATCTCTTGTGTTTCTTCACACTTGTACGAGCCCAAACTGGTACTACACTCGTTTTGGTCTGCTGCACTAAATGCAAAATTTCTCACCTATCAAGTGCCCACAAAGGAAGAAAGCAGTTTCCAATTATGCTTCATTACAACCAACCATCCCTGAAAATGATCAGGATGGACCATAAACCTTATTGAATGCTGGGTTTAAGTCATGCCCTGTGAAGAACCTAACAAATATGACCTTTGTGACTATGCAAATCCTTAAATCATTCAGTGCAGCCATTATTGTTAACAAGCTCCATCCTTCCATTTGCTCCCTATGCTGGCCAAGTCTGGTTGTAAACAGGCTATTAAAAAGGTCTGCTGGTGTCTCAAGCGGCCTTTGGCCTTGGGCTCACAGCACCTGCAATGGAGCTCTTAATGAGGCGTAAAATTAAAAGGTTTGGCCGGACACTGAAAGCTTGTTTCCTTCTATGGAGTTTTTCTTTGCTATGCATCTTCTCTCCGCTGTTTCATCTTCACCATCATCACTCACCTTCATGTGGCAATCAGTGAAATAATCAAAGGTCACATTTAAATACATTTATTTCAAAGTTCTCTTGAAAAGGGAATGTCATATAGTTTAAATATTAGAAAAAAATGGGAAAGATTTATTCTTAAAAAAGCTAATATTAACAATTATGATGAGGCTAAATAAAATACTAATGTTATAGGGATTTGGGATCTATGACATTACTTTCAGAGGTATATTTTTTAAAGGAAGTGCTGCAAAAATAATGTGCAGTGTGTGCTTCTAGAAGTCCTATGAGGCATCTATACCTAGAAAAAAGGCCTTGTGGCGATATTCTATCTATAGAATTCAAAGCACTTGTTTTAAATGCTTAGCAGAAATATACATGTCCAATCAAAGTAAATTGATATGTTTCAAAACTATGCTTTAGAATTTACGTCGGCATTTATTGGTGCATATTCTTAACATTTTCTGTCTTTTCCATAATCTTACCAAGAGGACATAACTAAGAAAAACAACATGAACATCTTGTTGACCCATTGTTCTGAAATATTAATGAGCCTTTCCTGCTTTTGACATATAGAAGAAGCTCCTACTCATTTAGCTGTCACACAAGAATACATCCCATGCTCAAGTGGCTGGCCAGATGCTTAAGGCTTTACCGGTGGCAAGATCATATGTCATTTCCTAATGCCACTCATCCCACTTTTTAATAACTGCAGCCATAGATACATTGTCACCACCCCAAGAGACCACTTAAAAACTAAGAGCTAGCCGAAAACATGCTTACTCTTTGTATCTTGCCATTTTTAAGAAGGTATCCAGACAATCTTGGTCTCAAAGGTTTCAAACAGACCTGTAAAGCTCAGGAAGTAGCCTTTCAAAAGGAAATGTGGCAGATAAGTCAATATCACCAGCCCACTTGCTCTAATTAAATTCTAAAGACTCGACTGAGAAATAGTTTCAGCTTCTTTTGAGGGAAGCAAAATGGCCCACAAACCAGTTTGATTGGTAGCCAAGGGACAAGAAATTGTTTGCTAAAAGGTAAAAAGAACTTTCCTCTGAAAATGACTTGCTGACCTCTTGCATTGACCTCAATCACTGATTTCTCACCAAGTCCCACAGTCGTCTCAACTTTGGCAGATTCCCCCTGTTACCCTGGTAATGGCCTCATTTGGAAAAGGTTGTGGGAGTGAAGATGCTCATTGTAGAACGAGACCTGGACTTCACCAAAGATTTGGCCTGGTGACCCTTACTTCCCTACTTTCTAAGCCATTTCACCAAGTTAACATCTAGACTGCTCCAGCATTTGTATTCTTCTTTAATTTCCTGCAAGAACTCATGATTTTGAGTTAGTTATGTCTAGTTAATATACTTCTACCAACATCCTTATATATGCGGTTCATAAAAAAAACTGCAGGTAAGGAAAATATTTTTTTTCTTGCTTGTTAAAACATTAAAAAATACATCTGAAAAGCTCAACAGTAACAATTCTTTTTTTATACATATAGTTAAAGGATTTTTCAAAGAAAGAAGAGTCAAAGGGAAAGCTTGAGTCATTGATTCGTAGTAAAATGGTGTTTGTTTTTTCTTTTTTTATTTAATTATAATAAGAATATTCAATAATTCCATCAATTCCCTTTTCAATTTTCTTTCCAAAAGTGTCTGCTGTATGACAGTCTAATTATTGTAAGGTTGCACTTTGAAATATTTCATAACAGTTCCCTCATAACACTCATAAAGACTAATTTACTACATTGTTGTCTGAAAAGTTCACAAAGTGCTCTAAATCTTTGACTAATAGCCTGATTTTAAATATCACAGCACTGAGTGGATATTGTAATACAAGCCAACAGACCTTTCTGCAAACTGCGTCATATGTGGATGTGTTTATGTGCACTCCAAATCTATTTCTCTGTCACGGGAAAATGAGTTCTGCCTCTTCATTTTCTTTGGAGACTACAAAAACTTAGTTTTAAAAACAAGGAAAACAATATTAGGTAAATGTTTCTTGAAACAAGCTAAATTATCTGCCAAGAAAATAAGACTCATCAAGCATTCCCAAATCAAGTAAAAAAAAAAAACTCAGTATGAATAATTATCTTACCTTTAAAAAACTTAAGATGTTTAATCTTACTCAAATTTCAGTTTTTGCAGTGTAATTTCTACCCGTAAGGGACAATGGTTTTTGCTAAATACTTAACAATTCTTTGGATTAGAGAATTGATGTACTTATGTTGACCTGCCATGTACTGTTTTTGTCAATAATGTACCTTGCAATATAATAATTGTCAGTCTGCCTTGTCTCATGACAAAACAAGATTTTACACCCAAACTGGTTTTCATCAATTATGTGTGGTTTAAAAAAAGTTTGACATAATTTTTTCAGTTTTTCATTAAATGCAAGAAAAAAACAATCCAAGAAGGAAATAAAATGTTTTGTAAGAAATCTATACATATATATATATATATATATATATATATATGATAGTTATTCTTTTCACATTGTTAGCAAAAAAATTAAACGAGAGCAAAAATGTAGGTTTTGAAAGCGAGAACAAATAGGTTTTGAGAGAAAAGAAACTATATTTAAAGTCAAATTTTCACTCTGACAGCAAAGAAAATATATTTTTGAGAGTAAAATATAAATAAATATTTTTTAATGTGATCATTAATAACAATTATCTCAAATCTTCTCTTTTTTTGCTCTCAAATATTATTTTTTTGTGAAAAGTAATATCGATGTAAAACATTTGCCACCAATAAATTTTCCTTACAAAATATTTTTCCCTCTTGGATTGCCTTTTTTTTTTCTTTTGTTGCATTTAATAAAAAAACACAATGAGTTTTTTGCCTTGCGAGGTCAAAAATACTAAACATGTTTGATTTTCATCTCAACGCCTCATGAGGCAGAAAAGTTGGTGAAAACAAGGCGCAGACTGTGAGTTTTCTGCTGAGCTAACAAATCTCGAGAAACTTTGACCTCACCAAACTGTTCTCAGGTGCAGCAAGTTTTAGGTGTTTGCATTATTACGCTATTAAAAATGATAGGCCGGTGCCCGGCGGGGTCGGCGGCTCCTGGCCTGGGACTGCTGGGGGCCGTTCCCCCTGACAGCAGAGGGACCTGGCTGGGACCTCCCCTCACCGCCTCCTGGGCGGATGCTGGGCTTGCGGGTGGGGTGGCTGGGGTCCTTGTTCGGGGATGGCTGCTGGTTGCCCTGATCTTGGGGGATCCTTGCCTGCCTCTGACCTCTGGGTGGTAGGGGTCACCTTGGCATGGTCACCTTTCTGGAAGCACCTTTCACCCCGTACGTTCGGCATGATTACACTGACACTGAGCTTTTCCTCAGGTTTATTCAGGATGAATATGTCTGCTTGTTAATCTCTGGAGTAGGTAGTACTGTTAGATCTTCGACCACCTTGTGAAGCCCTGTGAGATACTTATTGTTTTCTGTGCAGGTGTGCGGAAGAAGTAACGTTTGGTTGGATAGCAGTATCTTTTATGGTGTCTTTCTCTCTTCTCTCTCTTCTCTTTAAGTGTATCGTTTCTCTCTTCACTGTCTTTCTGTCCTCTTTTCTTTTCCTGTCAAGTCCGGCAAAATATGTAAATCATGCGGAACAAATATTAATCCAAATTAAATAATAAATAAAGAATTCAGATTACCA
>JBAMIG010000001.1:23658196-23668449 GCA_037177335.1 Kiunga ballochi
TATATATATGAGCAACGTGTGACTATAAGTGTAAAAGTATTTATCTTAAAATGATCTAAATCCAAATGAGCATGGGTTCTTACATTTAATAAAAAATAACATTGTTTCTTCAGCTTTTAGAGCTCTGTTTTGCAGCTTATTTGCTAATATTGTCTGAACTTGTTTATACACCAAAGATCATTATACACTGGTTGTGCAGGTTATTGACCAAGTCTCACAGCTATTATAATGATATTTGATTGATTTCAGACAGGTCATAGTTATGGTATGAAACAAAGTGCATTTAAGTACACACACATATCGCTACATATATGCACTCACATATACATACCCTGATACATACATACACCGACACACATACCCACTGCTGCATGTTGACATAAAACCAGAATAGCATGTCTGACTCAGACAGTTTTCTTTTAGCACATTATTGTAGTTGCTTTTCATATATGTAGTTTATTTTTGTCCCTCCCAGTTAGGTTTAATTATTTTCAGAGTTTGGTTATTTGTAGAGATTGAAAATGAGAGTTTATTTCAAACAATTATTTGACACCCTTGTTTTTCATACAAATGTACCTTTTTAGGTGTACCTGGCATTTAAAATGAACATGAACACATTTTGTAAGTGTGTTATGCTTGTTTCTTAATGATCCTACTAGGATGAGGAAAGGAGCTCAACAGAAAAGAGTTGGTGTATACTATTTAACAAGTGTAACAAAAACTAAAGCAGTAATTTTACTTAGTTTTTATTTCCTAAAAGTGCAGTATTAATCCATTAGGTCCAGTTTTATTTAAGCTACCATCTCCAGGCTTTGAGCCATGAGACGTCAGAATGTGATCTGTCACATGCTCCATGTTTTGCAATATAAACGCCACACAACAGAAAATATCACCATGTTAGCGCCAGCAGCAAATCGTCCTTTCTTGAGAAGGCTCCTTTTTTTTTAACACTCGCTCTTTTACCTAACTTTTAGGTGTTTAGATGCCATTTTACATTCATGAGCCAAAATAAAAGTCCAGTAAAAATGCAATGAAGATGAGGAAGAAATACTCGTAGAAGCTTTTTAGCTTGGCAGAACTTAACTGTAATCTGACACGGTTGGGTTGGTTGTACCTGTTTTAACAGTAAATAAGCATCTGCTGCTGTGAATTTTTATATTTGACATTTATATTTCGATCATTGGATCAATTTGACTTGGATGAAAGTTTGTGTGTGTTGTAGTGTTTCATATTTAGACTCTATCATTTGTCATTAACATGACCACTAAAAATGAGGTCACATGACCTCAGACAGTGATGGCGTGATGTTGAGGCTGTACCTTGGTACCATGCGTGACTTAACATTTCCTATTGCCTTAAATGAAAAATCAACATGCATGGTATATATTGTTTGTGTGTAGAATTGAATGTATTTAGTTAAGATTTGCATCTGTAGAAAGTTTCCTTTTTATGTGTCTCAATACAGCCACATAGTGAGTTATGGTTCTTCTGATGCTAACGGGATGAGCTCCGTTTGTGGTGACATGAAGCCTCTGGTTAGCCATTCATATCAGAGAAGAGTCCTGCTCAAATGCACGCACCAGTAAGATCCCCGCATAAAATATTAACGCATCTCCGGCACAGAGGCACTAACCTTCCAGGAGTCATTCATTTAGCCTCTGTCGTATGCGGGAATGTGCAGGACTGTGTACAGAAAACTTGGGATTGGATGTTTACATGGTTGTGAGTGTGTTTATAGCGTTCCCCTGCATTCTCGGTCTGGCTCTGAAACCCTATAATGCCGTATCTATCATTTATTGGAGAGTTTCTTGGACTTTTTTGCACAACACTGTGGAAAAACTTTGCTCTAAACCATGTTTAATACAATTTGAAACTTGCCGTTTGCCTCCTGATGTAATAATACATAATAGTAATACATAGTAAATATACAAAACATATTTATCTTATTTATATTTAATGAAATGGCTAAATTTGTGCAGAGCTTGATGCATAGGATAACATTATTAACCTGACTGTTTTTTAGAAAATATATCAAAGCCATATTAAAAATGACTGTGAAAGTTTCTGATGGGTAATCTTTAATGAGAAGTGCTAAGTTTTAAAATCTGTATTAACAGAATCAAGTTAAACTTTTTTTATTATTACATCAACTTTCTTTAAGTGAGCTGAAATTTCATCTAATTTTAAAAATGAAGAAATGAATCCAGTTACATCGAGACAAATAATCACATTCACATCAGCCATTAAAAAATACTGGACAAAGAGCTGATCCTAAAGCACCTTATTTGCTTGTTTTATGGAGCTCATATTGAAAAGCACACATTGCAGAATATTCAGTTATTGTTCAGTGTTTGGACCAAGGATGCTTTAATCTATTGACTAGGAAGTTTGGGGTTGAAGCAGCAATCTTTCAATTTAAAATCAACCACACTCAAATGAAACTTCTCCTATAATTCACAATAATATTGGAGTTTGGCAGCCGTGGGGAATTGGTTTAAATCCCAAGTTTATTTCACAGCTGACTTATCCATTGTTCTCAGAGAGTTTTAGCTTGGTCACACTTAGACTTGCTTTAAGTTGCTTGTATTGCCTCTTTTTTAAACAGAAGTACTGTTTTAGTTGGAAGATCGCAGCCTTAGGGTTGTGAAAGCACAATAGTGATGTTGAGATAGAGGAAGGGAAGAAGTGACTTGAGGGCCTGCTCTTTTGTTTGATAGTGATTATCTAAAGCTTTGTAATGGAGAAGTGTCCCAGTAGAAGTGAAATATCATCACTTCACCTCAAAACTTTTTTTAATTGCAGATATGTACAAAAAATCCATCCTTTGTGTTTTTATTATGTTTAGGATAATATGTACATTTTTTAGTATTTTAATTTAATATTTGTTCATAAATACATAAATAGAGATGAGGCACTGATAGATTATACATTTCTGCTTGTCTGCTCTGAAGATTAAGTTCACATTTCAAAATATATGAACCAAGACAATCCACCCTTGGGAAACTCGAGGCTTATAGTACAGGCAAGGCTTGAGCGATCACAGCTCTCTGCAGGCTGATGTGCTTTTTTCAGGCTGCCTACCTGCTGAAAAGTGCTCTCACATAATCACGAGATGAAAGCACCGTGCTGCTCATTCCCTTTTTTGTTTCTCCTCCCCCTCCTCTTTACATTTTTTTTCCTCATATAAATTTAGTTCCTCCAGCTCACTCAAAGCTGTGTATCCAACATTTCCTTTCGCGCAGGCATGTTCCAAATATGCTGATATTACCGAGCAGCAGGGTGGCAGAAAAATCAAACAAAATGGTGCTTGTGAGATCAATTACATGATAGAAAATGGAGGTTTAAGTCGGGTGTATACGCTGTAGTGTATAGCTCTTCATATTTCATTCCTCGCCCGTTTGGCGTCTAATCTCTCTCTCCCCTCACTTTTTCATTAGCAAAAGCTAAAGCTGTTTTTTTAATTGTTTTCCTAGTTAATCCTTTGCAGGGTGCATATGTCTGCGTGTTCATGTGTGCCGCTGTGTGATTTTATTTTAATGCGTTTTTGCTTCTGCATATGATGCAAATTGGAGTGTGTGTGGGTGTGAGAGTGGGTAGGGGGGGTGGGAGAGAACTGCCTGTTTTGAAATGTTTGCTGAATAAAGCTGAAATCTCGTGTGACCATGTGCACTGTGCTGATACAGTATTTGTCTTTGAGAGGAGGCATGATGGAGCTGTTACTACTGTTTCAACCCATTAGTTATGTGGCACTGAGATTATAGCCTTCCATTCATAAGAAGGGGGATTTCCCATAAAGGATGAGCACTACAATGTCAATAAGCCTCTCGGGATGAGAAGCGCATGCAAACACGAACACGGCACGCTTAACGGCAGCGTGGAGAATTTCTGAGGTAGACCAACTGAACGGGTACCGTCGGTCTCTGACACGCTGAAGCACCATCGTGCAGTCTTGGCCTGTAAAGTGCTATCCAGTCTTGATTCTATTAAAATCAAGCCCATACTCGTACACTCCCAGTGGCGGCATGCCAAGTAGGACAGGACAACACTGGGGGGGACAAGGGATGGGGGGTTATTTGGTACAATAGGGAAATTTGAGCCAAAAAAGACTGGAACTAGCCCATTACTTTCAGGGAATAGCTTGTGGAAGCAGATCATCAGGGATCACTCGGCAATGTCCGATGAGGGGCAGCTGTAGTCTAATTAGAAATGCAAGATGGCTGGATAGCCTGCTGAAGAGGCACATAGATTTCAGCTGCATCAGTAAGAGTCATTGCATGCATACAGGTTAAATGATAGTATGTATGCTGTTTTTTTGATGGAAGAAATTAAGAGGTTTGACAACTGAAAGATGTTTGAAATCATCAGTAATGTAAATAAATTCTAATAAAATTGGATATTTTACTGATTATTTTGTTAAATGTCGCATAGAGGAATATCATGATGCATCTCCAGTGAGAAGGTTTGATTGACAGCAAAAGCTCCAGAGCATGCATACATCATAGGACTTATCTCCTGATGATATGGGCCAAATCAATTTTCCTATATTACTTTTGTTTGTCCAAACAGCCTCAAAATCAGCAAGCGTAACCATAGGAACCCACTGTAATTACCTAGTAACGTCTTTGTGAAACACAATTTAGCGAGGTTAGCTCATTCATCATCCAGCAGCTAAACAGCAGACCTGTTGATAGATAGAAGGTATGGCACAGATCTCTTTATGTTTAGATGCATGTTTTGTCTGGATCTAGCTGTGTTACCTCCATCTCTAATGCATCTGCACCTTCTGCCTTTTACAGCTCTTCAGATTACATAAAGCAGCACTCTTGGTAAAAACACAGCACTACCAGGCCTCACAGTAGGGATGTACAGAGATGATGTAGCTAAACAAAATGTAGCAAAGTCAAAAAATGGCCACATTTGCTAAAGAAAGTTGGAGAACTGAAGAAGCTGCTGAGACGAGCTGCATGCACGCTTTGCTCTTGCACTCTCATCAGACTGCTGGATGCTTTAAAAAAAACTTATATCAGTAGATATAATCAAATTCATCATGGTGTACTTAAAATACCTGTGCAAAAGTGTCTTTAACATTAGGGGATTTTGAACATGAAGAGTGAAACTGACTGCTCCTCCCTTTTCCATAGACTAGACTTTTTTAGTTTTTTGTCATTTTAGTTCATATTCAGCTTGTTGTGCAGCGATTCACTTAGAGTGCACATCAGCAGAAGTGTTATTAAAACCTTTGGGTGGTCCAGTTTATCCGCCACAGCAAGGCGGAAAAAGCTGCAACAATCACTAAGATGTGGTTTGTGCATCTCTGTCTGTGTGAAGGGTGTAAATACACAATATATACACAGTGTATACTTTCAATTATTTTAAGCCTTAATCATCCAATCCAGCTGTTGTACATCCTGTGTTTACCAGGGAAATGTGCTGTCTGCACAATTTACCAGCCTTCAGAAATCTTGGTTTAGCTTTTCCCTTAGCAGGGATGTTCTTGTGCTATTTAGTGCTGATAGTTGCTGCTCTGCTACCTGCTTGGTCACATGTTAATCTGGTTTGTTAGATATTTATGTGTTACTCTGACCTGGCACTCTGGTCAGCCATCCTCAGTGGACATTTACCTCTGAGGTTTTTACAGGAAATGATGTCATTGTGAACATCACCTCCCACATAAACGGATACACTCCCCAAAGACATGTTGCATAGCAACCATAAAAGTGTCACTGTCAAAAAGGATTTGTGAAATGTAACATCACCCAGAGGGGGCAGGGACACCCGGGGAGGCACGGCTCTCCGTCACAGTGCAGCTAGAAGATCCGTTTTCTAAGATTTTGTAATATTTATGCAGAGTCTCCTTTAATAAAGTCTGTTCAGAAACACTTATTTAGTTTTTAGTTAGAAGTAAATTGATAGGCTGCCTTATTCTGATGACTGTAAACATTTACAGCCTTTAGTCATGAGGGATCATTTTCCTGAGAATTTGTTTGTGTTCAACATTAAAATGTTTGCATCTTTTCCAGCCCGTCTTGTTGTATTTTGTTGCTGTGCCCTCATTAGATTATCTATACCTACTTAGAAAATGTAAAGTCTTTTTCTCTGAATTTAATGGGATGAAAAGTAAACACTGCAATCGCATGAGTTGTAAATAGATATAGAAGTTGAAGGGGTCAGAGGAGAGCTGGATATCTCATTTCTGTGCTTTCTTTTTTATAACGTGGCACTCAATTACTGTAATTACAGGTATATTGTTTTGTCTTGGCTGTTCTTTGCAATTCCCACGCTGGTGGTTTTCAGCTTGTAGATGCTTGTTTAGTGTCTGATCGTCTAACAGAAAGAGCTAACAGGAGCAGACATTGGCCATCCAGACTTATTATAATCTCTTATGAACCAGGCCCACAGAGACGTTCTCTTAGATGAAGATATACCTGCTTGTGCAGCGGTCTGTCTGAATAGGCCTGTGTTTGTATGCATGGCCTATAGAGCATGTTTCCCTTTGTTGGAAAGCGGGGGGTGGATTTGTTATAAGTGTGTAAGAGGGAGGTAAAGAAACACTTTCGGCTGTTGGTTTGACAGCAGTGTTTTTTATTTTCCCATTAACATCACTCCAAACCAGAGATTTGGTGACTGGTTAGACATTATAGGAATGGAGAGGCGCGGCTTAAAAGGTGTACATGCATGAATGTGTGTAGGAGAATCTCTTTGGAAAGGTCATTGAATATTATGTGACAGTAAAAATGAAGAGTTACAGCCTGACAGACTTGAAGGAAGTAAACGCTTGTGTCTGTTTACCATGCTGGTATTTAGCCCTCGTCATGATGGTCTTACTGGGTATTTTCTAATATTTGAACGGGACGTTGAGAAAATAGCTAAATTACTGTAGATTTGAAATAAAGATGAATGTTTTAATAATTGGTCTGAATCTTTTTTAAATTGGAGGGAGTGATAAAACCCCAGAAGCCAACGTGCTAATACATAAAGCCTTCCAGACGCTTTCTGCTTTGCTATTATTATTTATTCATATTTAGCACAAATGTGCACGCATGCAGGTGTACAGAGACATATTTTGAAAATGTAAGGCTATTACTGGAAATGCATTGGTAAGAGAAGGAGTGGAGGCCTGGCAAGATGTGTTTATGCAGTTTTACTCCATGTTTTCAGTATTAAAACTCTGCTGAGGAAGGTAGGAATGTAAAATCGCCTCAAATTGTTTTTCCAATGTTTCTGACTTTGACAAGCTTTTGCTTTGAACTACACATGACAGCTCAGAAAGTTTATTTATTAATCATCATTTTATTATTAGACTGTTTTCTGAGGTTTTTGTTTTATTGACATTATTGTCAATAAATATTATTGTTCACATTTCGATTTAAGACTGAAATCCTAAATATTTGTAGATTTTTAACATATTTTGGTGATTTTGAAGTTTTACCTCGACACGATCTACCTGAATAAAACAAATTGAGATTCAGGTACAGATGATCCTAATACAACCTAAATCTGAAGCATCAATAATTTACGTTAAACAAGCCTCTGATCTTTTACTGGGATAAAATAAAACTGCAGTTAAATGCATTGTTTTCTTATAGGTAATTGTGAATAATGATTTTTTTTTTTGTCTGCTAAATTTTAATACCATTATTTTTCTATGTGCTTACAAATATTTGAACATTTCATCAAACTCTTACAAAAACTAACAGTTATCACATTTCTGTGACTGTAGGTATCATAATAAACAGGAAACTGGACCTTTGTCTTTTTGCACTGACTGTTTTCACACAAGTTATTGGATGATTGATGATAATTGAGATTGCATAGTGAATCGTCAATTTGTCCGTTTTTTTAAGACCACACCTAAAACGAAGAGGTGTTACTATTCAAAGACTATAAACTTTAAGCCAGTTTTATTTGCTTTGATCTTATTGTTGTGTTTTTGTCTTTTTCAGGAAAATTGTCATCAAATTTGGAAAAAGGAAAAAGCGAAAGCCAGAGTCTTCGGAGGAGGAGTCGGATGATGATCCTCCCCCTCGATACGCCTCTAAAGACGACTCTGTAAGTTCCTGTACATAAAACAAACACCAGCAAGCACACAGTACTGCCTGTGTAGGATGTGATTGGCTCTGGGGCTCTAATTCTTGTCATTCTTGGGGCATTTGTTTGCAGCTTTTAATCAAATTGGCGACATGAGCTCAAAGCTGCCATTTCCACTTTGACGTTGAATGAAAAGTTTTTATTTTAATCATCTGTGGAGCGTTTATCACAGTCTGTTGTGTCACACAGGCAGTGAGAAAAAAAGCAAATGTTGGCTCTTTTTTTTTCCCTTAGATATTTTTTCTTATTTTCTGGTTTCGTTCTGATTGTGAGCGAGTGAAGAGGTGTCCTCGGCCTGAGTGCTCACACTGCTGCTGAGCACAGAGGAAGCTTTAGTTTGAGTCTGCAAGGATTGATTCTGGTTCATGTGGAGGTCATGCAGTGGGTGGCAATCTCAAGTGCACATTCCTATCTGTGTTGATGGAGAAAACTGACAACAGTGTAGGATTATCTAGGTCAATGGCAGCTTTACTTGCACATGCAATGCCTAATTTTAACATTGAAAGCAAGTTGATTGTTGCTTGGTATTAATCACAATTTTCTTTTAATAAAGCAGATGTGTGTTGCTATCACAGCCTTTGATTTTACACTTTATCTTTTTTATTTTTTCAATGTTAAAACTACATATTTAATTGCATATAATGATGTCATGATGCTTCTCACCTATAACCGATATAATTGCAGATGGAAAAATTATTGGTTTATTTAAATATATCGTAATGATGTATATCTAGATGTCTTAATAAAAAAAAGTAGTTTTACTCTGCATATTCAAGATGAAAAGAAAAACGTGACGTAGCTGTGAAAACTATACGAGATATGAACACCAACCTGTCTGAGTGAGTGAGGTTCCAGCTGCTCCTATTCTCCACCTCCTCCCCTCTCATTGAGTCCTTTCCGGACTATATCCTATGATATAATTACACTAGTTTAATAGCGCCCCTGGCCTTCATTAAAACACCCTGTTGATGAGTCATTTAGGATGATCCTGCAGCAGAAGTCGTGGCGGTTTGGCCGACAGCTAGCACAGCCGCATAGTCTCCTCTGGGCTTTCGCCTTTTTGTCGTGGCATGTGTCAGGTTTGACTTTGCAGCTTGTGGTCAGCTCGGTTTGTAGATGCAAGAGTATCTCCACAGGGACATCATCCTGCACACCTAATTAACTTTGGCTCAGTGGCATTCATTCCTAATTAACTACATATTATCATTAGGAGGGGCTTGTGTATTGATGTGGAATACAGCAGCCCACGCTTATGATAATTATAAAGACTTGACAGGAACGGGAGTTTAACGCTCTTTCCATTTATCTCTTTTTCACTTACAGAGCTTCATGTTTTTGTGGATTTACTGTTTGAGTCATTGAAAATGTATCGCTTCTCCATCACCATCAGATATTGAGAACTTATGTCAGTGTTTTTAATCGGTATTTTATGTTGTGATCATTACAAATGTAAACAAGACGGGATTTTAGGCTATTGTGCTATAAACAAATGGAAAGTAATCATGCGTCGCATCAAAATAATTGTTTTTGCAAAAAACTAAAAATAAAGTAATAAAAACTGTCAGTGTGACAGAGGATGATTGATGGAGAAAAAGTCTCCTCTGCTGTACATGTCGTTGCCTTATTGTCTTATGAAACTCCAATGCAGGGATTTAAAGTGTCGGGAGGTTTAACACTGAGTAGAGCAGTGTGTTATAATACGGAAAATCTCACAAATGTGGGAAATCATTTTGTACTTGTACAGCGCTTTTCTACACAGCTGTGCATTCAAAGCGCTTTTACACTATTCAGTCACCCATGCACTCACACACACACACATTCACACACCCAGAGCAACTGTGGGTTCAGTGTCTTGCTCAGGGACACTTTGACATGTGGACTGCCAGAGCCGGGACTTGACCCACTAACTAGCTGGTTAGGAAATGACCCGCTCTACTACATGCACCCAAATACACAACACACAAGTGAAGTACAGAGATGTGTACAGTGATCCCTCGCTTCACCTATCGCGGCTTCGCAGATTTTTTTTTTACTGTACTGTAGCTAATTGAGGGTGGCATGTCCGTTTTTATAAAAATCTTCTTGCTCAGAAAAAGAAAAGAGAGTGCCAACAACTAACGATGTTCTTCTCTCGGAGAAAGATCCCTGCGCAGCCTTCAGTAGAA
>JBAMIG010000001.1:23668549-23681423 GCA_037177335.1 Kiunga ballochi
TATATATATACACACACGAGTCTTTGAAAGCCTGTTTTATAATGTTAATGAACTTGTATGTTAAGATGCTTTTTCCTTCATATCTGTCTCGTGTAGAAGAGACGATCTAATCGCCAAGTAAAGAGAAAGAAGTACGCTGAAGAGCTGGAGGCCAGGCTGTCAGACGAGGAAGTCAAGATGATTGTCAAAGCCAAGAAAACCAACACTGCTGCATCCAAGGAACCTGCTGTTCAGCTATTTGTTGTAAGTTAATCTGCTAACAAGCTGAAAAGTTTCATCTTTAACATTTATTTACAGCTGTGTTTTGATAATTCTTGTTGGCAGAGAAGAGGATATTTTGTGGCAGTAATGTCCTTAACTTGTGCACGCTACATGCTATTGGTGCATAACATCATGTCTCCTTACAGTCACATTGTGATGTATGAACTGGGAAGCCTGTTATGTGGAGTGAAAAGTTAGACTTGTGACAGATACCGTTTTATATTACTGAATCACAGCCGCCTGAGGGAGTAACAGTGTGAGCATCACACTACAGTCTGGGATTTTCTGCCATTAATGCATCTTTGGCAGTTTTGTAACGATGATGATGATGATGATGCAACACTTGACATTGAATGTTTTATGTCCTCTGCTTCTTTAGGAGAATCCCAGTGAAGAGGATGCTGCTGTTGTTGACAAAATCATGTCTTCTCGAGTCATAAAAAAGGAGGTAAATAATGTCAGGAGTGCACTTTCTGTGTTTTTGGAGACATTTAAGACATAATGGAGAAAGACATAGTGATAATTTATAAATGGGTATTTCTGGACTTTGATTCATTGGAGTCAGATATGATTGTATTTCTTTTTCCTCATAATAATGAATAGATCTTTGTCCTAATCTGTTAAAGCTTCCTGTTACTTTTTCCTCTTCTACTTTTCTAGGTTTCTCCAGGGATGATAGTCGAAGAGGAGGAGTTTTTTGTAAAATACAAGAACTAGTAAGTTTAAACTTATAGTTTCTCAGCTGTAAGTGTCAAAATCTTGAAAATAAAGCAGAGTAAAAACATATAGAATTGATTTTAATTTCTGTTTTTTTTTTTTACTATTCCTAAAATTTCTGCAACTATTTTCCTTCTACCTTTCAGCCATTATTTTTAAAAGGTAAATTAAAACAAATCGGAGTCAAATTGGCATCTTTGGGACAGCTTTTAGTTTTTCTGTGTGTGTTTTCATTTAATTGTGTTACAGAATAATTTTAGCTTCAGAAAACTTGAGAACATTAATAAAAATCCAACTCGCTCATTCCCACATAAAGTTATCACTATGAGAGTTTGAAAATGAAGATTTATGAGCTTTAGTTACATGCAGAGAAATAATTTCTTTTCGTATGACAGATAATCTGTCACGAGCTTCATTACTTCCCGGCTAAAAGATGAAAAGGTTGGATATGAATCGGGATTGTTTATTCTTGTTCCTGCTTTCTTAGCCATATCCTGTTGCATGTGTGTGTTTGTCAGCTCCTACCTACACTGTGAGTGGGCCACAGAGCAACAACTGGAGAAGGACAAGAGGATTCAGCAGAAGATCAAACGCTTCAAGATTAAACAAGCACAGAGGGCGCTCTTCTTCGCAGATGTAAGTCTGCATGACCGAACAGGCTGTTTTCTCTCTGCATGGACATGTTTTTTCTTTCTTTTTTTCTCTTCTGTTCTGAATCGTGTGCTTACGTAATGTCGGATGTGTTTCACACACACGTGTAAGATCATAGTATATGGTTGTCAGTACTTTTTCTGTGTTTTGTGTGGGCTGGCACATCTGCGTACATATTGTTGAATCTCTTTACCCACTCAGCAGATACAGTATAGATGTTTTCTGGGACTCCAGATGGTGTGTGGGCACTTACGTTTATTTTCTCTTTTCTTTTTCCTTTTGTCTTTCCGGTTCCTCTCAGATGGAGGAGGACCCTTTTAACCCTGACTATGTAGAAGTGGACAGGGTGCTGGAGGTATCATACTGCAAGGACAAAGACACAGGAGAGGTAAAGAAAATCTGCTTTCTGCTGGTAATTGTGGAAGAGCATGCTTTTATCTCTGTAGTTTTTGTTTTTGCAGGTTTTAATCATTTCAGTATTTTCTCCATTTTAGGGATATTTAAATCTTTTAAATGCCCCAGGCCATCCTAATGGGGTTCCTCAATGCTTTTGTTAATATTATAAAAGCAGATCTTAGCCTTGCTTGAATCGTTTCTAGTGCTATTTCTCCTGTCTGCTCCAGGAAGTGGTGTACTACCTGGTGAAGTGGTGCTCTCTGCCATATGAAGACAGCACCTGGGAGCTGAAGGACGATGTGGATCAGAGCAAGATTGAAGAGTTTGAACAGCTGCAGGCAGCCAAGCCAGACTCACGCAGGGTGGTAAGCCATGTTTACCAATGTTTTTAAGTCACTGATGCTGCAAGGTGCAAGACAAGGATGTTTAATGTACAAGACCATTCAAAGTGCTTTACCTAAAACATTACCAGCTTTACAGATGGTGCAAAGAAAGCATTAGTTACATCTAAGGGTGTTTTCTGTGTGTATATTAATGAATGTTAAAAACAGCTGATATGGCCAAATCTTACATTTATTTTACAAACACACTCACATGGTTAAATAAATTGACCTAAACGATTAATTATCAGATGATTTAATGCTGGTTCTGATCAAAGAGTGAAAATGTTGCTATTCTTTAAGATAAAAATGGTGTTGACAGTAAAAGCAGATGTGTTCAGCAGGAACAGTTTTTATGTTTTATGCCATTAGGCAGCAAACTTTGCTGTATTTATATTTCATCATGAGCAGACTTCTCTGTGCTCAATCACAATAGTTTTGCTTTGCAGCCGTCCATTATCCATATTCTCTCACTGGTCCACCTCAATAAGTCTTTAATGTAGCATCTGTTTGCTGAAAACAAGATACAGTTGTTCAGTCTGTATCCCTCCTCAGTAATAACACCACATGGTTTAGATGCAACCCTGCCTCATGACAGGAATTTGATCTATTTTTTACCCCTTTGAAACGGATGTAGCGCTTATATCTTCCTGTACAGAAATGCGGTTTTGTTTCACGCCAAATGCACCATCAGCTTTACGTTAAATGCCCAAACTACTCTAATTCAGACTATATTTTCCAATCAAATTTCAGGTTTCAAATTCAATTCTTCTTCTTCAAAGTCATAGTTACTTTAGAGTTTGAAAATGAAAGATTTCTGTGGATTGTTTAAAGTTTATTAAAGTCTCTGTTATATGAAGGGGGCATGAAAAACCTTCTGAGGTCTGAGCATGTAAAATGATTCTGGCTCTGTAGTTAATTTTATTTCTGATTATGTTGTAACCACAGACTGTAACAACCTTGTTTTTCTAACTTTTTATGAATTGACAGAAAAGATTCAGTCTGAAACCAAAAAGTAGAGATATCACTCAAGCAGCCATAACAAAACCCTCCTTTAAATATGTCACTCAGGACCGGCCCCCGGCTAATCACTGGAAGAAGAGGGAGCAGTCAAGGGAGTACAGAAACGGCAACATGCTCAGGGACTACCAGCTTGAAGGGGTCAACTGGCTTCTGTTCAACTGGTACAACAGGTCAGTTTTTTATTGATTTATTTATGTAACTTGTCCTGTCCAGCATCACAGCAAGCAGAATGGGGTCTGGCTACTGTGCTGTGCCAAGAGGGGCTTTATGACAGATTTAACCGTTTCTGAATGTACGTATTAATGCTGGACAAGAGGGTTGGAGGACAAAGACAGGAGAAAGAGAGAGAAAAAGCAAGTAAAGAGAGAGAGAGCGAAAGGACAAGGGGACACTAGATAGAAAGATAAAAATCAATGAGACGCTCAATCTAAACAGAGAAAATCAGCTGCTACACCTGCAAGGTACCAGAACACCTCCTGCAACATCTGAGAAAAGAAAACGGGTCAACAGGTAAGTTTTGAAAGACTGTTTACCTTCAGTCTGTATAAAGGCAGGAACCCACTCATCATGGTATCTGAATCACTTACCTTCACTTTTTAGACACTGTTTTAATCTCTTATTTTCAATTTTTCCCATTTGTGTTAGTAAAGGCTGACTAAGACCCTCCAAAAGAAAGGATGTAGAATATCATTGTATATTGATTGTTTTTACAAAGAAATGTTGTATTTGAAGCAAATCTTCAGGGCGTAGGTAATAAATGATGAATGACCTGTCCTGTTTTGCATCCTCTGTGTCTACCATGCTACAGTTTGGGTGCAGCTGCACCCGTTGGGACTATGTGGAGTCAAATTTGCTGTCAAGGTGCTTGCTACCACAGTCGTGATTACTTTTTCTTTGCCCACGTTTACTAAAGAAGCGCTGCAAAGTACATTTGGAGTACAGTGTCAGTGTGTCTGCATTAACCCGGGGAATTGGTTTAGTTATGTGTGAGCATGCAGGAGTTTGTGTATGCCTACGCAGAGAGATTCATCAAAAGTAGAGGGCTGCTTAAGAGGCCAGTGGGAATATCTGCACATTGCAATTAGCATCAAGACATAATACCCCCACCCACTGGACAGCTGAATAAATGGATTGCAGGAGTACACCATGCAGCAGAGGCATTATGCTGTATCTCACATCTCTCCTGTGTTATTACTGCTGATGATGTTGTTTGTTATTTATTCTTTTAGAGTCATGGGATCTTTTTCATTTTCTTTGTTTAGCACACATTGCCCTTCTACAGGTTCCCTTATCGTGTTCCCTACAACACACATTCTTGTGATGAATGCAAACCGTTTTGTCTGTGCTACTGAGACTTACTCGTGTCTTATGCAGATCATACTTCCACTCGTCTTTTCTGTCCTCACCAGATTGACTTTAACACTTACTAATAGGTAATTTATAAAAGGATATAAGGTTATATATCTTGTATTTGCTGACATTCATTGTCATCCTCTTTTATTTTACCATGGCTATATCCTCTTGTCTCCTTCCACCTGGCAGACGTAACTGCATCTTGGCAGACGAGATGGGTCTGGGAAAGACCATACAGTCCATCACATTCCTAGAAGAAATCTACCAAGTGGGCATCAGGACTCCCTTTCTTATCATCGCTCCTCTCTCAACCATTGCAAACTGGGAGCGTGAGTTCCGGACTTGGACTCACCTCAACGTCATCGTCTATCACGGAAGTATGGTCAGCAGGCAGATGCTCCAGCAGTATGAGATGTATTTCAGAGATGCACAGGTAAATGATTGACACACATAAAACATGTTTTAAAGGTAGTGTCAAGCTGTGTTCCCACTTTTACAAGGATGGTATTTATGTGCGCTGGTTGCTTACATGCAAGTGTGCAAAGCCCTGCATCAAACCCCTGTTTTTTAATCAAGCTTCTCATCTTAGATGAGGCAAAGCTGCTGGTATGTGTGTTTCAAGAAAAGAAGTATCAGCTGTGATTGTGATTAGCTGATAAAATCCTTGAGGAACTGGTATGGGGAAGTGCAGCTTGCCCTACTTATTTCCAACAAAAAATAGGGATTTTGACTCCCTCAGGTTCAATGTGCCTCACCAGTGTTTATTTCCTCTTCTAAAAATAGGTGATTTTATTTTTATTTACCCTATATTTTGCCAAAAAAGATCAAATAATTTCGTTAAATAGCATAACCTGCAAGAAAAAAGTTACTGCAAATGTTTTTAGGCTGGGAACCAGTAATTTAAATGCTAATAATCAGTTTTCCTGAGAAAACATTAAATCCTTTATGTGATGTAATTTTATATATCAGAACAAGACGTCTGCCTCCAACAATAAGAGCCAGATATTAAAAAGCTGCAGAAGGTGATTAGTGTATACAACACCTTGCATTTCCCTGGCTGTAGCGGGAACTTTGTTACCTCTGTTTCATACAAAGCTCTCACTTAAAGTTAGAAAAAGAAAGAAAAGTGGAGGAGCTGTGAACGTCTGCTCTGCATGAAAGATTTGTGGAATATGCTGTATGGAAGATCTGTTCATGTAGATTTTTTTTTATGCACACAATAAACATTTCAGTAGATCATAAATCATGCTTCAGCACGAAGCATGTGTCAGACTCTAATGAATATTAAGACATCGCCGGTAAATGAGCAAGTGCTTACTAAGGGGAGAGGGGTGTGCGTCTGACAATAAGTAGGTTGAGAGATTGTTAGTGAGCCTTGGGCAGAGGCTGTCTGTGGTTGGCAGTCCATGTGATGTTTCACAACAGGCATTTAGGAGCTCTTAGTGTTCAGGCGAACCGTAGGAGGAATTAAGGTGAGGGAGAGGAGAACAGAGCGAAGCCGCCACCAAGCTGTCTCCCAGGCAGCCTGTGATGTCATAGCACTCCCCAAGGGGAGCTCTCTGTCAACACTGCTCAGGCATATCAGAGCGAGTAGCTCCTCCACAGCGCTTTCTTGGCTGGCTGGCTGTGGGAGGGGTTACAGGACAACTGAGTATCCCTTGGGGACTGTTGTCAAGGCAATAGATACAAATGGAGAGGCAGGGTATTGCAAGGCCTCCCCAGACAAACAGAAACACCAGCAGCAGCAGTGTTTTTGTACTTCCCTATTGCTGCTCATTCTTCTATCTTAGTTGTACAGTAAATATTCTGTATAAATCACCTTTTCCAGGACATTTTAAACCTGCTGGTTTCCATTTCCTTGAACTCTTCTTTGTCTCTGCTTCATAACGTGAGTGTCATATTTTCCCTATGTCCATAAGGGGCGTGTCATACGAGGTGCCTACAGGTTCCAGGCTGTCATCACCACATTTGAAATGATCCTGGGGGGCTGTCCTGAACTCAACGCCATAGAGTGGCGCTGTGTGATTATCGATGAGGCCCATCGTCTCAAGAACAAGAACTGCAAGCTGCTCGAGGGCTTCAAGCTCATGAATCTGGTGCGTGAATCGTTAGCAGACAAGTTCTAACACATTGCAACTTTTAAGTGCTATGCTGTTTTGATTTGTCATTGAAAAGTAGAATATATTTAGTCTATTGTTGTGCTGCTTTAGGAACACAAGGTCCTGCTGACTGGTACACCTCTGCAAAACACAGTGGAGGAGCTTTTCAGTCTCCTCCACTTCCTGGAACCGTCACGCTTCCCCTCTGAAAACAACTTCATGCAGGAGTTTGGAGACCTCAAGACCGAGGAGCAGGTTAGTGTGCAAATGTAATTTTTTTTCTGTCTGCTTTGTATGTTTAAAAGCTATTTTCCAGATATTTATTATTAGTGTAAACATGCTGTGTTATTGCATGAAATTTGATGAAGCCTAAAAACCCAGTTGCAGGCTCTAATTTAGCAACTTCATTTTTTTCTATGTCCGACTAGTTTATTGTCTTTTAAAAGTATTGTTTTTATTATTTTACTCAAACTAAAACTCTTTTGGCTGTTGATGGGACCTGCTTGTATGTAGACAATGGTGATGCTAACAGGTAATAGAGTAGTACACTCCCCTTTTTAGGGCTATGTTGAAACATTTCCTTGAAAAAAAGAACATTAAGGAAAAAAAAAGCTGTCCTGTCTCTTTCTGCACAGTGTTGTTTGGCAGTTTATTTATACATAGTCCTATCCTTTAAACAGATCTTTATATAAAAATAAATAAATAAACATTGAAACATGTTTAAAGTGGGAGGCTTTGTCCTTTTTAACGAGCCTATTCTTAGTGGAAGTTGCTGTTCCAGTGAAGAAACACCATTAAACTACATAACTAATATTGCACACGGCTCTGCACAAAGGCTGATTTTTAAAAACATTAAATAAATAAAAATGGTCATGATGTATAACAGTAACACAACCTCATAAATGAGGGTTTTTGTTAAGAGTTTTAATCTTTAGTGACTCCTACCTTAAAAAAAACACATTATGCAAAAGTTTTTGCTTCACAACAATAGAAAAAGATATCAAACTTTTTTTCCCATGACTAATCTAAGACTGGTGTCATGTAAGTTCAAATTTAGACATCCTGTGATGCATAGCCTGTTAGTGAATGTTTAAAATGACTCAACTACTTGCGGTGGACAGTTAATGCTGTGACCACTGATGTGGCCCCACAGCCTCCAGCAACCAGTGCTGCTTTTGCTTCTCCTTCTGCAAAAATGCTGGATTGTACCATCTTTAAATGTGTGTTTTGTATCAATGTTTCTGTAACCTTTTGCTGAGTCAGCCTGAGTGCTTTTGAATTTTTTTCTGCATGAAATAAATGAATAAATTAAAATAGGCCCTGCAAGCATGGTGTGAAAAAGGCAAGAAAAATGCTGAAAGACTGGAAAGGAAAAACAACTACAGAAGGAATGTCAAAGAAAAATTAGTCCTTTTTGGCAGAAGATCAGATAAAGTGTCAATCTAGGTTATTTTAATTATTCTACACTTTTCCACTTTGGAGTGTCCATCTTTCCTGATATTATTGATATCTCTGTGGAACTAAGTGGCTTCATCTGCTGTGCCATTGTAATCAACTTTGAATACTCTTCAACAATTTACTCTTCGAAAAATGTTAAACTACAGTGAAAAAGTCTCAGCTTAGTAATAAAATACTGCAGGGGTGTGATGATATCTGCAGTCCAACATTACTGCATGTATCCCTTTGCAAACACAGCGGATGCAAACTCACAAGCAGCTGGTCGATGTGATAAATGCCTTCTGCACGGCTCTACAGGTACAAAAGCTTCAGGGCATCCTGAAGCCCATGATGCTGCGTCGTCTGAAAGAGGACGTGGAGAAGAAGCTGGCTCCTAAAGAGGAAACCATCATTGAGGTTGAGCTTACCAACATCCAGAAGAAGTACTATCGGGCCATCCTTGAGAAGAACTTTTCTTTCCTGGCTAAAGGAGCGGGCCAATCTAATATGCCCAACCTCGTCAACACCATGATGGAGCTGAGAAAGTGCTGCAACCACCCCTACCTCATCAAAGGTTAGAAAGCACAAAATTATTTGCTGTATATTGAATGAAATGTAAGTGAACCATGTCAGCACAGTTTGGTTTGTATTTGCTACGTTAGGGGCAGAAGAGAAGATCCTGGAGGACTTCAGGGAAGTCCACAATCCCACTGCCATTGACTTTCACCTGCAGGCAATGGTGCAGTCTGCTGGGAAGTTGGTCCTTATTGACAAACTGCTGCCTAAGATGAAGGCAGGAGGCCACAAGGTTCTCATCTTCTCCCAAATGGTGCGCTGTCTGGATATCCTGGAAGACTACCTCATTCAGCGAAGGTAATGGAGTATAACAGATATAACAGTGTTACTGTTCAGTTACTCTGTCTGAACAGATTATATCCCATGCTAAGATAAGAAAGTGAATTTCTGCACTTCAGTATGATTTTAAACTCCTGGAAACGGTGAGAGCAGCAGGAAGTGACATTAGTGAATGGAGATACAGAGCCTCATGACGGTACAGTCAGTAGAACAGCTACATTCATCTAATCACCTATTTTCTGCTTCCATTCATCCTCTGCATGACAGGAGGCTAGATCTCATTTTGCCAAGCTGGAACAATGCAGTTATACAACATTCATACTGGGAAATGATGCTAACTCATTTCTAAAAAAACCCCAAAACAATATAATATTTCTTTAAAACACCACCTATTTTAATCTTTTGTATTTCCCTACTTTTTTTTAACTTACTATAAAAAAAAGTTACAAAGCACAGCCTGTCTTTTTTTTACTGCAAATCAAATCTAACCCCAGGTATCAATGCAGTTTCCTTAAATCACTTTACCTTTAAGACCATTTGGACCGATAGATCTAGCTCAGCTGGACACAGTATTTTTGGTTTCCACAGATAAACACTGGGACAGGTACCCTAATATTTGCCTGATATATTTGGGTACCGTTCAAACCAATCGAGCCTGAAACGGTGGAGCTTGACGCACTGCAATTTGTTTCTTCAGCTACTGTGAAACCTGGGATCAAAAGCGATCAGGAGTGGCTCCTTGTTTAGAGCAATAGATTTTCCTTTTTCCACGCTAATTCTGTAAAAAATGCCATCATGAAGCACTGTTCTGTGGACGTCTGATAATGAAAACAGAAAGAATACAAAGCGTCAGATGATTCTCCATTATGTCCGAGTCGTGTTTTAGTAAACACTTAAGAGATGGAGTCATGCTGTATGAGTGTCATGCTATTGCGTAGTTGAGGCTAACCGGCTGATACTCGCAACACGATCACAGTTTACAGACTTCCCGTCCTGTCCTGAACCGCGCTCGTTGGTTTAAACGAGGCTTTAAAGACAATCTACCGTCATCTTGTTCCTGTGTTATTTCCCACAGAGTACAGGAGCAACTGATCCAGGCTGGTTGTGATTTACCCGTCCTGTAATAAAGCGAGTCTTTCTTTCATTACGCCTTTTCATTGCTCTCATGTCTCTGCGTCTTCCTTCCTCTGTTTCCTCTTGCTTCTTGCCGGAAGCTGGAGCGAACTTGAAACTGTTGTAACCATGTGAGGAGCTGTGCCGCACAGACCTCAGACAGGGTTCAGCAGCAGGTTACAGAAGCCCTCAGGGCTTCACCACATCAGACAAGTCAACGATTCGGTGAGGTTTCTCCCGAGTGGAAGGAGAGGACGGGGGGTCAGATTGTAGGAAATGATGAGAATGGACACCATGTGAAAGAGCCGTTCTCCTGAAGTCGCAGTGTTTTTGTTTTTATTCGGGCTAAAAGAGGAAGTAAAGTTTAAAAAATGGATTCATATCCATTAAAACTGTTAGCTGTAGTTTGTTTTACTTGAAGTAATTGTTTTCATGGATCTTGTTTTTATTCATGTGTGTTGTCCCTGGTATGTCATGTTGCAGATACTTGTATGAGCGTATTGATGGACGTGTTCGGGGAAACCTGCGACAGGCTGCCATCGACCGCTTTAGCAAGCCCGACTCGGACCGCTTTGTTTTCCTCTTGTGTACAAGAGCCGGTGGTCTGGGAATCAACCTCACGGCAGCAGACACCTGCATCATCTTTGACTCTGACTGGAACCCACAGAACGACCTGCAGGTGAGTCTCAGACCAAGGAATAGATGAAAGTATGGTATCAAAGTGCACATGTCGAAACAAATGGAGTGACTGTATGCATTGCATGTGGCTCGTTTGCGTTTCACAGGCCCAGGCTCGCTGCCACCGGATCGGTCAGAACAAAGCAGTGAAGGTATACCGTCTGATCACCAGGAACTCGTACGAGCGGGAAATGTTTGATCGTGCCAGCCTCAAGCTGGGTCTGGATAAAGCCGTGTTGCAGAGCATGAGCGGCCGGGATAACAGTCTGGGAGGAAGCACTGGGGGAGGGGTGAGTCTGTTCAAAGTGATCTGGATTAGAAATGGGGAGTTATATACAATAATTTATCAGGTGTGTAATGTTATTTTACTAAGAGTATTTGTAATACTCTTAGTAATACTTTGTAATTGTAATAATACATTTTTTTTTGTAATATATATCTTTGGATTGGGCTTTAACATGTCAGTAATCACTTTAATGAATATTTCATAATTATTATGGAGAGAAGGACCAGACAAAATTCACAAAAAAATAGGAAACAAAAAATATCATTTAAATAGAGTCCGCTGAAGCAAAGTGGTCAAAGAAATACTTTTTTGCTCCTTATTTTGTTTTCATATTGAGAAAAATAGTAGATAAATCTAGTCGTTTTTGTATGACTTCCCCCCCCGAGTTTCTAATTTTGTAGAAATAAAGTCATGCTCTGATCCCTGAATCACACCAGCAGCCACTATAAAAAGAGGCAAGCAATAAGATGTGAAGGTGTCGATGAAGGTCACTGATTAAACTTTCCTCTGGATGCAGAGCTGAGCCTTTTAGTTTAATCTGCTTGGGAGGGAGTGTGTCAGCTGTGTGTGAAGTGTGTAAAGGTTGATTTTGAGATGCACTGAGAGTCCCCTTGAGAATTATCTGAACTATAAGGAGGTTGAGGCTTTAGCTGCCTTGTAAATCTGCCCTGAACATGTTTGCTTTTGAAACAGCTGTTGGGGTTTGATGAAAGACTATCATAAGCTAATTTAGGACTGAAATAATCCAACATGTGTTTTTGTTTGTATTTAGCACACCGTATTAATACAAGTGGAGTTTTATATCAGTTTCTTGATATGGCTTTTGTTTTACCTGCCAGGCTGTGCAGCAGCAGTTATCTAAGAAGGAGATTGAGGATTTGTTGCGACGTGGTGCCTATGGGGCCATCATGGATGAAGAGGATGAAGGGGCCAAATTCTGTGAGGAGGACATCGACCAGATCCTCCAGCGTAGGACAAAGACCATTACCATTGAGTCTGAGGGTCGAGGATCCACCTTTGCTAAGGTGAATTAACTCAGGATAGGAAAAAAAAGTTCCATCCAATGAGTTTAATGTGTTTAATGCCGGGCCACAGTTTGGTAACGATGTCTGCTAATCGTTAGACGTGTGGTGCAACAGAAACAAAGGTTGCTTTTTCATTATATAATATAATAAAACTTATTACTACAATAAGATCCATCTAAGAATAGGAATGTTTGATATATTGTTTTAACCATTATACTAATTTTGTCCTATTCTTCATTTTGATACTGATATTGAGTGATACCGATCCACCATGATATACTGTTGAATCAAAACGAAGACAAGATCGTTTTCAAATCATAACATCAGTGAAGATGCACAATTTTATAATGCAACTGCATAAAATAGCCAGGATTGCAATTAAAAAATCTTTTTAAAAGCATGTTTTGATAATTATCTATATCAATCAATACTATAAGGTTTTTTTCTTAGCAATTCGAATACTTAGTATTGACCTTTTCAATAACTTTTTTTAATAATATAGAAAATGTTAATATTGCTTGATGTACAGGTACATCTCAGGAAATTAGAATATTATGAAAAAGTTTAATATTCTTCATCAGTCATTTCAGAATGTGAAAC
>JBAMIG010000001.1:23705791-23717741 GCA_037177335.1 Kiunga ballochi
ATCTTGCATTGGCCTTGGAGGACGTCGCAGATTTCGACTACTCAGCTTCCTCCTCCTCCTCCTCCTCCTCCTCCTCCTCTCCACAACTGCAGGCTATCGTCCCGTTCACATTGTGTTGCAGTGAACATATCTCTGGATGTTGACTTCATTCTGTAAATGTGTGTGTTTTAAAATTCTTTTTACAGAGACTTTCTTCCAAACATTTCACGACTATGTGATGCTTAAAACTTCAGACTGCTTCTTCAAAAACGGACGATTGAACAAATACAAACAGGAATTTAACAAGGTGTCCAATTTGAACCATTTGAATAAATTGTTTCGCTGCAGGTTCAGATGTTTGATGTGTTTTTGTTTTTACGTCTACCAAAAAGAGAACAACGTAATGAGGAAGGATTAGTTATTCACGTCAGCCAGAAAACAGACAAACGGGAAACAAGCAGATCTGAAAAGTTGCTTTGATTCTTTTATAACAATTTTTGTGTTGATAGTTGAAGTGAATAAAAATATTCTCATCCCCAAAGCCAGAAGACTTCAGCTCTGAAATCTGTGAATGTGTCAGGGTGATACACAAAGGAAACGGGGAGTATCAGTTATCTTCACAATAGTTTGATATTAAAATCATGTTGGGGACACATCACCTGTTGCGATACTTGGTGCTTTGGGTGGTCAAAGATGGTGCTCATCATCACCTGATTTGGTTTCAGGTGCATTTCTTATGACATAAAACATAACAACATAAACTCTAAAATACTTTTCCACAGAACTGTTGAAATATTATATGCAAAAAGGGATGCACTTTATTTTGTAGCAACTAATAAACACTATTTCCCTGAGTTCTAATTTAATCATGGTCTGTAGTCTTTATACATGAGATGGGCTTTTCAGTTCATATGTCACTGCTTGTAGCCATAAATACAAACAGGAACACCGTTAGAGCTGATATAGAGATAAAGGCATTGCCTGCTCAAGGCTGTGGAGCTGACCAATAAGAACAGCTGAATAATAGTAGGTTTCACGTTGTTGAAAACTAGTTATTTATAACAATTTGCAGCTGTTGTTAAATACACAATAAGCCTTTAAAGTAAATCTAAAGTGAAGCCTCAGATTATCAGTGAAAAAAATCCCATTTTTTTGCATGTGATGAATCAAACAAAGAAAATCTGAAAAAGGTGCATTTTAACATTTCCTACAATGTGATTGATCAAAATGATGGTAAGGCGATCTTCTGCTTCCTGGTATCCTTCAGAGAGCAGACTACAAGTATCAGATTGTGTACAACAGGGTTTTGAGTTTCTGAAATAAAGTTATCCAAAAGATCTCTGAAACTCTAAGCTGCAAACATGACACGTTTGGCTGTTCTGTGAAAACCCGGATGCCATGTTAGCGAACTGGATTTCATGGTAAAAAGCAGCTCAAAGACTTCTTTTCTCCATTCAAAATAATCCAAAGGGGTTTACTAAAAGTCTGCCACAAATGAATATGTGGACTGAGACATAATGCAGAGTTTTTTTTTGTCAAATGTCACAGCAATGAAAAGTCTGTAGGACACTGCAAATAGATTATAAATGAGTGGAAAAGCCCATAAAGTCCTGAAGGCAAATAAGATTTAACAGATGATAAAGGTCAGGGTGCAGGAGGAGAGATATGCAACGGGATGAGGACAAGGATGACTTGATTATCCTGGATGGAAGCACAAAGAGACATGTCCCTTTGCAACAGGGTTAGGAAATAAATATCATCTTTTAATAACAGAAGCAAAAGTACCAGCTGTGAATAGATGGGCAGGAAGTTTCTTTACAAAAATTACAAGATGCTTTATATGTTGAACTATGCATATCATTTCTGAACGGGAATTAATTCTTTAGACGTCCTGCTGTGACTAACCTAATGCCCAGAAGCATAAATCCTAAACTAATACAAACCCCATCATTTTTAGCTAAAAATATTCTGTTTATGGGTCAGACTGTACCGATAACAAATTTTGCATTGCGATTAACTGTCTCAGAAAATATTGCGATAAACGATAATATTGCACCAAGTGACTGATGTCAATTTGAGACCATTTTCGCCAAATATGATAAAAAATACCAGAATAATCAACAAAGATCAACAAAGATTAATTTTCAAAGAACATCAGGTTGATATGCAAATTAGTTTATACTCCTCCAGGGTAATATATGTAATTCTACGTTCTAAAAACGAGCAAGCCGTCCCCGTTCAGGCTTGTCAGAACAAAATGACACATTTTATCTCCCAAATCTAAAGTTTTCCCAGCTTGCTATATTTGGGCAAGAAATTTGTGAAACAATGTTGGGAAAGGCATCACTGCCCATGAATTGTTCTCTTCTACATGGATGCATCATAGAGAAACCAGAGATCATCTAATCTTTATTAAAGAGAAAGAAACTAACTAATATGATTATAACCAGCAAACTTATTCCGCTCACGACTTCTTATCATGCAATAAATGACTTATTGCAACAGGCCTATTCATGGGTGTGTCTCTAACACTTTGTAATTTCCAGCTCTGAGTAGGAAGAGTTAGCCTAGTTTCCAGGAAGCGCTTCAGAATGAATGGGAAGTGACTCGGGGACCGGGTCAGTACTGAATGTGTACCTGACAGGGGCTCAGTGGCAGCTGAAATCTATGAGCACGTAGTGTGTGCACACTCTGTTCATGTGGCGTAACACCTTTAAAAGGAAATGGTGAAAAATATGAAATTGTACTCTAAATGTCATTCATTCAGCTCAGATGTCGGGGTGACCTTCAGCAAAATCTAGTCCTCTATTGTGAACGTGGATGAGTGTTCTCTGTGAAATATCAAATTTGATAAGAAAAAAAAAAAAAAAGCAGTGTGTGTGAAAGCAAATATGTGACAGAGGACACTATATGGTCGGTATGTCAGATGTGACTTTGTTATCTGCAAAGATTGGATTGCTATTGTATATCAGAGTTTGTTTTTGTTGTCATATAACCTCTGAATGCAAGACAAAGCACAACACCACAAGGATTTGTATTCATTTCTAGGGCTGAATGTGTTTTATAAAAACACAGAGAAATTACCATGAAATCAAAAACAGTAAGAAGATAAAACACAAAAAGTGTGATGTGAAGTTAGATTGACAATTATAAGCAGAAAAAAACATTGTGGCGTTCAAAAGCTTCTGATGTTCATGCAAGTTTCTTCTAACATGAATAAATATGCTCCTAAGAGACTATTAATGATAAAAGCTGTTTTAAAAGCAGAAAGATTAGGTCATGATTTTGGTTTGGACTGCTATAAACATACACATAAACAAATAAAGTGTGTCTTACCTTATTTGTTTTCTTTTAGCACTTAGAAACAACATCTGTGTTAGACAAATTACCTATTTTTAGAATCTTTCACTGCTGTCTGCATCAAATATAAAAAGAATTAGTACAATACTGCTGTTTTTTTAAATAGTACAGGTGATATTCATCATATCACTCAACTACAAAAGATCCATATGGATATAGATCCATCCATCCATTTTCCATTTAGTTTATTTCAATAGTAGGTTGTTTGTAGCTGGAGCCTGTAAAGCAATCATATATATATATATATATATATATATATATATATATATATACAGTATATATTTGTGTAGAGTTTGCATATCTTCCCATTCGAATTGCCATTAATCTTCTAACACAGTTTTATAAACCCAAATGCACATCTTACTTCCAGTCTTAATGAAAGGGAAAATAAAGAAAATGAATAAAGAATCTTACATGCTGCATGCTACTGATATCAAAATACACAAAATAATTGTTAAAATCTCACTGTTTTGTCACATTTTTCCATTTTCAATTGTTTTCATCACTGGAAACAAGTCCATTAGGAAAAGGGAGGCTTATTATGACAATTATTTTCACCAACAGTTTGCTGAAGTCTTTGCATTCACCATGACAACAGAGCTAATACCCTGAACATCACTAAACCATCTGCTAAAGGCTTTCTTTATGCACATCAAATAACACTAATAGTCTGCTAATAGCATTATTGCCTGCTGTGTCATCATGACACAGTTCTGCATGCCTCAGGGGAAGAAAGAAAAATCTGCTCTGTTGTTTCAAAGTTAAAACTCTCATGGCTAAGATAGTGAAAACGAGCTTTTATTTGTTTTCCTCACTGAGTTTCTGCATTCGTTTGTATGGACTGGATCACTGTGGCAAGGGAAGAGAGTCTCTATGCTAAATGGACGTCATGTTTGTTTGCCTGCAGTTTGTTTATAACAATCTCCGTGGTCGGAATGTGACCTCATCTCTGAGAAAAATAATTAGGATGGGGGTCCAGAGCTCAGCAAAACTCCCCCCGCTCCTCCCAGCAGCAACACTGCACAAAGACAGTCCTCTGTTCTCGATGCTTGACCAGCTCTTATACATTGCCCAGGCTTTGGCTAAATAATCTCATGCTATACACATCAGTTTGCAGCCTGTAAAATGGAAATGCAACAGCAGACTATAAAAAAGGAGGGTGGATTCTAAACCAAGATTATTCACATAAATACAGAAATAATGGCGTCTTGTCAGCTTGGATTGCTTTACAGATCATAAAGTGTTGTGCCACTGTGGGAGGATAGTATTAGTGTTCCAGCTTTAATCCCTACATATAATAAATGTCATAAAAGCAACAAAAAGTAGAGCTATAAAAAGGGAGAACATTAACATCAAAGTAAAAATTTAAGCTTCATGCTGTCTGAGCTTTTACTCCACTGTTTGCATCATTACTGTGCGATTTATGTTTGTAATATTGTTCACATTCTGCCATTATGCTTAGTATAAAGTCAGATTTAAATTATTTAAATTACCATAAAAATTAACACAATACAATATTTTGCACTGTCATGTCTTTAGAAAAGCAAATCCAGTTGATTCTGGGGTTTCATGTAACAAAATAATAATAAAAATCATGTTAAAAGATCTTTGAAAAAATGCAAATATGACATCAGATAACAAAGATTTCCCACAATATGCTAAACCAAAGAAAATGCTTTTTAAAAAAGTTCCCTTTATTGCTTCATTGTTTCAATTTGGCGCTGCTGATCAAGTGGACATTATCAATGATAGTCTGTAACGATGATAGTCAGTAAATGTCATTACCTTCATTCAGGCATGCGTTATAGCCACACAGCGAGGGAAAGACATCAGCAATGATCTCATACACATCAATCTGTGAAGGGTTAGAGGGACATTTCCAAACTACATGAAGTGATCCATCATTCTCCAATAAGAGTTTACTCAAGCAGAAAAATTCAAGACAGCTGCCAATCCTGCCAGGAGGGTATGACGATGTGTTCAGGTCACTGTGCAACAGAAGCAACAAGACGTTTGAGAAATACTCCAAAAAATGGCAAAGACCTCCATAGTAACATCACAGACTCTTCAAGCTTTAGTTAACATGTTTTTGTCCAATTTTATGACTTTTAAATGATAATACCAAAACAAATATGGCTCATTTGGAAGCATTGCTGGGTAAAAATATTTGGTTTAAACTTTCCAAACTTTGTCTGATCAGACAGTGGAGATGTGTGGACTTAATCTGCGTTGCCATGTTCAGTGAAAACACCTCATGTTTAAAGTCAGAGGTGCTTATTTAGGCTTGTTTTGCTGCTGCAGAACCCGTCCATCCTGATTATGGACTCCTATCCCAACCAAAATACTCAATGATCCAAAGAAGCAACTACTCAACAAATAAATGCTTTGCATGAAAATGGACAAAGAAAGCTAAAAAGATGTGGCAGGACTTTAATGGAGCAAACAACATATGAACAAAGGTGCTGTTCTGTTTGAGCACACAAATATCCCACAGCTAATAATACATTCTGTCATCATATCACAATGAGATGTGCCTTCCCGGCTCTGTTTTATTGCTTTGTGCCAAATGAATCCATATTAAAGGTACAGTACGTCAGTTTCCTAATTAGCTAGAAAGCATTTTTCCAAACTCCTTTCATCTTTTACCATCTTTCTCTGGATGTGAGCTCTTACAGTTTCCTACTGTACACACTGTAAATAAAGTTTGCTAAAGATCTCCTCTGTGTGATGCTCCACTATTGTATATGTGTCCATATACTGGTCTTTTGAGACGTTTACCTTGAGTCTTGTATGCTGCTTTATATTAGCTAACATCCCTGTTGTTCCCATTCTAGCTGTAATACAAAGACAATCTTGAGTTTGGGTTTCCAGTATGCAGTGGTGGTTGATGATATAATAACTTTAATGGTTTTAATCATCACTGTAATGGTTTGTTTAGCCTTTTGGAGAGTTGACAGGCTGACATGTGTAGTAAAATTTTTGTCACACTGTTATCTCTGGATCTCCACCAATTTTTCACCCAAGTGATATGCATGTGTGTGTGTGTGTGTGTGTGTGTAGGCAACTCTCCTGCGTATGCATGTGTATATGTAGCATCTGTTCATTCTTGGTTGAGTGGTGCAGTGTGTGATGGCGCTCAGGTGCAGCTGCTCTTGTCTCCTGTTGCTGTGATCTCTGAGCTGAGAGGCATTATTAGCAGCCTGCAGCTCTCATAGCCTTTTCTACCCTAATTACATACCCATCATTAAAATGCTAATTCTACTGTTAAATGGGGCAATTAAAAGGGTAATTAAAAAGGCTTTGTTCCATCAGCGTACCTGCATGAACACTCTGACCATTGCTGGTTCTCTTTTGAGCTTTACTCTTCCTCTAATGCCTGAGGCATGATCCTGTTATCCAGGTTCAACTGGGTGTCACTAGCTACCAGCAAGGCACTTTGCAGGCTAAAACACTTCCGATTACATGTTGCTGTACAGTAGGATATGACTCACCATTGCATCTCTGCAGTGCATATGTAAAGCACAGCTTGTCTGCATGTTTAGAGCACATTGATTCAGCAGATTATTTTATGCAGTGACTTTCAAGTGAGGTTATGGAAAAATGACTTTTTCACATGCTTGTTGTTTGTACTTGTATGACACATGTATAGACAATAACATAGACCACACTAAAATCATTTAGTGGGGTCTATGTTATTGTCTTTTATTAGCCCCCGAGTTCCTGGCCTTGCCAGTACCTTAACCTAACATAAGGCATCTCACAGCGCCGTTCAGACAACTGTCTGAAGCTCCAGATGTGAACAAGTTAAAAAAAAATCAAACATTTATATCAGGAAAAACCAGAAATACACACATTAAAAAGTTAATTTAAGATGGTTGCTGATGAGTAGACCTGCAGTATAAGTCAGTGATTGTGTCATCATGCAGAAAGTACAAAGTCTTTGCAGGACAGTGATCATGCCAAAGAGACCCGGCCCTCACAAAAGATCCAGGAGACCTGGGCCGTTGGTAGCTGGACCCAAAAGCGGGCCCCAAACACCCCACCCCAGAGCCAACCAGGTATCCGACCAGGGGGAAGCAGAGAAAGGCCCCTGGCCCCACAGTCCAGGGAAACAGGAATCAGTGGGCCCAAATCGGAAACTGTCGACCCCCTCAGGTGCTGGTAACACAGGGCAGGCAGAACACAGACCCTAGGGCTCCAAAAGCCCAGAAGCGACCCCCCTCCCCCAGAGGCAGGCGCCACAGGACCCTTACACTGCACCTGACGGGGGCCACTCCACACCCCGTTACACCAGCAGCACCCATATATTCCATGTATGCTAATCCTTTAAGCAACTCTCTAAAATATTGATGTGTGCTGCTGTGTGTGCAGCTATTCAACTGTTTAGATGGGAAACGGAAGGATCTGTTTACCAAAGTGTGTTCCTTTTTGCTCTAAAAAACTCTGGTTTCAGGTTGTAGCTTTCTTCTAAAAAGTGCCCACGGACATAAAACAACAATAAATTGGGATCTGCCCTTTATTCTTAGCTGCCCGTTCCATGCAACCTGAAACCCGTCCATTCCCGGGAGATTTGTGTTGGCTCTCAAGGGACCTTGGGGGCTTTACAAGAGAAGAAGAAATCCCATAACAGATACGAGCCTCTGCGTCTCCAAATCCTCCAAAACCCAGAAGATAACGAGACTGGGAAAGAGAGGACACCATTGCAGATGTGTAAAGTACCACGTTTCCTGTCAGGCGTCCTAAAACACGTCTAAATAAATGTCTTTGTGTAGGTTTAAATGCAAAATAAGCATTATTTATGTGTTAATATTTTAAAACATCATTATTCATCAGTGCTTAAAACCTTTACATTTAAGTGCATGCAGTAAATTCCTGGTGCAACAAATCATTTATGAGAAGAAGGCTCTCAATAAAACTCAACTGAGTCATTCGGAAAATTGTCTCTGACGTTTGTCTCGTCCAGAGGCTGAAATATCTGCTTCAAAGTCAAACACTCATTTGGGACACTGTCATCCTTTTGGTGGGAAAGAGTCTAATTCCTTCTGACACATGCCAGCATAAATAATTATTTATGTGTTCAGAGACAATGAAATCTAGTTATTTTATCACGTCTAAACTGCTGAAATGAGTTTGTTCTGCTTTGTTTCCATGTGTTACCAGACCTGCTGAGTAAACAGTGCTGTGTTTATCTTATTCTAAAGCAACTCAGCACAGAAACAGCCAGAGTTAATGAAAGTTAGCACAGATGGAACCCTCTAAAAATAAGAAAAGATGGATCGGCTCCAGCTTGCCGATGCTGCGGGCCCTATTTGGTTTCAGGGCCGGTGAAGTGTCAGTGGTTTTAATTTTATAGTGCGTAGTTTTCCTTGATTTCCCCGCGGATCAGAGCGCTGCTGGAGAATGCGGAACATCTGCCGCCAAAGAGATACGTATAAAAACCATAACTCCTATCTGTGCTAGTTGAAGTCAAAGAAGAGAGCCAAGCACACACTAGAATAGTTACCTTCTTTTTTCCCAGTCTAGTAATGGCTCCTGGGGATTGACAGTCAGAAACCTATTAAATAATCCTGTGTTGTTACAGCTTTTGTGGCATTTCAAATATGAGCCCTGAAGCAATACTGGCTAAAGGCATCAAAGACTGAAGAAAGCTTGCAAGCTCCATATCATGATGTCTTTATTGAGGCTAAGATAAGCAATATCTCTCATCAATGGACATCTCTCATCAATGCTGCACATCACACAGCAAAAAATCTATTTAATCTTCATTTCCTTCTTCTCTGGAATCAAAATGTCTTGACTTGCCATGAAAAGGAAAGTGTCTGTCCTTTTATTTTGAGCCTCCTTGTTCAGCTGAAAGCACATTCTGACTGGTGGGATTAGTTTAGTAAATGCCGTTACACACTATTTTGATCATGTCTGCCGACGTGTTTTTATTTAGCAAGCCTGTTTTCTCATTTAGCAGAAATCAGATTTAAGCTAACACTAAATTTAATCAGGGTCAAACTCATCAGTAAACAGAGTTTTATGGTTAAGAGAAGCATCCTGCTTTATATTTATTGCTAAATGGAATTCAGTGCAACATAGTTGACACGACTTTAAAATGATTTGCACCCCCTCAAAAAAAAAATCAATTTTTTATGAAAACAATTTTAAAATAAATCAAACAGCTGCACATTTTTTACTTGTAATACAACTTTAATCCTATTTTTGGCTGGTGTGCAACTTTATTGCATCATGATTGCATCTCTTGGTAGAACTGCCTGCTTCTCTGTTTGTTATTTATCTGCTGTGTGTTTTTTACTCCTGAGTTGAATTGGAAGTCATTTATTCTGTCATGTCTGCTTTCGTTTTTGGCAAATCAGACAGAGCAGGCAACGAGTCATTAAATGAGAATGAAGCAATTCTCTGAAATCTAATGGATACAAAAAGAAAAAAAAACAGAATGGAGTAAATGTTCTGCTGTGAGATGCATGTATGTTATTTTCTCGAGGCATTTTTTCAAGAATGATTTAAATTGTTTGCTTACAGTAGCATATACCCTGCTAAAAAGTGTGGAAATAATAAAAGGTTGAGATTTGTGTTTGTGTTTCCAAAAAAAACTCCACTTTCTGTCAGACATTTATTATTGAACAGTGGTTTATAAACAGAAAAGCCCACTTTTAATCATCCTTCTATGCTTTTAAACCTGCAATGATTTAGATGATGGATGCAGAAAAGGTGATTCGCTGTTAAAGCTGGCTAGGCTAAGCTTCTTCTCCAGCTCCATAGCATTGACATAACCAGTAATAAAGCCGAGCATTTTGTGCCCGTGTGTTTATTTTTACCTAGATTGCAGCTGCTGCTGGGAAATGTTTGCATAAGTGGAGCTCCAGTCTCTCTTCCTTCTTTCCTGTCAGTTTGTTTTTGGCAACCTTTATATCTCCATTTAAGCACATCCATGTGTTTATTTGTTGTTCTCATCAACTCCATCTATTTTCAGCCACTTCTCTTGTTTGGCTCATTACACAGTTGGACCATTGCAAACTGCTACTTAGCCAAACACTGTGCCCTGTGGAATCGCGGGATATTTGAGATGAAGCTGCTTTACTTGATGGTGCTCACCCGTTTCCCTGGCTTGAAGTTGAAAGCAAATGTAATTTGGACCCGAGCTTGTCCCCACTTGTTAAAAACATAAGCTGAATTGGAGGTCCAGAGATGCATTCACAAATGTCAGATTGGTCATGGTGCAGATTGGGAGAGGAAAAGACAAAACAAATAGACAGCTGGTTCCAATTATGGTTTTACAATGCGCTGATGGGCCAGTAATTACAGGATTAGAGATGTGTAACTGCACACAGCTTCAGATGTTGCTCTCCAAGTTTTGAGAGGCAGACTGGTGCAGGGTATTACTAGAACAACTCAAACACGAGTGTTTGCACATTACAGCAAATGCTTTGTGTCTGTTGGACTGAAAGCTGCTGAGGCTGCAGCTGCAACCTTTAAAGACTTCTTATAGTAAAGTATACATCTGGTGCATAATGTATTTGTTTTTACAGGGGGACACACCATGATAAAGTATAATCACAAGAGTTAACAGAAGAAAACTATCGAGGAATAAGTAATAAAAAAGTAAAAGAGACAGTAAACAGGAAATTTTATGGGAATAAGCTCCAGTTGGCTCCTTTAGGTCATTTACAGCATTTACAGTAATGATGGATAGTATCTAAGCCCATCTCGTCTCTTTAATCCACACCTGGGTAGGTTTGAACTGAGTTAGTAGCTTACCTGTAACCTTTCACACAGCATGATAAACTACGGTGGCTGGGAGGTGCAAAACAATTTCACATCCACTGAAACACTTTTAGAAATTTACTGAAAGGCTTTTACAAGTTCACAAAAACTCTTTTGCGACTTCTGGAAACCCATTTCCAAAGAGATATGTGAGGAGAGACAATGTAATGAACCCTCTGTGAAAGCTGAAGCCTCAAGTGGCATGTACACCGTGGGTCCAAAAAAATGGTTTGTCTTCTCCTCGACCTCCTCTCATAAGCTCAAAGGTACATTATGTTGTCTCTCATCATGTATAGTTTATACTTCTCTCTAATCACCAGAGGTGGGACAAAGTCATTGTGTATCAAGTCACAAGTAGGTCCCAAGTCACGACTAGCAAGTCCCGAGTCAAGTCCCAAGTCAAGACAAAAAGTCCTGAGTCAAGTACAAGTCCTAAACACTGAGTTTTACGTCAAAGCCAAGTCACCATGAGATCTTTATCAAATTATGTTTTTGTTATAAATGTTGAAATATTAAATTTGTGCTTATTTAAACACTTTTTTTAAATTCAAAACTTATGTGTTTACAATAAACAGTCCTGTAAAATATGAACAGAAAGTTATTTCCATTTATCCAGTTCAGCAGTGGGAGGGAAGCTTTCAGAAAAGTGAATGACGTTAACATGGAATATCTTATATCTCTGCTGTAGCATTTGTAGTCTGTTAAAACTTATATAGCATGTCTTTGTATTCTGACCATTGTGGAGTCTGCTACACCCCCCCTCCCCCACACCCACACACACACACACACACACACACACACACACACACACACACACACACACACACACACACACACACAC
>JBAMIG010000001.1:23717841-23730413 GCA_037177335.1 Kiunga ballochi
ACACACACACACACACACACACACACACACACACACACACACACACACACACACACACACACACACACACAAAAACAAAACCTGTTTACTTTGTAGTGCAAGTGTGGGCTCAATAGATTGTTGTGTGCATCATGCTAATGTTCTCTTACTAAGCTAAAATTAGCTAGCTAACTTTGACTAGCTAACTTTACTTTTAAATAGCCCAAAGTCAAAGTTATGTCACAAGTCCTTTCAGTGCAAGTCTAAGTCGAGTTGCAAGTCATGCATACATTTGTCAAGTTGAGTCTGAAGTCATTAAATTTATGACTCAAGTCTAACTTGAGACCAATCTGAGTCAATTCCACACCTCTGCTAATCACCTACATTATTGTTTTGCATCCAAACAACTGTGCTGGTCTGCAAAGTTCCTGTCTGATGTTCCTTATCTCTAATCCAAAGGAGTAATATTTTTTTCTGCATTAATCGCTTTAATTGGCTTTTATGGTCCACAAAGACAAGTGGACTTTGCGTAAATATATATCAAGTGCAACATTCACTGAAATACTTGGCAAGGTAGGAAATACGGCTGAAACTCTCTCCTTGTACATCACTGACAAAGTCCAAGCTGTCCAGCAGAGTGGGCACGTACTACCCCTCCAATCAGACGCCTAGATGGCTCTTAGAAACCAAGGAAAGAAATCAAATTCAAACAAGCTTCAACTAGGCTATATGATGACATCTTCACAGTAAAGCTCAGATGTCTGAGTGTACCTGAATGTAGCAGTTGCCGCAGTATGAGCACATTCATATACATCTTATTGTGTGCTGGATTGTAATGCAGCTTTAGCTCCACATTGGATGGGTCTCTTCATCGAAGGCTGCTACACAAACAACCCACAGTCAACAGAAAGTTAGTGACGATGTCTGTACCTGTGCAGGCTATGGTTGCAATAACCGGTGAAATAAGATGAAATATTAAAATAAGATGCTTTGTTTTCCTGTTTGTTTTGATTCTTGTCAATATTTCTCATACAGAACAAGCGTCAGAAACAGTATGTATTTTAAAAAACCAGAGGTCAGAGGTCATCTGTCCTGTTGTTGATGATATATATGATATATATATATATATATATTTCTACAAGATCCACGTAGTTCGGTTCAATATTTTAGTTGAACATAAAAAAATAACATTTTTACAGTATTTCCAATTGCATGAACAAAAAAGGTAAAACAATTAAAGGCAAAAAAGAGAAAATGAGATAAAGAAAGAGGTCAAAAAACTGTCTGGCTCTTCTCTGCAACTTCTCTGCAAAGCCACCAAAAACCTCCTAGACCAAACAAAAAAAACAAATGATCATTGTCCTTTCCTAATTTCCAATCACATAACACGTTTTTTAAATAAGCCAAAACAATTAAATCTGCAAGCCGAAGGGTTATGTGCATATTTACATAATAAAAGTATTATAGTCATAGTAGAAACATAGTAATTTAGAAGTTTACAAAATATACCAAATAGAACAGATGACTATAATGCAGTGCAAGTTTACACAGAGGCTTTGACATAAAGGATGTTATCCATGGCAGAGTGGGAAGTTATTGCACAGGAAAATGAAAGTGCTCCTGTAACACTCACTGTGACAGCAAAGCTGTAAAAGTTTGCTGAAGGAGCTTTTTTGCCCCTTAACAGCCCAGTGGAGTGGATAAGCTGGACTGTCCATTATGGAAAGCAACTTGACCAGTGTCCTCCTGTCCCTCACTATCATAAATGTCTCCAGATGACAGTCGGATCAGTTAATCAATCCGAGAGATGTCTCTTTTAGTGGTGCTGCCGCCCCAGCAGACCACAGCTAAGCACAGGGTGCAGCAGACCTGCCAGACAGGTAGTCAGTAATCCAGGAGACTGTGGAGGAGCTGACCCCCATCCTGAGCAGCTTGTCACTCATCAATCATCAGGTGAGCACACTGCATCAGGTTGATGAACGCTTCATCCACACTAACTTGGGGCTGAATTGCACATTTGAAATGTGCAAAACAAGGTAACAGTTTCACATCTTACTACGGGAAACAAAAAAATAATAAATGTAATTTCATCTACATATTTTTTGCATTTATTCCATATTCCTTTTAAGTAAGGATGAAGTTTGATAGATGTTCCAGATGTGTCTCCAGCAGTCATCAGACACATGCTGCACACATGCATGAAGACAAATCAGCTGCTGAAATCTAGTGATGGAAACAGCAAAAGTAGCCCATTGTATATAAGAAAGTCAGAGATGATAATTGTTCACATGACTTTATTTACCTGCGATGGACTGGCATCCCATCCAGGATGTACCCCGCCTCTCACCCGTTGACTGATTGGATAGGCTCCAGCCCCCCCGCGACCCCGTTAGGGACAAAGTGGTAGATAATGGATGGATGGATGGATGGACTTTATTTACTCAGAATCACAGCTAACAGTCTGTCTGGAGATATTCATACTGTTTGGTAATATGATGGCAGTTGTTTGGGGATATCTTGTTCGTTAGATCTATGTAGATATTTCTTTATAGTATTTGTAAAGAGTTACAAGAAAAAAAAATTTTAATGTAAAATTATTTTATTTAACTTTATATAAACTCGTGTGTGTGTATATATACCTAAAAACAATCCAGATCTTTGATATTTTAATTGATTTGTTATGTTTTATCCTGTAAGATGACCCTGAGCGTCAAGTAAGTCAACCACAAATAAAATGTATTATTATTGTTGTGTTCAGGTATAGGTTTGATTAGATATGAATCGTAATTGTTCTTGTTAGAGGTTTAATGTTTTTGTTAGATCTGTTCTTTAGTCTTTAGCGCATGATGTTAAAGCACTTTTCCTCAGTTTTATGGTTTAGAGATGCTTAAAAACATGAAAATTCAGATTAACAAGAGCCTCATACACATACATCTGTACTTGGCAGAGCTGAACACAGCAGCCATTCTGTAAGGCTGGACAAAACATTCATTCAGTCAAGTTAATTATTTTCTCTCCACATAATTCTTATTTCTGTTTTGAAATAAAGTTTATAATTATATACCTGTAGAGTTTTTATAACATTGCAGCCTGAAAGATTTATTTGAGTTTAACTCAGGTATGTTTAAAACGTGGCAGTCAAAAATGCATATATAAATCTTTATTCTCCATGAATAAACTTATGACAGTATTTATTACTCATTTCTCCTGTCTCAGCAGGTCTTCTTGACTGACTGTAACTCAGTATTTGCTCTTTTCTGTCCTCTTGACCCAACCGGTCGGGGCAGATGGCTTCTCGTCCTTGTGCCGGATTCTGCTGGAGGTTTTCTTCGGTTGATCCTTCCCAACACCGCAGGCCACGCTGTGCTTGCTTATGATGGGAAGTTGGACTGCAGACAAGATTCAATCCAGTTTTGTTGGTTTCCTTATCGAGGTTAAGATAAAATGAAGCTGTACAAATATTGAGTTATTGAGAAAAAACATTTGTTTTGTTTTTTGTGTTTAAAACTTTTGTTCTTTAAAAAAAATAATATCAGAACTTCTTTTTTATATCTAAGTATAAATGACAGTTTTATGTATAAATGAGCCCATAGTGCTGCAGAGACTTGGGGACAGGAGACGGGGTAGGGGGTTTATCACAGTTATCAGTGTTATGGCTACAGATGTAAAACAATCTAACGTTAACCATAACAGCCAGGGCCTATAAAACACTCCCAGCTGGAAATCTGTCACTGCTTCTGAATGTAGTCTTTAAGGAAATCAGTAAAAATGTTCAAAAATAAATAATTTCCCCAGTTTGTGAAAATAACTTGATCTGATAAAAATATCCCTGGGGTGTCATGTCTAATGTGAGGGTGCAGCACAAAGCCACCATACACACTAACCATAAATATAGTCATAACACTGTTTACAAATTTCCTGGCCTTGTCAGTTTTGGCATGTTTGACACCAGCCATCCACATAGATCTCTTAGTGATGGGAGAGATGATTTTCAAATGAGGATGCTGCAGGTGAAGCTGGTGCAGATCCTTCTTCATCATCTGCACCAGCTTGACACTGCTCACCACCCCCATATCGCTGCCGCCACAGTGGATGACAAGGAGGTCAGGAGTTCCTCTTCCTTGCAGAGAGTGGGAGAAAAAGGGGAGAAGGCCTTTCCACTAAAGTCTACCCCAACCAAACCAGGACTTCAGAAAGGCCTAGGTTTGTTCCGATGGGCTCTGCAGCTCTTTGGGCAACATGCTGGATAGCTGTCTCCCATAATCCAAACGGTGTCTTTGGAGAGAAAAAATAGTTGATGAAAGCTAAAGAAATGATCAGTTTAAATTATTATTCTATTCTATTATTTATTTCAGAAGTCTGCTGCAGAATTTGGTTGTTCTTCAGTCCAGTTTGTTCCCCATTCTCTGATCCAAAAAAAGAAAAACCCAAACAAACCTGTGTGGTGAAACTGCAGAGAGGGTGAAATAGGTAGAAATGATTTTATTTCCTCTGTTCTTTACATACAGAATTATTCAAACTAGTTAAATTCCTTTAGTTTTATTAAAAACAAGCTAGGCTGCATGACTTTATTTGACAAAGTTATTAAATATGTAAATTCAAAACAGTGAAAATGCCATTTGGGTCGTTCTAGTGTGAAGGAAACTTTGCTGAAATTATAATATCCCGAAACAAGTAACCCTAAAATAATCAATGTGCAGTCTTGCAAAGAAAACGAGCAGATTGATTGCAGATGAAAACTCATGTCAGTAACACTATTCGAGCCCTTCTGTGTCTTATCTGGAAAATGCTTTTTCCATATCAGTATTACCAACATTTTAGTTCCATTTTATGAACATAATGTAAATATCAGCTCAATAAAGGACTCTGATTCTGGCCCTTGAGGGGCCTTAATCTCTACTGTATTCCAGTTTAAAACACCTGGATCATTTATGCTGACTAAGCACTGTCAAAACTGTTTGGACATCAACTATTTGTACTTTACTGATCAACGTATCGTCCTTATAAAAATTGAAAAACTACTATTGGCTTTATGGTTTGGGGTTATTGCTGTCACTTAAGTTTGGAAACAGATTATAATTTAGAAAAGTAAATGTTCTTTTTTTTGGTGTTGTCCATTTATGTGCCACGCTTTTCCATATCCATACACCTATTAGATAGGTGCTCAGTCAGACAGCCGGTGCAAGACAAACCGTACCTCAGTGGAATTACAGTGCTTAACAAATGTCTTAGACCACCGCCCAGTATGAGGTGTTAGTTTAACAGTGATTATATTTACCAAAATCTTTTTTATGTTTTTATAATGGTTAATCCAGCAACCTTTTTTTTAATGTTTTGGGAGTTTAGGTCAGGAATTTGGCCAGTCCCGTTGAACAGATCTGGGAGTTAATGAAGTCAAAGATGATCACACCAGTCATCCAAACAGCTGGGAACAGCTGCAAACTATGATGAACTCATTAACAAAGAGACTTTGCAAAAAAATAATAAATAAATAAACAATGCCAATTGGTTATTTTCTTAATAAATAATAATGAAATTGTTCATTTAAAACAAGTTAAGATAAATTAGGTTATTTATGTTTAATTGTTTTCGTAATAAGTAGTCCAGTAAATATGTTAACCACTTTACATATTTCTAGAAATCCAATTTCAAAAATCACAAAAGGTCTTTTTTTCTTATATGTGGACATTTGACATCCATTAAGATGTTTTTTCCAAAGAAAACACAACACAAAGATTATTTTTACCCAAAGCACATTTCTTTAACAATATCTCCATCCATCAATTATCTACCGGTTTGTCCCTAACGGGATCGCGGGGTCAACAATATCTATTCATATAAATGAGTTTTTTCAGGAAACACTTATTGTGTTTCAGATTTTGCAGTTCTTTGGAAGTAGCAGCGCTTCTATGCTAACCAAAGAAACCGTACGGCTTTGTCCAGCAATGCACCTGATCTCACGGGGGTGAACTTTGCAAAGTTCTCTCTGTTTTTCTTTTTCTTTGTGCAACACACATGTTCTCATGCTGCTAATAAGAACTGTCTCACGATTTACTGAGGTCACACTGGGTCAAATGTTTACACTTGGGGGGTTATTAAGGGGTATATATTATTTATATTATTTATGGTTTGTGTACAGATGCTCCAAACGAAATTTCGTTGTTTTTTTGACAATGACATCAATAAAGAATACAAGGATACACAGCTGCACGCCTCTAAGTCTGGCACATCTCCATTTTTATCCACTGGGATCTTTGCCATGAACATGTGTTCACGACAGAATGGTTCCAGTTTCTTCCAGCCAGACTGGATGATGTCTTTGACAAGGTCATTCCAAAACATGGCCTAAATGGGTTAAGTGTTACTTTAATACTATGCTCATTCTATAAAGTACAACTCTCAACTAACATTTCTTCCATGCCGTTTATTTAGTGAAATAAAGAAGCACAAAACAAAGGAAGTTTATTCAGAAATATTGCCAGCTCACATTTAGTAAAAGTCTGTATTAAACCTACGAACTATAACATTATGTTATATAACATATATATGCTATAAAAAAAAAAACATGCTAAAAAAATCAGCAAAAGATGACAGATGAGGAAAAAGTATGTTTAAGAATCTTAAGGACATTTCTTCCAGTCCTAAAACTGGTGGGAATGGTTTTTCTCCTGGTTATATGAATGCCAGGGCTTATAAACTGTGCGGCAATCTAATAACCTCTCAATATGGACTCAAGTCCTTTCTGTGTGTTATGTTGTAAAAACTGAATATGCTGAATTTGTACAGACTTATGCATCTATATCTTGGTGCAGTGACAGAGCAAAGGGTCATCCTCATATCAGGCTATCTGCCTATGTAGACAGGAAGCAGACAGGATGAGACAGTGAGGACGTAAACAGATCTCCATACCTCTCCAGTCCCCAGCTTCTCCCTGAGGGCCTGAAAACCAAGCTTCATGTTGTCCTCCCAGATCATCTCACAGAGTTATACCGTGCTCCACAGTTCAGCTTCTTTCCAGAGGCAGAGCTGCTGGAAGCATATGTCTGATGTGACATATGGCTGCACTGACATACGTGTGTGTGTGTGTGTGTGTGTGTGTGGCATGCATTCATCCAAACTGCAACCCCCAACTTCTCTGTCAACATGTAAACATAAACACACACTCCCTATCCCTGTAACACCTGGAGAAAGCAACCATCACAATCATTCATGCACTGTAGCATTAAAGTCCTGTTATCAAACTATCTGCAGACATGTCATCTCACTGACCACGCACACACACACACACACACACACACACACACACACACACACACATGCAGCTCTTCGTTAGGTCTGTTCCCTCAGCAGCACTTTTTCCCAGCCCCCTCTTCCCGTTGGAGCAATAATACCATGGCAACTAGCTGGATAAGTGTATTAGATTTGATGGAGTCAAAGCACTGGTTACAATCTAATTAAACCTAATGTGTTTATATTTGTGTTGTCTGCCACTGACTGTGGACAAGAGCAGGGCCAATGCTCATGAGATGTGGCTCGTACTGCGTTCTGGCTGCACGGATGGTTCCTGTAACCAAGGCTGGCAACCCAGCTTGCTCTGAGTGGTAGCCACTTGGTTCTCAATATAACATGGGCAAGAAAATACAAAGGCCTGTATCCAGGACACACATTTGAATCCACTTTTTAGCATGCATATGTTCGAACCGACATGGAGTCATTTTCTTCAGTGGTGTTGTGTCTGCAAGCAGCGTATGTGGCATGACAGCCAGACTGGAGCCTCAAGGCTGTATCTGATGTTCTTTAAACAGACTACATCTGTGTATCTGGGTCTACAGAGACACTAAAAGATTGTACAGTTTCAGTTTGATAAAACAAATGAATTTTAATAGGACAGAGTAGAACAGAGACCATTAATCTGATCATTTATTGTTCAAGTAATTTTAAAGAAAAGCTTATTTTGTTGTGTTAAATGGAGACAGTGGTGTTTACAAACAGGCTTGTTTCAACATCTGCCTGACAAACACTGTACTTTACTAAATACCTATGGGGGTGGGGGGGTTGCTTTCGGCCGCTCGGGACCCTGGGTTGGCGGTCCGCCTGCCCTGGGCGACCGGTGCCTGGCGGGGTCGGCGGCTCCTGGCCTGGGCCCGCTGGGGCCCGCTCCTCCTGACTGCGGGAGATTCTGCCTGGGACCTCCTTTCACCACTTCCTGGACAGATGCTGGGCTTGCGGGTGAAGTGGCCGGGGTCCTTGTTCAGGGTTGACTGCTGGTTGCCCTGCTCTTGGGGGATCCTGGCCTGTCTCTGACCTTTGGGTAGTAGGGGTCACCTTGGCATGGTCACCTTTCTGGGAGCACCTTTCACCCCGTACGTTCTGCATGATCACATGGGTCACTGAGCTGCTCTTTAGGTTTATTCAGGATAAATATGTTTGCTTGTTTATCTCTGGTGTAGGTAGTACTGGTAGATCTTTAACCACCTAGTGAAGCCATTTGAGATACTTACTATGTTTTCTGTGCAGGTGTGAGGATGAAATAATGTTTGGTTGGATAGCAGTTTCTTTTGTGGTTTCTTTCTCTCTTCTCTCCAAGTTTCTCTTTTTTTCTCTTCACTGTCTTTCTGTCCTCTTTTCTTTTCTGGTCGAGTCCAGCAAAATATGTAAATCATGTGGAACAAATATTAATCCAAATTAAATAATAAATAAAAGATTCAGATTACCAAGAGCATCTCTGTATACACATACAGTATATACAGGAAAATTCTCTTGGGAAAGTAAATTTGTTCAGCACAATACAGCATCCAGACCATCATTCTGCCTGCTCAGATGCTGGACAAGACATGTTAAAAAAAAAATAATAATAGCATAAAACAAGTCCCATGTTTTACTTTCTCTAGAGGAGCAGCTGACAAACTGTTGAAACATTTGTAGGATAGCAGAGGGGGAGGTGTTGTTAAAATCTACAGGGATCACCACAAATGCTATTGGATGTTGTGTTTAAAGCCTGGCAAAGCTAACAGTTCAATGTCTCTTGTGTAGATCTTCTCTTTAACAGTGACATGTTCAGGATGACACCAACGCTGGTTAACCTCGGGCCTGTTCCAGAAAACAACTTCAACTTACCATGAGCTAAACTCCGACCCAGAGGTTGATTTACTCAGCTTACTCCCAGTATGTCCGTTCCAGAACAGCCGATAACTTTCAGTTTAATCAACTTCCTGCTGGTAACCAGAGTTAATGAGCGCCTAATGCTGCGTATAAAGAATTTAAGCTAATTTTTATGGAATAATAAAACAACACAGCAGTATTAATGTAAAAAATCTTTTTGAAAATGTATATTAAAGCATTACTTTATTTCCTGTCACAGTTTAATGGTACAGTGATAATGTCCATTCTGGTTAAGATGTAATCCTTATGGAAGCAGAACAACTCTGTCCCACGTCACCATGAAACACCAAGTCATTCTCCAAACAGGCCATATTAAAATAACAAAACAACTGGAGCTCTGCTGGCCTTTAATAAACACCATGCTGTTGCTGAAAGGCTTTGTGAATAACAATAATCATTTTTTCACTTGTGCATCATACAGGCCTATTTTATTCAGCTGGTTATGATGTATTCTGTAATCTTATCTGTAATACTCTTGAATGTATTATTGATGTATTACAGTAATATGTGATTGTCTTCATCATCATGCAGTTTCTGGTATATCCATTGTGTTATTAGACCCTCCAGAAACTAGCCAGTGTGTTTCAGTCATAAGTTGTTGGTAAGTATATTAGTTGCTTTTAGATGTTTTTGTTTGTGGCCAGACAAAGTACCTGCATACTTGAAAATGAAGAAACACTTCTGTTGTGACAGAACTGGACAATCCTGGGGGGGGCACAGAGGTGTGATGCATACTATATAATGCATGATCCCTCCAACATCAGAGAGGAACAAATCCTTGTTGGCATTTGATTAAATTTTCCTGCAGATTTACACACAGATGAAAGTCTTTCTTCCTTAGCAACCTCTCAGCAGTGTGACAACATGTCTGCTGCTTCATTTAAATAAATGTTATTGTATCAATGAACCATATTTTTATTAATCTTTTATAGTTACCAGCAAAGCAGCTGTAGGTTATAGGGTCCATCTTCAAATGAAAAAAAAACACAAACAGAAATGGAAACAGACCTTATACAGCTTATAATGGAAGGAAAAACGCCGTTCAAAAGGCCAAACTGGAAGCAGAAATACTGGGGCATCACCTTAGTGTGGGAACTGTGTAGGAAGATAATTCTACTATATGTTAATTTTTATGTAAAGAAATCAATATAAACCTGTTCCCCTTTTAATTTCATGAAAGGAAAAGACGAGAAATGTTTTTTAAAATACTTTATTGAGAGTGATTTTGGCAAATCAAGTCTCTGATTATTCGGCATCTCTGTGGAACTCTTCTTTATTAACATGCAGAGCTTTGTGTGGGGGGACTCTACAGACGTGTAGGAGCCGTTTTAGTGCGAAGCATCCTGTACGAACAGCTCTACACACCGTTTCTTTCCCCACATGTTCTGCATCATCTACATTGTACAGAAATGTTCCTGTCACACAAAAACGAAGAGCACGAATGTGTTCTTCTGAGAGATGACCCACAGTTTGTGAGGTTTCAAAAGGTTATTGAGGTTATCAAAGAACTAACTCCTAAATGTACACGGTTATGTCACTTAACCCACTTTCTGGAACAGGCCACAGCACTTTATGGTGTGGGATGTCATACGGCTCATCACACACCACTGAAAACAGTTGCTGACACATTGCGATGCCCGAGTCACCTCATCTGGCTCCTCTCGATGTGGAGGAGCAGCGGCTCTGCGTCCATCCCGGATGCCCGAGCTCATTCTTTCAGTCACAACTCATGACCAAAGGTGAGGGTAGGTACATAGAGCCTTCCGGCTCAGCTCTCTCTTCACCACAACAGATCGGTGCAGTGTCCGCATCACTGCAGACACAGCACCGATCCGCCTGTCAATCTCACGCTCCATCCCCCACAGTGTCTGCATTAGGCCAGTCTTGGCCAAGTCCAATCCTCCTTGGAAAGAATCCTACTTGCTTCCAGCAAACTCAACCTATTAAACTTATAATGTTTTTTGTACCAGGCTGTAAACATGTTATTTTCTGCTCTGAAGTTAGTGTTTTTAACATACGATTAATTGGTAATTAGTAAACTAGAGCCCCTGGTGGATGAAGTGAGAACTGCTATTTCTTTTCCAAACAGGCTTCAATTTTTTCCAACAGAAATTGCTGCTTGATTTTCCCACAAACATTCAGATGTCATCAGTGTTTCCTTCATTTTCATATGTTCATAATTGTTAGATTTAGTGTTGAGATGTTTACTAGACATTTGTAAATACAGAACTTATCACGTCCAGTGTTGGTTCAATTTCTATTGAACCATCAAAATGCCAGGATCCAACGTTTATTGTCAAATAAGAAAGGATTCCACATTTTATGAGACAGTGATTTTTCTGCCCCAGATGGATTATTGCTCTTCATCATGATTAAGTCAATAAACCACTCACTGAAACAACTTTCTTCCTTAGGGGGCCCTCTAGTGGCATGGGGTCCTGAGCTTTCGCTTAGCCTGCTAAGTGGAAGAATAGACTTGTCTGTCTAATGACAGTTTAAAGCCTATTTACCCACATAATGTTTTAGTCTTTTCTTCCTTGTCTTTTCTTACTTGTTGAAGCTTGATAATCTCGGAGGCGCTTTCCAATAAAATCACCCGGCACAAAAACAGAAGTGGTTTTTAATCTCACTTTATCCATCTGTATAGAGAGCCTTTCACTTTCCATAATTTCCTCACATTCCATATTCCTCATCCTTGTCTTGGTGCTGCCCTACATATGTAATGTCGCCACCATAATTTATCAAGATTGGGGTCCTATCCCAGGTATAAAATGGGATTTAACAATCTAATTAAGTTTTCTCATTGGTATGGTTTATTAGAACAGAATACAATAAGCCACAATGATCATGGAAATCAAAACTCAATTAAAATATGTTTTGTTTTTTAACGTCTTTCCTCCTTATTTTTTGTTTTTACTTTTTTTCTTTTTCCCTTCATATTATAAAAGAGAACACCTAAAGAGATGCATAATATATCAAGTTGTAACATCATGATGAAGCAGAGTCAAGCTGCAGCCCCGAGCTGTACGACAGTGTCACACACTCCTCTCAGCCTTGTAAAGTACAAAGTGCCTGACTCTCACAAGGTAACCATCTTTCTTGCCCGTCCGTCTGATTCACTTGTAATACATAGCTATACTTTATAGGCTTGTTACTGTCACAGGGTTACTCTTTTATTTATTAGGCTGTCCGCAGTGAATTGATGTGTTTCTGTCCGTGGTCTAAACCTCTTGAAGCAAACTTGATTCCTGTGTTGCTTTCTACCAGGGTTGGACAGGAATGCTAATGCTATCAGACACTCAGTGTCTGCCTCTGGGTGGATAAGGCATGTGTATGTGTAGCTTCATATGTGAGTTTTGAAACCAGATAAAGCATATGTGGCTTAACTGGCGTGTAAAGTTTTCTTTATATATATAATTCACACAAATATA
>JBAMIG010000001.1:23752832-23765040 GCA_037177335.1 Kiunga ballochi
TTGCAATTTCTTTATTCTGTACTATTTTCCTTTGTTATAATAAACCTGTAATCATTTTCACTTTTACAACCAGAATCCTTATTATTGACAGAAGTTTTCTGCCTCCACAAACCCATGCTAACATGGGGAGAACATGCAAACTCCCAACAGAAAGGTTACTGTTGGACCTCCCAACAGTAGGCTTGAACTTGCAACCTTCTTGCTGTAAAGCCACAGTGCTAACTAACTGCGCCACTGCGAAGCCCCCCTCATTGCACCAGTTGGGGCTGAAACACTTGCTGTAATGTAATTTTCCAATAGGAGGTTTGTACCTATTTGCTTAGTTGAATCCAGGTGGCAATTCTTATTTGGTTTATTTTTTTGTGTATTGACAAGAAATGTGAGTTGAGGTGTACATTACTGAATGAGATGAAAAATACTTTGTCATCCTGGAAGGAAATTCACTAATTCTGTTTGACATTTTTAAATGAAAGTGAAGACTTTCTGCCTCAACCTACTTTCCAAAGCTTACAGGGGACTTTGTAGCGACCGCTGAGGAAATTCTACAATTGCAAGAACTAGAAAGTTAGCGAACACAAGCTCTGATATCAGCAGTATTAACCTTTTACATTCTCTCATAAAGCAGGTTCTGTCTAAAACAGGTGATGACTGTGAAAAAAGAATCCAATCTGCAACAAACTGGAAGTTTCCCCCTTTTCTGCAGGACATTTCGTCTTTTTCAATTGTTTTGGCAATCTACTACCATGAGTCTTTGAAGCCCTTTTCTCCCAAACTGATGGATTGTAGATGTGCCTGGAAAGACGGATCCGCTTGCAGACCCATGCCTCCAGATTGCCCATTTACATACGCTCCACACCCAGGTTGCATGGCTCAGAAGCACTTTCTTTTGGTTTTGGGTTGTACTGCAATGCACAAGGGCAACAAACTTGAATTTGAGTTGTTTTCTGGGTTACTCTGTAATACTTTCATCAAACTTGCAAAAACAAAGGTCCTTACACTGTTTTTATCAAATCAAATGCTCAGATGTCCTATTTGAAATGTGCCATCCCCTTAGAGCATCTGTAACATGCCTACTCTGCCTGTGGATGTGTAGCACTCAGCTCTTTTCTTTACTCCGTCATCAGATCAGTCAGTGGACGCCGGGCACAAAACCTCATGTTTCCTTAGAGATTACTCTCCTAATTAGGCTGCCGTTTCCTGACATTCCCCCATCAGAGAGGAAAAATCTGTTTGTTTTTATTTGTCACATCAAATGTTATCAATCTTTTATTTCTTCTTTTAAATCAGCATCTGCCCTCAGGACTTTCATTTGGCCCTCTCTGCCCACACTCAGCCTTCTCTGAACGTCACCATAATGGAAACGGCAATGCCAAACAAAGACAACAACAAACTGCTGGAACTCCAGCAGCATGAAATTGTTTGTCACCTTACTTTCCTGCTCCCTTTTTACTTGTTGTATATCACTGGTTTTCCTTTTGTTTCTTTTCTGACAGGACGTGTCAAAGGGGCCAAATTTAAAGGCAGCACCTTGTAGCTTCATATGGGGAACACATCTCTACACAGGAGCACGGGCGTGTTTGAAAGATTGTGGTTTAAAAATGAATGTTGTCGGTGCATTATACATAACAATGTTTTAAATATAAGATATTCTCTTCTCTGTATGGCCCCCGGATTATCAAAAAGGATTGCTTTTGGTTGTATTTTACAGAGAGAATAAGGAGAAAGAAGCAGAAACAAACTGATGCGAGATGAATTTATTATCCCACAATGGATGCATGTTGATGAGCATTCACACAGCTCCTTCCAGCATGTATACGACTTTTAAACTCCGATCGCAGCTACGCCCCAATGTTTGCAAAAGACATGACAATAACTCAGCTAAACATGATCTGTTTATACAGCGTAATTACAAGAGACTCTATGAGGATAGAAAAATGTGAAGCTCACTGCTATTTCTCCTATTTGGCTTGGCTTTGCCTTTTATTCAAAAGCAAACATGCCTATTTAAAAAGATGTACACAGTATTAAACTGATCTTTGTGTAGGTGTGTGTGTGTGAACATGAGCAAACAATAATGCATGAGTGTATGCTGCATTTTTTTATTTCCTCAATGGGGATAGATTTTTCCTGCAGCAGAAGAAAATAAACAAAATCCTCCAGGGACATGCTCCTAGTCTGAAATATGAGTCTGAACCTATGTGATTGTTCACCTGATTGATGTGTACATGTGTTATCCGTAATTGTATAACTATTCCTTCAAGCTTTGGCCGCTAATTTAAAGACAACCCAATGAAGCACAGTGTGTGCTGTGAGGTGATGCTGTTGATAATTTAACTGACTCTCTTATGGAAAATATTTGCCTTCAAACAGGTTGCTGAGCTGCACAGAGTCACTGCCCAGCACTAATTTCTCCCACCACTATGCAGGTTGCAGCATTAAAAATATAATACAGATAAACAGCTTGAAGGGTGGACCCAAACAGCCTTTGAAGTTTAGTGTCTTATTTAATTAAAATATTGGAAAACCTCAATCTAAAAGGAGCTTTTCAAACAGTTCTGAAGCAATTACCACAATCCAGCTACAGATGCAGCTTTTGCTTTGGTTTCCGTCTACAAGAGAGCCGATTATGTTCCTCTTCTTCAATCAATAAATACCCCTGTTTTACCCCAATTCTTTAATTTCAACATCCCTTTTCATTGAAATGCTATTTAGATATATTATCAGCATCATTTTGTGTGGCTCCCATATCAATGCTTACAAATGTTGTGTATCTCCTAAAACAATCCAGTTTTAATGAAGCATTACTTACTGCAGTAACACTTTGTTCTGTGTAGATCAATCTAAGCTGTCTACTGAGGATAAAAGGTTTGGGTTCAATTTTGCATAAAAAAGAAAAACTGAAATGAGTGGGGGGAATTTGATCTTTTACTAAAAATAAAACCTAAAAAAAAGATATTAAAACAGTTTATATTAACACCCTTATCACTGTTTTAATCTTTTCAGTCAGACCAGTTATGAAGATTTTTCTCTTTAATATGCTGCCATCCTGTTTTCTGGCTCCTCTCAGCAGTGTGTGTCACATCAAACATGCCTTTGTGCTGTGTGGTGACTTGATCACAACCTGTGCATTATGGAGAAAATAAGTACACAAAGCAACATAGATGAGAAAAGGATTGTACCACGACTACGCTTTTCACTTTTGCTTAAATTTACCTGCATGACGATGCTGCTTATTGATGTCCAAATGGAGAGTATTTGCTTCTTGTGTTACATTCAAGCACCACAGGATAGATACCCATCTGAAGCAATGTTTTAAACAGTCTTTGCACTTTTTCTACATTTATCTCATCCCTTCAATGGTTTTGGATAAAAGTAAAAAAAAAAATAACAACAAAAAAACCAACAAACACAAAAATGTAAACACACAATTGGGGTTAGATTAGGATGCATGGCCAAGTTTCAATGCAACTAAATACCAGACCTGGGAAAAATATAGAGAAAAAAAAAAAATTATTTATTTTTCATGATCTTAGACATTTTAATCTTCATCCCAGGCACAAAAAACCAGCCTTCTCCCACACAAAATAACAGTTCAATAGTTTGTGACTGCTTTGTCTTGGACTTATGAGAGACACACTTACTTGTTACAGCTCGTGCTGACAAATAATCCAAACTATTCTCAGTGTATTTGAAGGTCTCAAGCTTAACATGCAGGAGTGAGTTCTCCCATAAGGAGAGATCAACTGACAAGATATAGCATGAGATGTAATGTAACAGAATTGGATTTAAAAATGATTTTATTTGGCAGCTAGACTTCCTTGAAACATCAACGTGGAGACATGACATGAGTGAAGGAAGGGGACAGGATAGGACCCCCATGGAGCCTGCATGGCTGAGCAGAGATAGGGGGTGATAGATCCCTCTGAGGATGCTCCCATGGGAACAGAAAGAAGTAGAGATGGAAATGACATGGGTTAGTTATTTTCAAAGATTTGGAACCAGGCTGATTGGCTTGAAATGTAGCAGATGATTGGTCCAGTCATAATGGATAAAAAACAAGGTTAAACTGAGATTGTATGAAAATGGGTGTTAAAGAGCATAATGGGATTAAAAGCCCAAACAGCAGACATGACAGCACAGGTATTCCTAAAATTATGTGTAAGCTTCCATTAATATTCATGCATGAATAAGAAAAAGAAAAATAAGATAACATTTGACATGCGTTTGCCTCATTTAATCAGGAGAGCATGCTGTTCCTGCTTTCACCGCAAACCTTTAACTCCCTCATAATTTTCATCTAAGACTTGACCTTTATGGAAACAGGTTTAGAGCTAAACTTTGCCTTTAACGTATACATATTAATGGCATTCTGAAGGTCAGAAATAGATGAGGCTTCTGCTGAAAAGCTACAGTATGAAGCTGAAATAAAACTACTGAAACATTGGTAAACTCTGGACCTAAATGGGATTTTATTAAGCCAAAGGTTAGATCATACTGTTCTTTACGGCACTGAAAGGATTCATTTTTTACTGGACACGTTGCAGGACAATATGTGAGAAGATCTCTGTAAATCAACTTTTCTATAATGGCAATAAACATATTTAGCAATAGATGACAGTGTCCAGTATCTTTACACGTCAAACTCCGATTCTTTTCCTTGAAAATGAAACATAAATATCATTACTACAACAGTTACCTACAGCGATGCACAACACAGAATAGATCCTCAATAATTAGTATTTTTAGTGTTTTTTAGTATTTGCAAACATAAACAGGAAATTACTTTCACATTTTTCAGGAATCTAAGGAAGAGTCCCACAAACACTAAAGCTTAGGACATAATAATGTATAACTGCAGAAACAGCTTGGGTACACATCTGTAATTCAATAAATAATTCAATGCTTCATGGCATACATTTATATCAACTCTACAGGAGGGATAAATTTCTGTCCCTGGAGAGAACTCAGGGTATGTAATTATCTAACCTGTTGCTGCAAACTTTTCCAAGACTTTCCAGATAGTTTTCAGTGAAGACCTTTGCATTTGCATCGTTTACATTCTAACGTATTTGAAGAAACTCATATATTTACATCATAATGCGTCCCAATTAAAATACATCGAGTTTCCGGTGTCACATTTTCTTTGTTTGGGTTAGTTTGCTAGTTTTATTGCAGGACTTTGGTAATCTTTTGACATGCATGCAGTTGTCAGTCACTTTCATCCATATGCAGTCTTACTCTTCATCAACAAGAATCAACAAAACAGAACACATAACCCCCACCCCCACCCTCCCCCGCCCACTAATGACATCCTCAAAGCATACAAAGTACAAGAGGAAAGGAAGAAAAAGAAAGGAAAAAAAACTAGTTGTTTCCACAGGAGTTTTATATCAAGCATACAAAGCATTCTGTCCATATTTCAGTACGTGTATAAGCACACCGAGATGGCATGATATGGACACATAGTACTGTGTACAAAGGAATGAAGAACAGGTGGAATTCCCTTTATAAGTAAGAATCTCAAAGCTTTTGTGAAATAATCTATGAAAGATGGGCAGATTTTCAGAAATAAACTACTCCTTACTTACTTTTGTGAGCCATTAGCTGCCAGTTTTTGTGTGGATGAATATAAAAATATCTATGCACCACAATGTGGTAGCCTCTAATCCCGCAACATAAATGTGCGACCAACGTGGGACTGTTTTTATTTCTTTTTCTGTGAGGAGACCAGCATCTTGCAGAACATAACATTATTTAACTGACTAAAATCTGTTGATTGAAACATTTATAATTAAGTGGGACATTTAAAAAGCCTCATCTGGCCAACCGTTGGGAGTTGTCATCCCTGGAAAAGTTCTCCCAGAGATGTCCATCACATCTTAGCTGCTTTTTGCTGAGCGAACGTCCGTCTTGTTAAGTATGGGGAAGGTGGCGTCCCTTCTGGGCACACAAAGCAGTGGTCTGAATACCAACAGGATGCTGCTGGGTCCTTGATGGAACACAAGCACCAGCAGACAAACCCGGCCAATTAGCAGAGGGCCCCCACTCATCAACCATGTGTTCGTATTTGATTAGTGCAAAACATTCATTGCATCAAGTCCAGGCAAACACAAAACCTTTCCCTCGGGTACTTGATTTCCTCTCATTTCCTTATTTATGTCAATTAAAAAGGCTTTATTATGATGCTAACTGTGAGACCACTTTGCAGAAAACCAGGGAAGAAAAGGAGCAAACCAGTTACTGTATTGCAGCTTTGTTTTTGCTCATACAAAGTTTCAACCAGAGCTTCTGAACAAAAATCATGCGCTTGGGCTGGCCTCCTTGAACACGTTCTGAAGAGGGCAGGAACTGCGAATCGACCCGCTTTTAATGGCTTCTCTTTTTGCTTGCTTTGAGTGGCTTGTGCAAAGCGTGTAGATGAATAAAAGTCTCTTGTGCTCCCTGAAGGTGTGCCATTGTGCTGCTGGTGGCACAGCTGCTTCTCAGACTTCGGGGAACATCACCTGGCAAGCAGGTCGACACAGGATTCTTTTTAGCTCCTTTACAAAACATATGTCATGTGGTTTTACATTGTTTCTGGCTTCTTTCAATAGACCCACTTGGTTTAATCTTTGTCTAACTTCCATTTTACAATAAACTGTAACAAACTGTATGCTTACTTTATGATGCGAAAGGATTTGGGGTATGAAATAGCTAACACAGTCTTATTTATTTATACATATTCATGTATTCACTTATAAAAATGAAGCAGAGAGACTAAATCCCTGCAAGAATTTTACCAGAATTATTTATTTAACATGTTTTAACATCACATTAAGCATATCGACCAAACCATGAACAAGTGTTGAGCCAGTTACATACCATAAATATAAAATGAAGCATCAAACATGATTTAACATTGTTTAACATTACCAAAACATTTTGTTTTCACCAAAGTAAGATTGACAAATACAGCTGTAAAAATACTACAAAGAAGCAGTTTCATATAGCAGATGCTGACGGTGCAAATCTGTTAGCAGCAAATCGGATAAGAAAGTGTTTGTTCATGCAATGCTGAGGAGTGTAAATTATTCTAGGGGAAAGCATAAGGTGTGGTGATGGATGTAGCATAATGTGCATTTTAGCAGAAAATACTTCCAGATGAATACACAGTAGGGGCTTTAATAGGCGGTATATTCGACGACTGTTCATCCTCAGAATACTGTGTGTGCATGTGTGTATGTATATCTATTTATATATAAATCATCTCAAGTTCCATTAGCGCTCTCATATTTCACTTTTTTTTAGCACTACAAGGCACAGAGTGTTTACATCCCCCGCTCCACACACACACACACGTAAAGGTATATGTACTACTCTCCTCTACTATTACAATCTATTCTTAAAGAGCAGGCAGTAACAGCCAAATGTAGGACTTCAAGGTGGGAGGCAGAGGGGGATGAACATATGGTGTATTTCCATTATTTTCTTTAATAATGAACAGAAAGCATTGCCAAAGGATGTGCAAGAACCCGAGTTAAAAACGACTGACAGAAGACTGGCGATAAGTCCTTCCATACATCCATCTGTCTGACCGAGATGATGAGCAGAATCAAGCTGTAGCAGCAAACATCAAACTCTCCGGACTAATGACAAACGAGGAGCAGGTGTGGCAATCAGCATCTGAAAACAACCAGGTGTGGAGGAGCAGGAAGTCAGCGTAGCAGAATCAAATCAAAATTTAATGTGAAAACAAATACAACCACAGAGTTGTTTCACGTCTGAAGCTAGCATTTCCTGGTTATCCTGGCTGAATTTATTCTTAATTAGTTTTTACAAAAGCAGTGACACATATGTTACTATGGTGATTCATGTGCAGCTAGTTGTCTTCAGGCCTGTGCCATAAAGTGTGATTAACATATCCCAGATATCTCACTGAGTTACCCAGAGATTCAGGATCTGAATATAAACTCAGTAATTCAACCCAGTTAGCTAACTGCTCACCAGTGATGAGGGAAACAAGTTAGCAGAACAAAAATAGCTACTCTTTTGGGTAAAAAAGTAAAGGAATGCATCACCCTTAAAATATCAGTAAAGACATAACTTTACTGAATGACACACGAGCCATGTTTGCTCTGTGAGTGAAGTTCTACTTGTACATTTTATACATTAGCACATGTATGTGCTGTGTGTGTTTCCTCACCAGGACACTTTGCCAAAAAGATCTGTGTGATGATCTATGTTACTACTAGTGCGTCCAGATTTCCAGACCTCAGAGAATAAAGCCAGATGGTTTATAATTCATTAGAGTTTTTATTCTACTGAAATAGCTTTATTTGGCCTGACAGATCAATGAACGGAAACTCTACTTATATCAGCTGATCTGTCTGATCTATTTGCTGCTCCTCAAACCATTGTACTATCAGCAACACGTGTTAGTATAGCTTCCTTTTATCCTGTTTGTGGGTTTAATTCCTTCACACATCTTTTATTTCTTCCACACATCTACAAGAAAATTCGAGAACAGAAAAGTGACGTTACTTTTAAAATCCCAACTACAGTAATATTTCAATTTTACATAAGTATTGAGTAACTAATTGCAGTTCTGACATGAAAGGTGGGGTATTTGCAGCCTCTGATAGCAAACATGGAGAAACCCTGCAGAACAGTTGGAGCAGATAATTATTCTTGAAAAATACCAAGAATTCAAGCAAGTCCTTCAAAAGTAACACTGTTGCTCTTCAACTATTTATCACTAATCAAACACACAGCATGCTCTAGGGCCGGTTAGCCATTCGGTATATGTTATACTACAAAAAGGTTTGCCTTGATAACAGTTAATCCAGTTTCGCAGTGCAAACCTCATCCTAACAGCTATGTGTAGTCAATGCTGAAGTCGCTGACTCCCTGTCAGGGGGTAACTACCAAATGCAAATAGCTACAGAGAGATGGGAGGGTCTTACAAGTTGCATTTGTTCATATTTAAGTTATTATTTTGTTGGCGTACAACTATTTTAGCTTGTTATTAGTGCCCACCGGAAGGTAACATACCGATGCACATCTGTCTCCTAATGAGCACGATGCCTGAATATATAATGAAGCAAATCCGTCATCACACAATGAGTGCCATGCCTCACTTGACCCTGGTGTTTTGTATAATAGGTACTCATACTGTGCAGCACTAATCTGTGAAAATGTGTTTAACATTGTTTGTACACTTTTCAGAGGCAGTTGCTTTATTGCAGGCAAAGCCAACAAAAAGCATGGCATAAGAGTGCTGACAGGAATATTAAGTGAGGTAAGCCTGAGCTATATAGAATATAAATGAGGTTATTTTACACTGCAGAGCTCTGCAAACCGATGCACAGACTTCTCTCTTTGTAATAAATCATTCCTATTCAGACAGCCTCTACTCTTAGGGCATTGTTTAATATTATCTGCAATAGAGAGGAGAAATAAATTGGTTTACATTGCACAAAAAAAGGTGGTGTGGTTGGAAAGGATGATATGATGATGAAAGATAGAATATACTTGACTTATAGATGATAATGAACTTGCAAGAGGATCCTGCATGGAGGGTGTCATGTGGGAACAATATTAAGAGAGGGAACTGGAAAGAAATCCCAAGTAAGCAGTAAATGTAGCAGAGTAAGACTTTCTGAAATGGCATTTTAGTCCCTTCCCACCGCCTTCAATAGAACAACGTAAAATGCAATTTACGTCTACACACCGGTCTACAACTCTGCTTGTGCAGTGGTGAAATAAATATTTTGTCAGAGATGCTGGAGGCTAAAGATGAAGTGACAATTACTCCCCTCAAGAAATGCCTTTCTGCATCTTTGCTGTTGAGGTTATTGTGGCAAAGAAAACTTTCAACGTCTCTATTTTCTCCTCTGATTTTGCAGCCACAAAGACACTGCTGTGTGTCTTAGATATCCTGCTCGTAAACGTTAACTTAAAGGGGTCTGATTGCGCAGATGGAAAGCTGCGATTGAGGAGCAAGCCTTTAACTTTGACCTGTCTGCAGCATGATCCAAGATTAACAATGAAGAGGCATTAGAGGAAAGAAAACAGCATTGTTTTTGGCACTGCTGCCTGTGTTGTCAGACGTCTGAGCAAACTCAAAATGAGCGCATCGCACCAAAGCTATTCCCAGCAGTTACATAAGTGACACAGTTAGTTCACAAAGATGTAAGAACTTCAAAGATGTAAGGAGGAACACTTTACTTTCACTGCAGTACCTTTTTTAAGACAGCGGTTGATGAACGAATCGTGTGTTTCCCACTCACCTGGAACTGTGGATGGATGAACATGTAACTTGGGCAATGTGACATTTGAGTCTACATATCAGATGAATGCAGTGGCTTAAATTATATCTGCAAGACTGGATATTACCCATTCTTTTTAAACTGCAGCCCTAAACCTGCAGAACAAATGACCTGATCTGCTGAATGTAATGTGGGTTTTGCTGGTGCATTTGATTGGCAGAGAAGGTGTGTGAGGGAGAGTGTGATACGTGTAATTCTTGTAATAGATGAGATTCACATCGTTCTACGGTGGGAAATGAAACTCACCTTCAAGTGGGCTTTTCTCCTTTTGAATTGGATCCAGAATCATTAGGATTTAGAGAACTCTGGCGACAAAGCTCAGTGGCTCATTATTCTCCTGTTGTTGCCTCTTCCCATATCTTCTCATGCGCAGCGTTGCCCTTCAACACCCCCATGTTCAGAGATAGTAAAGGACTGTGGTCCCCTCCGATAAGATACAAAATCAGGAATAAATATTGGACTGTATGCAGCACTGTAGCTGCTCACGGGATGAAATATGATTTCAAGCTGCGGTGACTCTGGCTTGTTTTATTACATCATTACCTATCAGCGGGTGCTTAGACATTTGTCATGTATCTGTTTAATATAAAAACCGAATAACAGAGACCTTTGGAAAAATCCTGTCCTGATAATGGAAATGGAGAGTTTAATTGAGTTGGATAAGAACTGAGAACGCTGCTGCGTGTATTCTACCTGAACAATGTATCAGGAACACAGATAATTCAGCTAAATACATAAAAAAGGGTTAGACAAACCACTGATTAAGACAGTCGTGAATTCTGAGTGGCTGCTTCATGAAGTCTTTCAGAATATTATTTTTCTCCTCAGCAGTTGTAAGTCTTACCATAAAAACATTGGTCTGACGCTTTATACACATAAACTCACATCTAGCTATTCTAAGCTTCATTCTAGTTAGCTAACTTTGGAGATTAAAATAATATAAAGGTGAAATACAAGCTTAATATTGCAGCGTAGCATTGTTAGATCTTCTACAAAAACACCCTTAAACTGTTTTGAAAGCTGTTTCTCAGACATTACTTTTTTTTATATAATTAATATCCAATGGCTCCATTTCTTGTGACAGGCAAAGCTTTGGTGCAATGTATGACCACATCTCTTGCTAGGGGAGTAAAACCCCTAATTTACTCTGCAATAAAACCAAGGAGCTTAGAGAAACTGATTCTTTACCAGAACATTAATCATGAAAATTTAATGGATATCAAATATTTAATACAGTAGAATGTACAGCTTGTATTACTATGGCTTTCTCCAAATCGATCATGTAGAGGAAAATCCATAATTAAAATTATGCTTGCAAGGGCAAATCATTAAGATTTCTATTCGCCTTCATGCTTCAGGAAAATGAAATATACACCCCGCCAGTGATTTATAGGCTATTAGTGGCAGAAATAAATTATTACTGTCTCCTATAAAAATGGCTGCTTGATTACATTAGAAAAAGAAAATTACATGAGAATTCAAACCGAATCTCAGATGAGGACCGTTGCATTGAAACAGTAAAATGGATTATATTAGAAGACATGATAGTTAGTGGGTCAGGACCTAAGCTGCAACATTGTGCTAAATACAGATCCGTCCTTGAAAATGAAATAATACTAAAAATCCTGAACAAATGTTTTTTTTTAGAGGACATCCGACTAAAATGTCGAATGTTGACCCTGAAGGTACAAAGTTAGCTATCCAGGCTTTTTTTTATACTTACTTTTTACCGAACAAACATCTCTGTGGGAAGTTTTCCTGCAATTTTTATGTCACAATTTTCAAAAGCACAACATTTTGAAGTTTTTCAGATGCCGACAAAATAATTCAATTCAATTCAATTCAGTTTTATTTATATAGCCCAGTATCACAACAATGTTGCCTCACAGGGCTTCACACAC
>JBAMIG010000001.1:23768267-23782767 GCA_037177335.1 Kiunga ballochi
CTATCTATCTATCTATCTATCTATCTATCTATCTATCTATCTATCTATCTATCTATCTATCTATCTATCTATCCACTGAGAGTCTTTGATTTAGTTTTTATTAATTCAGTGATTCTGCTTTAAAAAATTGTTGAAACACTCAAAGCTTTATTGGTTTTTATGACTTCTACAGTTAGGAAACAGACTGGTTTTTTCCTAAATGGAAAACAGGCTCGTGGTCTTATTTTACCATCTGTTCAGCACTTCTGCCTGGTCAGCAAACACAACTGCCACAGCCCACCACCACAGTGAGAGTTACTCCCTAAAGATGCAGCCTACAGTGCATTTCTGCACAGTTATGCCACAAACGTGAGTTAAGTCCAAATAAGCTTGACTAAATGATAAACTAGCTATTTATTCTGATGCATGCAGCTAATTAATCTGAGTTAACCATATTTTCAGACTGCAATCACACTGGCTATCCACTGTATTCAACTAGATTAAATCTTTAACAGCTAATTTAGGAGCAGGCTGTTAAGTAATTGAAGGAAATAAACTGCAACCACTATCTTCAAGTAACTTATTTCTACACTGCTGAGCAAAAATAGGTGATCAATCTGAGTCCATCCGAAAAACACAGGCAAGTATATGAAAGAGCTTATGTTTGTGGCTATTTAATGTAGGCAATTTATTAAGTTATGACTGCACACAATTAAGACAATGAAGTCTAAGAAACAAAGAGTGAAATCCTTGCAGAATGAAATAGCTGCTGATTGTGTTTAAATACAGCTCTTTTGTTAAAAAAACTACAGTAAAATAGCTTTTTATACAAGAAAAAGGTCACCTTAACATAGACGTACACACATTCTGGCATCCTGAGGCTTCTTTAAGGACTCCCTCAAGCACAAAGCAGAACTAAAGTCAGAAGCTGTGATTAAATGGATGTATGAAAGCAAGCTGTTAGCCGAAATGTGGAAAGTCCGTCTCATGAGAGGTCAAGCAACTGCTGCATTTCTGCAAGTAGCAATAAAAACACACAATGATGAATGCACAGAGGTTACGAAATATGGAAAAAAATAAATCCAAAAACACTAAACAGAACTAGATTTACTGTCTTCAACTACTTAAAACTAAACTTTTACAGAATATCAGGGTACAGATTATTATTATTATTCCATTTAAACCAGTACTGACTCCATTTTATTTGGTTTATTTAGATTCTTCTGCTATGATTACAAAGAATCTGCATCTTACAGATGTCGTGAATAGTAGCTACATTAAACAGGACATCTACAGTAAAGGCCATCTTTTGGTGAAAAACAAGATTTTTTTAGATATTTTAAAATGATTTTCTGACTTTTTTATCAACACGTTCATACATTTACATGTCTTCCATGTGTTATTCCAGAGCATCCACTCAGATATTACACAGAAAGAGGCCTGGCACCATTAATGACATATACAGTCATTAATCAAAGTCATTACTGTTTTACAAAAAACCTATTTGTGATCTGAATGAAGACAGTGTCTGAGCCTGACACAGCAATGATGACAATGTGTCCACATGTCTGTCTGGAAATGTCATTATTTAAGTTATGTAAACCTGACTCAGCAGAACATCACCACAAACCCTTAAGCATTTGTGTATTTACAGTATTAAGCTGGCATTTGTTTACATTTTTTGTTGCTGTTGTTTATGGCACCAGATTGAGTATATCCACACATATGGGAGTTATCAGGTATAGTTTGTCTCAAAGCAGTCCAGCAGCTTAATACGGACTTTAAAATGACAACTATGTAATTCTTACAAACATTTTTGCAAAAATATTTCATTCAAACATATGGATTTAAAAAGAGGCACATTTACAAGGTAACTTTCAGTTTTCTATTAAATATAATACTGACATCATGATGTAAACATGTTTTTTTTCTCCTTTCTGTTTTTTCAAACAGAAGTTGCCAGTGAAAACAACAACACTGCATGTTTCCAACCTTAAACTTCTTTTCTTGTCACTTTGATATTCATGATGCACTCTCTCAGGGCTGACATTGCCCTGCAGCATCAAATACGTTGTGTTTTATGGTAGCACATCACATGTTAGTAACAGGTTATCACAAGCCATTTTATTTGTGGCTGATTCAACAGAGGAGGAAAGGAAAGAGTGAAAGTTACCGTTGCTGTGTTTCCATTAATTTTTGCAAAATGAAAGTGATATTTGTAAACTACCATTTCCATTTGCAGGTGTTTCGTTGAACAGTATTTAGCACGTGAGCCACAGTTCTTGTAAAATCTCATTTAGCTGATTAAATTTTCCAACAATTTTGGCTAACGCATTGTAACCATGTCAAATGTCAAAGAGTCATTAAAAATCTTTCCCAAAAAAGATACCCACAGATTCTTCTTGTGCTTTGCAAAGTCATGGTTGTTCAGCAATATCTACCAGGAGGCACCGCAGTGCTCTGAGGTTAGTTTTAGACCATAACAGATGTACTAGTAGACATCTCCTTCTATGTCCAAGCTAGATAAACTCATATTAGTTTGTAGTTATGTCAACATTTACACAACTGCCCTCCAAAGGTTTCTACCATTTCTGTTGTTTTTGTCAACTTCGTTCCTTTTGCAGGTTGAAAATGGGCTGTAGCTTACAGTGCAGCACTGCTGCCATGTTCTGTGGTGAGACTGCTCCATTTGCTGCGCTTGAGCATAAATGTGAAAACTCTCTGATAATGTATTGAAATATCAATGAAATAAACTCATGGATGAATAGAAGGCACCATCTTGTGCATGCTTTAGCATAAAATAACATTTAGCAACATTGTTTTTGGTTTCTGCATATATGCTCAGAGTTTGTGGGAGGCACAAGCTGCACATGGGTGCAGTCCATTGCTCCTAAATCACTGGGGAATCCAGCTAGCTAAAAAAAACCCTTCTTTGGTCTCATTTAAGGAATCCCGAGTGCGTGGAAACCTAATAAACCTAATAAAATAGCAACACTGAATAGGCAATATGTTTTAATAATGACTTTCTCTCTCATTCCAAACATGTTAACATGAGGAGGAAATATTTGTTCTCTCTGTCTTCTTTAATGTTTCCTATGTCTTCCTCTTGCAACAATCCCTGCAGCCATGTTCGCGCAATAACACATACAAACCGTTTGCATGTCCTTTTGACACGTGTTAAATATAGACACAGTTTCTATCTACAAAATTACTTTCAAGTTTGATAAATTGCTTTGTGTGTGCTCAAATCATATATTTACATGTTCTCCTCCCACCCCACGCAAAATTGCGTGTGAACGCCCCAATTTACATTTTCATTGAGGCAAAGGTGCAAACGGGAGATAGACGTACAATTTTGCACCTTTATAAGACGCAAACCTTTTTGCACTGTTAGTAGATCAGTTTATACTGTTTTTAGCTGAGCAATGAGTTTGCACGCATTTTAATACACAAACCTTTAGTAGATTTGGCGCAAAGTGGAGACAAACAGCTGCTGATAATTATTGTTGATTAGACAGGTAAATATTTAGGATCTGTTTCCCGCACCAGTTGACATTTTAAATGAGTTTCAAGGTCTAATGTATTTTTAAGGTTTGTAAAAGGTTTTTTTTCTAATAAATACTTTTGTTAGCAACTGAGCAATAACATCCCAATCACACGGTCACTCAGTTCCACAGTTAAAGGATGTAATTCAAAAGATGCAAGACAAAGCTAATTTGATTCTTTTCAGATGGATAAAAATATCTTTGCAATATATAGATCCAAACATTTGTATTTATTGTAACTATGACCTGGTAAATTGAACTCCTACTCCTTAAAAGTGAGAGCTAAAAGGAAGCGTTTGTGAAAGGAAAAGTCAAGATAAACGATAAGAGATAACATTTTGCCATCTGAGTATAAAACAGTAATATTTAGCATTGAAATGTTCAGTGTTTATTCGGCATTTGTGGCCAAGTAAACAAAAGCAATAAAGTGGATGTTATCACCTTAGAGAGAATGTAGAGTAACAACTTAAATCTTAGACTGTTTGTGTGTACGGAGCAGCAAAAGGAAACATGTTTTTTCATTTAAACTAAAAACTTATGATTGTGAGGTTGGTGTTAGACCAGGTTGGCAAGGTGCAGCAGCTATGTATTAGATATCTAATAAACACTAATATTTCCATGTTTGTCTCAGTTATCCTCATCTATGCTGTCACAGTAACAGGAACCATCTTTCAGGTTTGAAAATAAAAGGTAAGCTTCATCTGTGTGAGGATTTCACTTTTCAGCTTCTTCCCTATGGAACTTAAGCAGTATGTGGAGAAAGGGGGCAACATTATGTTCTCAGATAGGGCTTTTGTATTATCTCTACAAACTCTATGGAGATACATAATGTTGCTAAGGAATCTAGTAAACATCTGGAAGCTCCATGACAAAGCTGTGGTATTTCAACCATTCACCCTGCTCTCCCAAACCATACATACACGTTTATGCTGGCTGCATGCAGCAAACAGAGCGTTTAGATACATATGATCAGCATCAATGGTAATATGAGTCTAAACTTCAGTGTTACATAAATAAAGAAAAGCTTCCAGATCTCTTTACAACCCTTCCCACCTAATTTCTGTGTTAAGCTTGACCTTTATAGTCGGCAGCAGACATCTCGGGGCCCTGGGATCCCAATCCGAAATCCTCCAATGATCACTCACAGCTGACATGGCTAATGGTCTCTCAGGTCCACCACTTTAACCTGACATGTTCAATAAAGTCCCATACAGAAACCAATGATGGATTTGGGTTAGAACAACTGTCTTGTGCTCAAATGTTCACTGGTGTTTGTATTGTATTCAGTGGCTGTGGTGCACTGGGTCTATGCAGTACACAGATGACCTCAGACAAATGGAATAAGCTACCTGCAGTCATTCAGGATGGTTTTCCCTTGTGACCAGATTTAATCTTCTTAAAAGGAGTCATTAACTCTCAGTGACAGAGAAATGAATTCAGTCTGTGGTGAGAATAGCTTCTCATTGGCAATCATTAGTTTAGCGCTCCATAATCAGCCCTTCGTGTCGTGTTCATCACCAGGCCTTGCTCTGCAAATGCTCAGAGAGAGTGAGGCCGCTATCATCAAGGGCAGGATGAGAAAATTGCTCCATAAAACAAAAGTAATACCCAATAAAATAGGAAAGCAACTGGCACTTACAACATAAAAGTGAAAGATTACCATGGAAGTGCATGGTAAACATGTTGTTATTCCTCAGATGTAATCCAAACTGCAACCTTGTGGTGCTGCTTTACCTTAAGACATAGAGGGTACATCTGTATATTAAAATGAAGAATGGGACCCATAGATGAAATTCTACTCAATAAAGCACATTTTCCTGTTATAGGTCCATCATACTGTAGCAGTAGGGGAATAATTCAAAAAGGGCTGCTAAGATTAGAGAAAGATCCATGTGGTGTTTGCAGCTTTAAAGGTTCTGCAAGAACAGGAACAATCTGTCTTCATTCAAGCTCTGGCTTGATGAGGCAACCTGAAAGGTAATTAAGTTTGATATGTTGCCTGTGCTCCTCAGCCCACGCTTTGAGAGAGTAACAAGCTCTAACAGCAAAAAAAAAAAGAAAAAGAGAAAAAAAGAAACTATGTTTAAGTTATGGCCTGTCATCTTATATTTTCTGAACCTCGTGATTTTTCACTGTCACAGACACCAGTTTACAAATTCTATTACAACCAGACATGATCCAACATTAGAGCACATCTTTTTTTCCTGCAGTTAATTTCTCATGAATGTTGGTACGATGAAAAGAAAAACAAACCGATCATAGGCAGAAGTGAGAACGCTGGGATTCATTATGAATACATCTAATTAATCTGCGCTCTCAGAGTTAATCATGTAAATGTCAAAAAACACATTTTTCAAATGCGCCTACACAATGCAAACAAACAACCACTGCCATGTAATTCAAAGTCAGTCACACATGATAAAAGTGTAGCTGTACAAGTATTTTATTAAAAAATGCATAAGCATCCAAGCAGTGATGTGTTTTAAAAGACTAACTTCTTCCACAAAAGGCAAAAGAAGAAAAAATCCAATTAATTCATGTTTTTTTTCTCCTTTATTTAAAACATGTCAAATGCTTACTGTGTTGCCAGCAAAATAAAACACAGTTCACATTCAAATTCAATTTACTGCCAGCTTAAACCATTTATTTTCAGTGACTTTATCTGTGAAAGCATTAAAAGCCTCAACATTGTTTCTCTGAGTTGCTTGGACCAAAGTAATGAGCATGCTTACTGTTGCCTGTATTTACGTTTGCAGCTATACATTACTAACACTAAGGTGTGATGAAGTATTATGATTTGAAAATGTTACCAGAAGAGTCAAAAAGATGTCAGCAAAGCAGGCTGAGCTTTAACTGAAGTAGAGTGAAGGTGAGAGGGTTGGTCAGTAAAGTTTATAGAAGTGGGATTGGCTCAACTTTCTGTTTCTTTTTAAGACAAACTCCGGCTAAAAAGAACAACATGTCCCATTAAATAAACACTTGCTTCAGCCGTTAAAATTTGAATTGCACAGTACTAAACACTGTTTGAGTTTTTGGATATTTTTCAATGTGTTTGTTTTAATGAACCCACCTTTTTTCTTTTTCTTTTTTAAAAAAAATTGATTTATTAAATTTTACTTTGGCTTTATTTTTATTTTGGTTTGAAAGTTTGCAAATGGAAATTTAAAAGAAAGCGATATTTGTGGTAAACACGTTTAGATCATATACAGTAAAACCTCTTTTCCAGTGTGGGTTTGGTTTGGTTCAAAACCAGTTTGTCTTTAAACAAGCTAAAACCAGGAGGGGTATCATGAAGTCTAATCTGAGCATTCCTATTTACGACCTGTCCATTGGGGTCCCAGTCTCACCCAAAGGGTGCACTTCATACAATACAATCTATCAACTGGACAAAACTGCCATATGTCAATAACCTATACGATGGATTATTTTGTTGTACGAAACCACATGCCATGAAGAACACCCAGATGTCCATCATTCTTCACCTTTGTTTCTGTGTCACATCCTTCTTCATTGTGTTGAAAAAGCCATGATATCATATTGTGATAAATCTATCATTATGATTGGCTGATACTTTGCATGTCAGGATTTTGTGCAAAGAAATACATAATTATACTGTTGAATTTGAACCTTTCCTCCTGTCGGTGAAAACCTAGTTTATATTAATCTTTTTGATACTAATAAAGGGACAGAGATAATTCTATATCTAATATATTCAGATAAAATTCTGAATTGTGTAGATTTTCACACAAATATGAAGGTGATCAGTAAATTAAAAAGGATGACTCTAGATCTGATTAGGTTTTTGTCAAAACTTCACATTTTTTGGTGGTTTAGCTTAAATGCAAAAAAAGGACACGAGCAATGTTGTGTTCAAGGACTCCAATCTATTTAATAACCTTTGGGGCTATAAACCGAGTTAGCTCACTGCTATTGTCGGCTATTCAGATGCTGAAAAATTGGCTTTTAAGCCTGAAGTGCTGCAAATATCTCAGAATAAAGTGCAAAAAAAACAGGGTGAAAATAAAGCGTAAATGAGTGGATCTTAATCCGCCTGTGCACACACTGCAACACATGCACATTTATTTATTTTAAATGTGACTTTGAAGAAAAATTTTTAACAACCCAGAAGTCCTCCATTTGCTCAGTGCTGTTGAGCAGTCATTTAGTCTCGATAACATAACCAAAGGCTTATGCAGTCCATCTCTCCTCTATATGCAAAGCAGTGATTGCTGGACAGGTTGTAAATTGTGTTATTTTCCTCATCTCTCAGAGAAGCGCTTATTCGCAGAAAGGTGATTTGAGCAGCCTTCAATTACAGAACTTGAGAGAGGAAATTGTGGACTTAACTGTGCCAAAGTCCAACTGCTTCCAACTTCTAGATGATGGACAATCAAGGCTGTATTTATTTGATCATGTTTGGATCCAAGAGATGATTTAATTTTGCTATCAATCCCTATCACTATTTTCTATGTGATTACATATTCAGAGTGTTTTGGTTAGTACTTGCACTTCCTATGCTTTTTACTGTGAGTGGCTCTCATGCCAAGCATCCCTACTGTAAGGCTCTGATCTCCTCTGTGACTCATTCTTGTCATTGTTCTGTTGCTTTGATCAGCCTTAGTGAATTTTCTTTGCATTTGGTGCCAGCCATCACATATTGGCCAGACTATGTGACACAGAGCCAAATCTAGATGCCGCTCCCCTTCGCAAACAAATGCACTTGGAGATGACCCTAAATTTGGTTGTGTTGTCATTATGTCTAGAATGACGACCATATGGGTCCATATGGCCACGCTTGTCTGAAGCACCATATGTTATCAGTGCAAGCAGGCTGTAGTTCTCATTTGAATAATAGTGGTATCCAAAACCAAACCTTATGCTGCTGAATTCCTCCGTGGTGTTTTAAGATCTTCTTCATTCCTATGGAATTAGAGGAAGTATAAAACTTGTGGATTTCACAAGTCAGCCCATCTGAATATGAATCAATATTGCATCTACTGTTTCCTATTTAGTTTATGTTGTGTTTCAAGTAGCCATATGTGGCATGCCTCCAGTGATTGGTTTTGTGTGACTGTTCTGCATTCATTCAGACAAAGAATGTAATGAAATCCACCAGATGCTACCAGAGAGCATCAAAAGAAAGCAACCCCTCTCTATTGCCTTCACGTTGTTTATTTGAGTGAATAGACACACGAGTTCTATTAGAACTGGGCAGACTGATGAAAATTGTTTGCAGACCAGGCTTCTCTTTTAGCAGAACCCCACCCTTCCTATCCAGTCTGTGTCAGCTGGTGTTAAGGATTGCTACCAGGCGCTTCACAGCGCCCCATCAGAAAAGAAGACTCTTAAAGTAAAACACCACACCGCTTTCTACTCCCTCCAGGTAATAAAGGGACACAGGGAACATTTTATTTAGAGGTTGCAAGGATGTGCTTCATTACAGCGCAGATAGGTTGACATACCAATTGGATGTCTGCGGTTTATTTAGCTGAGCAGGCCGGTGATAGTAAAAAAAAGAATGCATGCAGGATGTTCCATTCAAAGCTTGCAATATGCTCCTTATATTAAACTGTAGAGTGTATTTAGTGGAACATTTTCCCCACCGGTGGTGCAAGGTGAAACATAGCACAGACTGTTATTATAGTAGCAGAAGCAAAGAATCCACATGTCCTGTATCTTGATGCATTGAAAGCTTACACAAAGTAAAGAATTCAAACTTTCTTTCAATTTTTATACTTGTATTGTTCAGCATTAAAGCAAGTAAAGTGACCGTCTGACTGAGTGCTGTGTTGAGCCAACTTGCTTTGATAGGGGAAGTTATATATATATATATATATATATATATATAGTAGGCCCAGTAGGAGTCTTTCTTCAACTTGATGGTTTCCTTCACTGCTGGCGTCCATTAGCAGGTTCTTGGAAGACTGCCAAAACAGGCACTAACAATTTTATAGCAGCCGCTCTGACTGGCCGCCTTAACAATAGAGGCACTAAATCCCCTCTGAGTCAATTTCCCCCCCTCACTCTGCATGTTTGGGCCCACCAGGCCTGACCATCATCTTCCTCTTTGAGTCAACTCACTACCAGGTGGTGATCAGTTGGCAGCTCCATCGCTCTCTTCACCTGAGTGTCCAACACATGCAGCTGCAAGTCCAATAAGACAACTAAAAAGTGAAACATTAAACTGTGGTCTAGAGAGAGAGGGTCCACGTGCCATTAGCTGTCACCAATCTTGGACTGATCCCGACCCCGACGGCCCCTCCCACATGTGGTGGGCAAACAGGAAGTGAGGGTCCATCTTACTTTTTCTTGGGCTTTGTGGGCAAAAGCCACAAGAAGCCTGCCTTCATACCCCACCTCCAGGCCTGGCGTCAGAAAGGGGGTCCGGTTACATTTATCCAGAAAAGAACCTTTGCTCTTCTGCTTTTCCAGATCCTAGGTGTCCCGCCCCCAATACACCTGTTTACTTTACCCCTCAGAGGGGTTTATGTGTGTGTGTGTGTATGTTTCTGGGAAAAATGTGTTCAATTGCAGTTAAATTTAAAATGATTACATAGGAACACTTTGATGTACTAGTGACCTGTCCAGGTGTATCCCCCCATCCATCCATCCAGAAAATTGATGGATGGATGCTTAAGAACACATTCTTGTATATTTTTTAAATGTCACACCTAAAAAGGTATATTCTTACTTATTGTATAAATTATTTTTATTTCTACCACACAGAATGAAAAAAAATCACTAGATTGTCATGAAATAATTTCAAGTCTTCCACAAAACAGTATTCTGGATCAGATGTCATCAGATTTATTGGGATGGACGTGCATATAAACTTCTTCTTTAAGTTGCATGTTCTCAATCCTTTTAAGCCATTTGAGCTTTACTATCTTTTTCAGTTCAGCCACAGAGAATTGTTGACTCACAAACCTGAATGTGTGAGTCTGGTCTCACAGATTTACAGTACATAAAAAGAACATGACTTCTGGCCTGTTAAAGTAACACGGTGATGCTGATGAAAGTAAAGGGGCTCTCTTCTAATACTGATGCATGTTGAAGAGTCGTGTTGCTCCTCATCTTCCCGTCAGACCAACTTTCTGTGTGTGTGTGTGTGTGTGTGTGTACAGGGGGGACTGAAACTATATATCTTTTAACATTTTAAATATACAAACAATATAAAACATAACATGAATGACTGAGTTTTAATTGCCTTCATTTAGGTGTAAATTGATTGTTATTTTTGTTAATATTTTATTCTGTAGCTCTGTAAATGATTCTCATTACAGTTTTTGTCTACTTTTTTCATTGTATGTTTTCTTTTATTTATTTACCCAATTTCGTAATTTACATTTACATTTTTCAAATTAAAATTAATCAAAGAAGTATTTTAGTGATCCCTTCATTTTTTGTCAGGTGATATATGTCACGATGCCAGAGCAAAAGCTTCCATACTGAGCGAGCAGCTTGTGTATTTTTAAGCTTTCATAAATACATTGAACAGAAGAAGATCAATACAGACACAAACACTTGTTTTACACTGTAATAAACTTGGTTTCTAACATAGACTGCAGCCAGTTTGTATTGGAAAAACTGGATTATTGAACTTAATTTCCACATTGAACAATAAAAAATTCATGTAAAATATAAACTATAAACATTCAGTTTCTCTTTCTGACACACTTTTGCTCTTGTTTTCTAGGGAAAAAACTCACTGCTGTGTCCCAGTTTTATTGAAAAAATGCCTGCTGTTTACTCCTTTTTAAAAAAGCGTCTTCCTGTATCATTATATATGGATAAAAGATTAACATTTTTAAACTAGCACAATTTTTTTCCTTCCCAAAAGCTCGGTGCTGCAGATGCATGCCATCTATCCAGTATGAGACAACATAAACATTTCAGCTTAAATAAATCCACAGCTACCCTTTGACTACAAACTTTGCCTTTGAAAAATGTCATTGGTTCTTCTGACAAAGTTGTCACAGGTCAAGTTGTATTTCAAATGGGTACTGAGGCAGGCTGCACTGGAGGTGAAATTAAAGGGCAAACCAGCAGAGCATTGAAGAGGAGCTGTGAAAACCAAACTTGGAGTATTGCTTCACAGCTGTCATGTGAAGGGACATGAAGTACACTCTCTGCCTCCTTCAAAGATGCTGCTGATGGTAAATAATTCAGAAAGCATGGCCAGGTATACACATTGGTGGGAGTTCTGCAAGGTCTGATTCTGTATGTTTTGTTCACACTATGTCTAAAGTCCTGTGAGAAAAAAGGAAAAAAAAATAAGTGTACTGTCTCTCGGTAGAGAATTGGATTTTTCTTTGTGTCTCCTAACAGATTTTGTAAACAGAGCTGCAGAGTTTGATGAGGTCCTGTTGAGGTATGTCTATAAGCCTTGAGGTAAAATTGAAGAGAATGAGAATGTGCAGAAAGAGAGATTGTTTCTCTTTCTCTAACTTGGTAAAAGGAGCACAGTTTGGTGAAACCTTGGCTTAATATTGAAGGCTAGCTCTCAGTTATGACATGATCGAAAATGGATCAAATCCTCTCCTTCTATGAGTTTTCCATCCTTCTTTCCTGAAACAGTTGGTGTATTTCTACTTTTCTGTGCTGTTATTTCTAGTTAATTCTGCTCTTTTCCACTTTATTTTGTGTTGCTGGGTGAGTGGTGGTAAATTGAAACCTTTATTGCAATCTCCAGAGAATAGTCCTTGCTATAAACTTTATATATTATTATTAGTGACAGGGAAATGAATACAAAATGTATGAAATATGGACTGAGTTCTAATATTCAGCCAATCATTAGGGCTGCTTCTGAATTGAGGATGTGTTGCTAAAGCACAGGTTAAAGGATGGTGTCTAAAGGAAGTACTGTTACTGTATATAACAGTATTGGAAACAAGGACAAATCCTATCTAGGAGATCATAATTGCAGCAACAAGAGGGGAAAAGATGGTTCAAGGTGACCCGTCTATGCAACAGCTCTGTTTCCATTAAGCCAAAAACACTTGAAACTACTCTGCTGAATCAAAATTGAATTTTCTCCACTCTCATACTCTCCATATCAGTAACAATGCATTATCCCTGCAAGGTCAGCCAGGTCATGTAGTTTAATCCCTAACGATTATTTCAGAGTGATTTTATTTCGGCACTGCTGATTGGCTGGCTGCAATGACTGATCAAACGGTAAACAATGAATACTATTAAACTCTTGTAAGTGAGAACTGCTTGTCCATCACTTTTTCCATTTGATTTGCTGGGTATTAAGTTGAATTTAGGTTTAAATTGAGGTTAAAAGCAGAAGTTGTCAGCGTACAGTATATTTACAAAGCAGAGAGACATGTTTTAGCTAGAGTAAATTGCAAAAAAATCCAATTAATCTCGAGGTTTTTAAGATGAAAATAGTAGTTTTTGCTTTAATGTTTGTGAGATTTACCTCTATAGATCTTAAGCAATTTTCTGTTTTTACATTAAAAAAGTATTAAATTTTCTGAACAAGGAGCCACATGTAAATGCCTGCATTTACAGTCAGTCTGGACTTAACTCTAGAAAATAATAAATACACCATGTGTAAAAGCAGCAGGTATTTATCTAGATGATTCATGCAAGCTCAAATTCTGCAAGGGAAAATATAGTTTTAGTTTTTTTGGTAAAATTAAACTAAATTTATTATAGTTTTTGACAAACAATGAAAATAATATATTTGATTGAAGCTTCCTGTTGTGTCCTCATCCGATTGTATTTGTATTGAGGATTTATTACCATCTGCTTGTAGACAGAGTGTTTTTCTGTTCATGCTTTAGCTCTACATGTATAAGATGAGAATGAGAAAGATTGGGTAAAATCATTGATGTATCTATATATGTGTATGATGGTTAGACCTATAACACACTAAAAGCCATTTTAAAAATTAAATGTTGCTTTTCAGTGCAACTGTTATGCAAAAATGCTATTTTTCAATATTGATCAATTAATAGTGATGCTGCTGATTAATTTGACATTTTTTCCTAATCAAGATGCTTTTTAAACCTTTCAAATTGTTTCTGGTTTGTGAAAGATTAAAATGATGTTACTTGCCAGTCTATCCCAGTCTCATCCAACAAGGAATAAATTAACATGAATATACTGTCTTTCCAAATAAAATTCAATTCAATTCAATAAAATTCAATTCAATTCAACTTTATCTATATAGCGCCATTTCATGACAGTGTCATCTCAGGGCGTTTCACATCATAACAAGCCAATTCATTCTATAGCCTAGATAAGGGAAACCAGATGATTGGATCAAATCTTGACTTCGATCCAAACCCCAGCCTGAGCAAGCATTAGGCGACAGTGGGAAGGAAAACTCCCTTGTAACAGGAAGACAAAACCTCCGGCAAAACCCAGCTCAGGGAGGGCAGCTATCCGCCTCGACTGACTGGTTTGGAAAGGACAGGATAGAGGACAGGAAAAAGAGGACAGGAAAGAGAGAACAACAATAAAACAACATTAACACTGCAGCTTTTATCCAGCAGGACCTGCTGAAAGAGGAGAAATAGGTTAAATATGTCATATCAAAGAAGATAATAAAGTAAATAGAGTAAAAGAAGGCCAGTGCATTATGGGACGTCCCCACGACTGCATAACTAACATATGGCAAAACTACCCCTAACTATAAGAATCAATATATTCCCAGAAATTAAAATAAACCCTGAAGAAAAACTCTTTATGACATGGGTGTCAACCATATTTACTTATTTTCCCCCTTTATTTACTTCTTACCTACAAATATTTACAGTTTTTTAAAATATTTTTCTAGATTTAGATTGAGTATATATATATATATATATATATATATATATATATACTGGAGAAGGCCTGGAGGGTGAAAGCAACGGTGGTGCCCGTGGTGATCGGAACACTGGGGGCTGTGTCCCCCACACTGGACAAGTGGCTCCAACAGATACCTGGAGACACATCCGACATCTCCGTCCAGAAGAGTG
>JBAMIG010000001.1:23796334-23807884 GCA_037177335.1 Kiunga ballochi
CCTGTAGAATAGAATAGAATAGAATAGAATAGAATAGAATAGAATAGAATAGAATAGAATAGAATAGAATAGAATGTACCCCACCTCTCACCCACTGACTACTCCAGCTACCAGTTACCCTTAACTGGATGAAGCAGTATGGAAATGAATGGATGGTTGAAAAATGTCTAACCTACATGTTTTTTTTTTTTGTTTATTTTTTTTTTGTGTACTACTGATTCATTATTACTTTAACAACTTTTACTTTTGTTTGTCTTTATAATTGATTTTATCATGTAAAGCACTTTGTGTTGCTAAAAGCATGAATAGCGCTTCATAAATAAAGTTTGATTGATTGATTGATTGATAAAGCAGGTTTGTAAAAGTGTACAATTTGTACTTCTAGCTGTGAAACCAAAACATACACATAAAGCAGCCCTCATTGCCAATGAAACAACATCCTTGGGCAGCAAAAACCAAACAAATCAGATAATTGAACACAATAAGTAGTCAGATGAACTGTTGGGTTCAACAACAGTGAATAATATGCAGAATCATTTTCTATGGTACAGAAAAGCAACCTGTCACAGTGTCACACAACAAATAGAATACTTCACAAAAAGAGGGTCAAGAGCAACTAAGCAAAAATTCTGGAAATCCAGATTAATAATGAAACTAATGCTGTAATCAGCGGATTTCAGTCCAATCAAGCTGCATTTCATTAATCTGAACTGAGAACTTAAAGCCTTCAGGGAATTCATTCACTTTAAACATTATTTCCTGGAATCTGTGTTTTTTCTGATTGTTAGTAGTTCATAAAGAGAAACCAATGTTTCTCCAAAAAAGTACTACTTATATAAGTGCAGTCTCACGCTGGGCAGCAATGGCTTCATACACACACATGATCATTGCACCTGTGCCCTCATACAAGTCAAAAACACAAAGTATAAATTTACACAGTGGGCCTTTAATGTATATATCTTGATATAAAATGGCTTCTGTCCTGAAAAACAGAAGATGTTTTGCCCATCTTAAGCTGCAGGGACACAGCAGATTGACGATAAACTGTCAGAGGACCTTCAAAACAAGTCAAACTTATTTTTTATAGTAATAAAAAAGACTTAGTGTTACTCCAAAACTTCTTTTTGATAAATCTAATAGTTGGCTTGGGGAACCCTTAGACAATCCTTTAGTTATGCTGCTATGGCCTCAGACTACTTGGAAACAACCCATTATGCTCTTAGCCCCTCCCCCATTCCTTCCTATTGACTCTATATGTAGAAATAGATGACATAATTACTGTCAATAACATAACATCTCTATTTCTTTCTCAGTAGGTTTGGCTTACAGTTATAGTGCATGTTTATTCCTCTTTCCTGTCCTCTCCCAACTGGTCAAACCAGATAGCTGGTCCGCCTGGAGCTTTTTTTTGTACTGGTAATAAACAGTTTTTTTTCTTTCCACTGTTATCTTCCACCCTTTACATGCCCAGGATGCGAGATTGCTTCAAAGAGAAGACTTGTTTCAACTATTGGGTTCCTTAGTACGGCGATTCTACAAAAACTGAAGTGGTTTATATGATCTCAGATGTTTGTTTTAAATAAAAGATGCAGGACTTTGTGTTGAATTGATTTATTTAATTAAACCTTTACCTGTAAATGTACGTTCTGATATTAAACTGAACAAACAGAATTAACAATAGACTCAAGAAAAAAAGTCTGTCCAGTTTTTTGGTGACGGTTTGAGTCAGTTTCCATATTGCATATCATGGCTTTGACTAGTTTGGGTGATCACACTCGGCAGGAAGAGAGGAGACAATTGACTAAAGTAAATTAATCGTCTTGCTTTCTGCAGCTTTAAAACTAATAAGGAGAAGGGGCATCACTATGACTTAGTCAGGTGTATTTCTACAGAGGCCAATGCACTTCCACAATTATTACATATCAGCATTAAATAATGCTTATTATGGTACCTGAGTGCAGGCGTTATGAAGCAAATAAATATAAATGACAGAGACAGCATTCATACGTGTGGGTGTGGTGTTTAGCCATAGAGCTACAGAGGCATATGCTGTTTTATACAGCTGCAAGGCTTGGTGTTAAGGAAAGCACTTAGGATTGATTGTTTTTCTTTCTCCTGCTTTCTTTCTTTGTCTCTCTCCGAGTGCAACCGCATTTTATAACTCTGCTCTACCGTAGTCCAACCTGGTTCATGTATTTTCTTCAAAATGCACCTAAAGCGGAAGCGCTATTGGGGGAAAAGTTTTGCACAAAGAGGCATTGATTGCTTTATATTCTGCCATAGAGTTTTCGCTCTTCCCCACAAGCGCTGTCTGGCGTCTGTCCATCTTAAAAAGCACCTTGCTTCTTAGTGCCAGTGTTGCATTTAGCAACATGTGGGCACTCTGCCAGCTGCTTTCATTGTTACATAAATGAAACAAATCCCTGCTGTGTTTGAAATGATGTGGACATGGAAAAGGATGATATTACTTCTCCATCAGGAGCTGGTCCAAATACCAACAAGCTTGTAAAGGTTGGTATGTTTGGAACATAGGTGGGCTGCTCTGAAGGAGTGGTGCAAAGAGGTAAAAGAGAGGAAATGAAATCAAGATGCCACTGGAGTCTAATAACAGTTTCCTAATTTCTCACAATGGAAACTAAGCAGCAAAATGGATATATAAGAGTAAATGTGCATTTATGAGAGCAGTTTACCGGTTTTCCATGGGGACTTGTCTGCAACATAATCCAAATTGTGATAATGTAAATAGAAGTGTCTGTAATTGAAAATACCTGACTGACAAATGTTTTTGATCACAACTGTACTTTTTAAAAGCCTCCCTGTTTATATAAAGGGTATTACCTCATGCAACTACAATTTATTCTATATTAGAGCAGTTGGGCAAGAGTGTATATGGCTGTATGCGTGCTGGTATGCGTGCATGAGTGTGTGCGTGTACAGATAGACAGCCTGAGGCATTAGCAAACCTAAAACCACAGGAGGCCACCAAAACTAGCATAGCCTCTAAAGGTTTCTGAGCTCCAGTTTTACTTTCCATATAAAACACACACAACTGTTTTTTGGTTTTTTTGGGAGAAAATGATTTATACAATTTACTGTTTTTATTCATTTAAACATGTTTAGTTCATTCAGTTGTAATCAGGTCTGTGCTTGCTCCCACTCCACAGTGAACTTGTTTTTTACAGTGCAGTGGATTAAATGTGTCAAAGCAACATAGGAAGCTGAAAAGGTCAGTGTTTCCTTTTTAAGGTGCAAAAAAAAAAAGATAAGCAGCAAATTGACCCAACTAACAGACCTTGTTTATGTTGTAAAAGGCCGGGTTTCTGTAACTCCAAAGACGCATAGAGCTCACATTTAGCTTTGCAACCAGTACCTTAGATATAAGTCAGGTGTTTGCTCAGGACATCTACTGCAACAAGTGTGACAAGTGGATACTGATGAACCTGCAATATGTTGCTGTCAAAATCCTTGTTTTAGCGTTGCTTTTCTTCTGTGGCCATCCTAAATAAATGCACCACTGTTTATATTTTGAATAAAAGATGTATAAACAAAATTGTGACATATATACATATAACCTGTTAATCTCTTCATCATGACACTGTATGGACAGGAATCAGTACAGGATACAGTCTTACATGCAACATGCCAAAATCATGGAGAAGAAAAGGCGCTACCATTGTTACAGTCCAAACAGACACAAACTTAACCCAAAGCAAACATATGGGCATGTAAGGAAAACAAGACAACAGCGGGTCCTCTTTACATTGTATTTCACCTTCATAATACAGCCTCTGATGAGTTTGTTTAGGTCATTTACATGAAGATAAAGAAAGATTTTATAGGGAAGTTTCCACTTTTCCTAAGACATACCAGTTTCTGTTCACATCTTTTCAGTGTTTCTAAAATGAATGTAGGAACTAGCTCTTAATTCTCTCAACTCTTACGACTGATAAATGTGTAGCTCATCAGCTGAGAGCTGAGAGATTTATCTGTGTAACGCCTGTATTAAAACATCTGTTAAACTGTTCAGATGTCCAATCAGACACTACTTAGTTAACACTAATTAGTTACTGGTATAGTTAGGCTGCAGTGGTGTCCATTTACGTTTTCTACTCTGTTCCAGGTGATTTTACTTCAACACACTTATGGATATTAATTCTGACACTTCTGGAGTAATCTCATGTCTCAGCTTTCTTTTGGGACCAAGATTAGAGATTGTACACACAGCCCTTTACATACAAACTTTATTTTTTTGGCTATGGTTTTTCAGACAAGAGGCAGAAAAATAAATATTTTGTTGAGGAGAAAAATGTATAAATCAAATGTAAGTGAAGATGACTTATCCATGTACCAATGCAAAAGCTATCTGCATTGTATGAGTTATATCAGACAAAATATCCATAATTTAAGAGAGGAAAGTATTGCTTTTATTATGTTGATTGAAACATAAACATTATGATTATTTCACTTTCCAGCTGTTCCTTTACATTAAGACAGTATTTCATTCTGGGACTTTAAGGCTGTACTGAAAAAAAAAATAAACTCACAAAAAAAAATGTTATCAAGTGTTCATTTATGATAAACCAGGGAAAAAGAAACTCTGCAGAGACAAAAGTTTCCCTTTTGACTCACTTCATCTACACACATTACATCAAACGTAAGATTGCAAACTCGCTGTGAACAATACACTGTGAGGAGACAGGGGCGGCTTCCTAACAATGCAAGTTTATTCTGACTTTAAACAGGCACTATTCATCAGATACGATGCAGTGTATGGACTGGTTTGTGTGCAGTCACAGATACAGTCTTGCCACATGCATCTCTGCACCAGCCTTCATCCGTTTAAGTGGTGCTTTGAAAAGTCCAGTGAAGTGTGGTGAGACATACAGATATAAACAGCTGCCTGTCACAGAAATAGTTTATTCTTTTGTGGTTGCACAACCAGTTTAAAGGTGCTATTTATTATCAAATTCACCAGATGTAGGTCTGAATGACTAAACATTTTTTAACTGTTCCTATATTTGTGAAGCAATCCCCTTTATTCATAAAAGTACAATGAACACAGCATTTCCCTTTTTTCATGAACACATAACTAACTTTGCTCTCTTTGTCAGGGTTAAGTGTAAAGAATAAATGTACTAGTTAGTGCTGTCAACAAGTTGATGCAGAGTGTGCATTACTCCAGGCGTGAATGTAAAGATTTGTTTGTTGCTGCTGTAGATTATTTTGAGTTTGCTGTCAGTCACACGCAGAACACTGAGTAAAAACATCTGTTGAGGGTGAAATCCCTTTTCACACTCAAACTTTGCACTGAATGGTGTTAGAAACCTGTTCCTCCTTGTGTAGAATTTTTAAAAATATGATTTTTGAGGTCAGACAGATGTAGTGGAGGGGTGGAGTAGTTACCCGTTACCAAGTGCCCAACCAGTGTTCATGTGCTTTGTGGACTTGGAAAAGGCATTCGACCGTGTCCCTCTGAGACTCCTATGGGGTTGCTCCAAGAGTATGATATATATATATATATATATATATATATATATATGAATAAATGTAACAATAAACAATGTGTGTCCATTATCTCAAAATACATGCCCATTTATTGAGCTACCAGTTAGGAGAAGGACTGACTGCATATGGGGGGAGAATGAGTGGACTGGATGGGAGGTACACTGTAGATCTGTATGCAGCACATCTGTTCAATCTCCTTTTAGATCCATTCATGCCATCTCAAAAAGAGAAATACAGAGCATTTTGTCCATCTTCTGCATTATTTATGTGTGTTATTTGGTCCATTTTCAGTCTTAACACATCTTTACCCTAATGGAGTAAATGGACCACGAAAAACTGTGGGTCCAGTATTAAACAGTATAGCTGATATGCAACCCCAAAGAGGAACAAAGGAGAAAAAAACACCATCCCATCTATGTTGCTTCCTCTTCCTGAATCATTCTCATAATCTCCCTCACCCTCACCAGGTTTGCAATTGTCTGAAACTTGAAAACATGTTTGTTTTGCCTGAAACATTTGCCGCATCCGAACAGAAATGTTGTAAGAGTGCAGTTTTAGGAACTTTTGACAAAGAATGTTGTTGTAAGAATTTCTCTTCCCCAGGAACAACTATTTCTTTTTGCAATTGCACAGGAGTCAGGGACGTTGATTGGGACCAATGTGACAAACCATCTACGATAGTAATGTGTCCTCTGGTCACTCAGCAACAAAACCATCCTGTGAAAAATACGGAGGGAATAAAACACCACTAAGAACCAAATATGGAGAGTCTGGAGGCCACTGTGTTGTTTGTCTGCATGATAGGATTATTAATCATGGACAATCACAGGTAGCTAACACTGAGGATGGACAAGCATAGAGAGAACCGGGAGAAAATAATCAAGCTGCATGTGGTATTTCTTCGTTTAATGAAGGTAGTAAGAAGAGCTCAGCGCCACAGACAACAGAGACAATGTGTATGTTTAACTTATTAAAAATGCCTTTTTTCTGTAGTGCGTAAGTACTGTCTCAAATGAAACACTGGACGTTGACACTTACCGGTAGTGACCGTAAGTCACGTATTATGGTGTCAAACTGATTATTTTGTGTCCACTACACGGCTAAAAACTGCTAACATTTACGTGTGCTAACTGTACTGGATCGGTTACCGCAATCTCAGACAAATGATCGGAAATTTACCAAGCTGCGGTATACATTAGACACCCTTTCCCTCCCTAAAATTACGAACATGCGCCTCAGATTTAATCTGTACTTACATTTAAACACAGATTGCTTCAGACACACTTCGTGCTATAATCCTTACCATTGCAAATAAATGGTTATTTTAGTGCCTCACTGGCATAAGAGCATCATTTTAGCATAGTCTTTTTCTTGGTTAAATAGTTTATTTATTAATATTAAATAATGTTATATAATATGAATATACTGTAGTTATTTGATCATGCTTTATGTTTATGAATATACACACAATGTTCCCACATCTTGTAATTAAAGCTGATATGGGAACTTAAATGTCCTGAATTATTATTGATCTTTATTATTATTAATGAGTTTTTTAAACAATTGTTGTAAGAATTTAAGCCTCTCTAAAAAGAGCGCATCTAGTTTTAAATGAGTTTATTCTTCCCCCAAGCGCACAACAAACAGTTCAAGACAAGCTGTGGCTGCATCTGCTTTAAATAAAAACAACTGGTGTGATTACAAAGGGAGTGTCCCTGTGGTTTGAGGGTTTAGACAGTAACTATCCAAAGCACATTTGTTGTTCTCACTCCATATTCATGTCAAGTCTCAGAGCATAAAAGTGTTTATTGCTGCAGTAGCATAAGTGTGACAGGGTTCAGAAATGCGTGCTGTCGAGACTGCTAATCTCATCCCAAACGAATGGTGCGACAATAGAGCAATAGATATATCAATCAATATCAGGCATCATTATCAGATAATACTCAGTCTTGACGTGCAGACTGACGAAGAATAAGCACCATGTTGCAGCACCTCTGCATTGCAATGACCAACTGCTGCTTGTTACAAAAATCCCAGCAAGCCTCGTGCCAGTTTTAGGACTTTAAAGCCGGATTCTGAACTCAATTTCTTTTTGAGTTTCATGGAAGATTAATGAGCATGTGCTTTGTGAGGTTTCTTGATAGCCCCTCTGCATTGGAACTTAACAACCAATCACAAGCATAAAAGGTGGCTCAGAGCCAGTTGTCGGGCGGAATTGATACACTCTTTGGCCGGACTCTCCATTTCCCACTGACAGAGATTAGACTAATTGTGAATCAAACCAAATTATTAACTTGAACACATTTTGAAAGGTTCAAAGGCATTTCAATTACCATAGAGGATATCGCTGAATTAAGGGAGCGCAATAAGATCAATTGTACTACTGGCCAAAGAAATACTATTAGTTGATTTATGTGTGTTTATGATGAATGTTTTATTCTTATTAAATGTGTCCTGCTCATTATTAATCAAACACAAATGGAATATTGATACAGCGCAGAAGTTAATGAATCTGCTTATGAAACGAAGCCCACATTGTTAACGTTCCCAGCATACAATTTAATTATCTTTTTTTCCCCCCCTCGCTCTAATTATCGCTGATATTTTTCATCTTCACAAGGTCTGATTGCTATCTTATCTTAAAGGCTCACAGCCCGGGACTTTCATTGTTTCTTCCGAGATCAAACAAAGAAGCTTGTCTGAGAATAGCGTGTTTCTGACAAATGACACGGAAGATCAAAAGCAGCCCTGACAAACACTCATCGTGATGTTATGTTTGACTTCACTTTCTCTCTGTGCTGTGAAATCCCACACTGTTGCTGACAGGAGATGAGCACAAGCCAATAAAACCCACACCCTACATCAAATGCATGTGTAATAAATGCATGTGCAGATATGCATTTTCTCCCCTTCAAAATGTTTGTGCATACACACCGAGCTCTAATACACTTCAGGCTTATGTCTGTCTCACTTTTCAGTTATTTTTCTCACGTTTAAAAGCCTAAACTAAGCACATAGATGCCATTCCACTCAGACAGTCAATCTGCTGTGCTCAAAGCTAAATGAAATTTTATGCTGAAATAACTTTGCAGTCGTAACTTCCCGGAGGGATGAGGGTGTTTCAGGAATCCTAAAATGTAAAGTGTAAGTAAACAGTTTACAACCTGAAACTCTGCTCAGCATAGGAATATGGAACTGAGATTCTAAAAAGTCATGAAGGCGCCACAATGACATGTAGATCTGTTCAACTGTTTTAGCTTGGTGCAGCTCAGCAGTGTTGTAGCATAATGGAGAGCAGCCAAGCCAGGAAGAGTTAAACACAAACAAATATGGACCATAAAGGAGCTGTGATGCTGAAAAGATCAAGCATGTAAACTAATAAAGTGTTAAAGACCACAGGGGGTTTAAAAAAACAGAAATCAGGACAAATATGATCCTTCAGATAGAAGCTAAAAGTTGATGATGTGCTGCTGAATTGACAGTAAAAGCTCAAATTATTTTATTATTATAAATTTAATAATAAAGAAAGAAAATGTGGTGTCTAAAAACCAGCTGGTGGGTTTTATTACACACTAACAAAGCCTTAGTTTATTAGTTTTCACAAGATGTTGAAGAAGGAAGATAAAATCTGCTCAAGAAAAGACAGATTATTACAGACAGCGCTGTTTGGGTCCATACGCAGTGTCCTGAGAGCCCGGCGCTGACAGAGACATACAGATGCATCAGCGATTGACCTTTCACAGTTCTGCTAGCTTTAACATCCCATCTGGAACTTCATGAACTATCCCAGTACATTATTCTCTACACAATCACTCCCTCATGGTGGTGGTGAGGGAGAGGCACTGAAACCAGCACATCCAGGCAGAAATGCTAACCTGCAAAGTAACTCAAGGAAAAGAAAATCACAAAAAGGAAAAGAAACAATAATACAATAAACAACAAAAGCCCACAGTTACCTTTGCTAAATGCAGTGCTGAAACAGGAGCACTCCCCAGTGTTACATCTTAAATGATGTGTTGGTAAAAAACTAAACAGCTTCAGCAGCACTGCGCTGACTGCCTGTTTTCTGCTAATCTCATGAAATAAATTAAGCTGACGGGTATTTTTATAAATGACATACGCTAAATAAAAAGCGTGTATTTTGTGAACGAAGCAAACCGGAAACTCTCTGCTGCACGTGGTTTCCTATTTCCTTTTTTGCTTGGTGATTTCTGTGAATGCTTGAGCTGAACCCAGGCAACCCGGCAGCAGAGCCGTCATTACAGCAACCATTACACAAAGAGCAGAGAGATGAATGCAATAACAACACATATTTAGAGGATCAAAGTATTCATGTATTCATGCTCAGGGTGATTTAGATGCGATTGTCAGACAGCTGCGGACACAATCCCGATGCCATAGTCATCAGATGATGAGCCCTGATGAGCAGCCCCATCTTAGCCAAATCATTATTAGATCCCCTTTGTGATAAATGTTATTTATTGCTGTCAAGCGACATTAATGTTTAATTTAAAGGTGGAAAATGAGCGGGGTAGAGCGGTAGGGTTCGGCCCATTCACGGTCAGCTTGTGACAAAGGGAATGACTGAACACCGGCCAGGCAAACTTCATCATCTGGGAAAATAAAGACGATACGCGTGTATGTGTTTGGGGGGGATAATGGCTCTAATTTGCATGTTTTAAAAGGGTAATGAAGTAATATGATGTTTATCTTTTCTGAAGAGTTTAATTTCTGCTGGCAGAGACCCAGAGCGCACTGTGACACAGTATAATGAATAGCAGCATGAATATGGGCCAGGGTATGTAATGACAGCAGATGTGCAAGGTCCAAGGGTAGAAGGAGAAGCAGGATAGGGAGGGTGGATAAGGGGGCAACTTCTGTTGTAATAGGCTATGGATTAATCCGTCTCTCTCGCTTTCTCTCTCTCTCTCTGTGCTTGTGTGTTGGGGTGGGTGGGGAGGAGGGGTGGAGGTGAGGGTCAGGCTCAATGATTTATTCATTAAGTTCACTAACTACAGGCTTGTGTTTGTTTGTTGACCCTCAGCAGAAAGCTTGAAAAACACCCCTCAACCTATCATTTCTTCCTTTTCTTTTCTCATAGCTACACAATGTATACAGCATTACGTTACGCTTCCCATATTGAACCAATCCATGCTGCGTATGTATGGCATTTATGTGATAATGAAGCCAATAAAACAGCCTTTCGTTCTCTTCCCACCAACATACACGTTCTGAAAGTGGAGACTGAAGGAAAAATTGTCATGCCCAAGAGGTTCTGGTTCCTGAAATAAGATGATGATGTAAAAGGGGTCAGCTGCTAATCTTTATTCCCTGAGTAAAGCACTCATTCATTATGTAACAGTTTGCATTTGTATTCAGGGCACAGACCCGTGGTGCAGAAACATTCAGCGCTATAAAAAAAACATCAATTTACTATTACTTTCTATGTTTCCTTTCTTTCTCTTGACTACAGGGAAAGGGAGAATTTATTATATATTTCAAACAAAGAAATGCAGATGTTACAGAGAAACAGAGGATAAGAAATGGCTTTAATCAATAATACATCTCTTTGTTCATAGCTACCGTCAGATATTTGCTTTGAAAATGACACGCTTTGACGGAAACATGAGTTGTAAGAACAGATGAGTTGTGTTTTTTCTTTTTAAAGCACTTTATACTGACCTTAACATTCTGCTGCGTTTGTCATAACACAGGTGCTTTTCTATTTAGCTGTTTTAAACAAAAACACCCGAAACTATAAAAAGCTATGACTTAATTTATCTATATAACTTTCTTTACAAACTATTTTAGCCTAATTTATCAGAATATAAAGTACTTCATTACTTATTAAATATATATATAGGGTCAGGTATATATATATATATATATTCTATTTTCATTACATGTTCAGCATAATTTGAGTGTACATGTGGCAGCTGAGATTAAATGAAAATGAAATAGAGCAAAAAAAAATAGTCAAACAACTTCAAGTAACTTTTATTAAAATGTGGGTATGGTCTGTCAGGTACGTCTGTGACAGTCCAT
>JBAMIG010000001.1:23867471-23905140 GCA_037177335.1 Kiunga ballochi
TTGAGATGGGATTTTTGAGTTTTCTTAAGCTGTAGGCCATAATCAGCGATATTGAAACAATAAAAGGCTTGCAATATTTCAGTTGATTTATACTGAATCCAGAATGTATGGCATTTCATGTTTTTTCATTGCATTACAGGAAATAAAGAACTTTTTCACAATATTCAAATTTTTTGAGACAATTTATTTAATTTGTTTTTGTGAAGTTTTTATGGAATCACAAAGATAAAGTCCAGTTCTTTCATATGTCCGTGAAGCAGGGAAACTCATCTATAAGACAGTTGTCATCCTATCTGTAGGTCTCTAAAAATGAGGAAAAGATGTTGTTTAAGTCAGTAATATGGGCTCAGAAACATTGTGCTTAGTTGTTTTGTTTTGCTGTGTAAACGGAAAGTAAATTAGCAGTTTGAGTTAGTTTATCTTGTAGGGTCAAAAGTAAATAACCTCCAGGAGAATTTTGAGGGAGCCATTTGATTTTTGATAGGAATACAGCGCTCCTTTTTAAATGAAAGCATTCACACAAGTTATATTTTTCAAATGTGATCCTCTTGCTTTAATCTGGTTTTGGCTCACTACATCTTTGACAGTCTCACCCTTGCTGACTTTTAAACTGGAGGAGGGTTGGAAGGACTCCGAAAGCTCCAGAAAACTGCTTTTACTGTGAATTATGCAGTTTTCTAAAGGAGCAGTCAATCACTTTCGGTTGGCTGATTCAATAAATGTTGTGTCCCTGTAGTGGTTAGCTTTCTGTTAAGACACATTCATTTTTAAAGCTTTCCAGAGAGGCAGCCATTCCATGTTTCATAGATTCAATGTCCAGTTCTCATAATGGGCTCATAAACTCTATCAAAACACTGCTGTTTTCCTTTTACCTAGACTTAAGCTCTTGGCTCTTTTCAAGGAGCAAACACAACTGACAAATGTCCCCCTTCTTACACTTTCAAGGGTAATATTTTAAGGTAAGAACCAGCTGAATGCCCAGCTTCTTACTGTATATCAGGTTACTTTCTTCTCGCTATTTTATTGCTTTATTTTTTTCTTAGTGAAATTTACAGTTGGATATTTCTTTCAGATTTAAGATATTCTTTCTAAGAAGCACTCATCACCCTAGTTTTAGTCAGGCCTGGGAAAATAATTTACAATCACCACTAATTCAGCTTCAAACTGAAACAGTCTGCTCACAGAAATAAAACTCGTCGTCATAGTCTTGTATCTTGTTTATTTTAAATTTCCTTATCAATTATAATAGCACAGGCTGCAGGTGTGCAGTATTGCATGCTACCCAGTGTTATTAATCCTCTCTTTCTCCTGCCCCCTCCTACTTCACACATTCCCATAATGCAGCCTGTTACCAGGTTGCACTAAAAGGACTGACAATAGTAGCAGGTGTGCAAATATCCCTCAGACCCTTTGGACAAAGAGCTTAAATAATGCGGGTAAATAAAACTTTTATTTGAATAGTCAAATAGTTGGCTTGTTGAAACGGCCTGCTGCAGAGTTCAAGGAAGATTGCTTTTAAACCGAACCTGTTTATGACACAACAGAATATACAGGCATTGCATTAAAAGATATTTGTAAAATAAACAACCTTGGTTCCCTATTTGTTAAATTTGTTGCGGGTGATTTCCAGAAGTTCCCTTTCAAATACAAAGTCTATTGCAGTTGGATGTAAATGTCTATCTGAACAGTAACAACCAAAGCAATAATACAGCAGCCCATAAACCTGCCTCATCTCCTGAGCAGGCTTTAATAGTCTCCCAGAATGGGAAAACTGCCATCTCAAGCTGCACCACTGTGATTGGATCCCTTTATATACTTGCACTACACTTGATAAGAATTCTCCAACACGACTTTGCCTTTTTCTTTTCATCTTATTTTATTTGTTTGCCATAACTGTTCAGCTTGAATGATTCAGGGATCTCAGCACACTGACAGATGTTTAGTCCCACAGGAGAATAAAACAGCTGTTCCTTGAAAAGTATGTTCGTATGTAAGTGCTGCAGCAATGCTGTGTTTTGTCAGAAATGTCTATATTCAGTGTATGGAACAACATTATAAGTCATAACAGCAAGTTATATCCCTGCTGTCTAATTTACCATCACCCCATCTTCCAGCCTTGGTCGGTAATTTATCACCAGTTTTTACAACCTTTTGTGTCATTTCTCACCATAAAGGACTTTTGTGTTTATGCAGACTGTGCAAACGTGACCCGAGGCCTGAGGCACGCCATGTTGAACTTTTTCAATATTGATTTAAGATTGTAATCTATTCCTAACCCTCAACCAAGAGGTTTTTATGGTCGCTTTAACTCAACCATAAAGGTGTTAATCATGGTTTAGTTGTTAGGGTTGGATCATGTAAGGACTAAAAACCAGGGATGCTCTCTTTAAAGAAAGGAAAAGGAAGAACTAAACAAATCATAGTTGACTCATCAGTCTTGCATCATTCTTTTGGTGATAATTGCCCATCAGTCGCCTTTATTTAAATGAGCTTAGCACTCTGCATGTTACTGAAATATCACTGCTTTCAGAATTCATCTGAGAGCTTTTCCATTTGATGAAAATCATGCAGTATTCATGAGTCTGTCTAGTTTTTATTCAGTTACACAATCAAAAAGGAACAATGCACATGGCTTCAGAAAATAAGTTCTTACCATGTTATAAAGGTCCGATCCTTAAAACCTCAGCCTGGATTATCAGCGAGGTCTGTGAAATTCTTCAGCCGACTTCTAATATTTTGGTTGCGTCTCATTCACAGCATGCTCTTGTTTACTATGATGTGTGTTTCTGTTGGCTTATGAACTCTCACATGTGGTCATACTGTGGGATGGCAGAAGTAGAAACGAGATCAAGGTCTGTGAGGCCTTTCTATTGGCAGGGTTTTCCTGGCTGGACAGCTGCTGACAATCCTTTCAAATGACATTCCTTCCAGGGAAACTGATCTAGTTTCTCATTAATGGGAGTCTGATTCATGGTGTAATTTTTCCAATACCTGCTCAAACATGGAAAATAATTTTATTTTTTATTTTTAAAATATGACACCACATTTTCCTGCCATCCCCTGCTGATAAACAAGAGCAGAAATGAAATGATTACACAGTTTTAAAGGCATTACAGGCAGCTGATTAAAAAGTTAGGTTGGAGTTAGCCAAGGTTAACCGTCCATAATGAAACACTTTGAAAATAATGATACGCTGCATGGTTTTATGAAGGTTTGTGGCTGCTCAGCTCAGCAGTGCTGACCTTCAGCAGTTCCACAAGCTAATTGTAGCGAACCTTCTGCACCCCTGTAGTTTTCCAGACTCCATTAGCTTCTGAATCCAGAAGAGCAGCGCTCACACAAGCTCTCCGACAGCCTCCTTGTTTATGAGGTAGCTGCCCATCTTCAGTTGTGCTCCACAAGATACGTCTTTTCGGCTACTGCTTTGATTTGTGAACGTGTATAATTCTTACATCTACTGCTGTATTCAGCACGACACTAAAAGAATCGTCACGAGTAATTTTATCACTCCAGAGTACTTGTCATCTCTTATTGCAGGGCTTGTGGCCAGTTATGAAAACAGCTGCATGTTTTACACTTGTATAGTTTTCATCAGATCCTTGCCAACATGTACTGAAAACAATCTGCAATCCACTCTGTACTTTTTGACAGAATACACGAAGTCTACAAAAGAAATAGTCTTGTTAGAAGTCCAATAATATTAGGAAACTGAACTGACTTGGTTTGCTTGAAATGTGGCAAAATGTGGCTTTTTATTACAGCAGCAATAGTAGTTTCTTCTTCTCTAGTAAGGTTTTTGCAAAAGCAACATTTTGCATATAGAGTGTCTTATACATTTAAATCGCTTCTCTAAATGTTTATCAAAGTCGTTTCACTGGTCTTTGTTTGATTCATACTGTGTGGGTGTGGTAGGCACTGGATACACATGTAAATGATCGTGTTATCCAGCTTCTTGGCAAAAAACAAACAAAATTCCCATTGTCTTTACCTGAATTAGAAGTTCGTTTCTACCTAATTATTATTGACATAACCAGCATGCAGAGAGACAGCCGAGTGCTCTGCATCCATAGTGTAAGGTGTTGACATTTTTCTGAAGAATATGTCCCCAACAAGAACTAATTAGCAAATAAGAATAATTGCCAGGTTCTTTCATTCATCACCACAGTATCTCATCATAAGCAAGCTTGAAACAGGAGCAACTAAGTCGTACATAAATCAAAGTAGTTTCCTTTGCCAAGCCAGAACCCCCTGGGAGGCACCTTGGTGCTTAATTAAAATCCAGAAGGATCATGTTTTAAATGTAGGTGAGCGATCACTGAATAACAATGACAAACTGTGCCCCCGAGCATTTGTGGTGTGTTGTGGAAAAGAATAACAGTATTTTTTTTTCTATACAAAATAAATGTATATTTATTGTGAAAGGGGAGAATGTATTTTTAAGTGCATTGCAGAATGGGCCTTTCTGGCTCCAGAACCCGCCAAAACCAGGACTGATATATTAATCTCATAATTACCCATGCAGGATTTGAATGAAATGGCTCATTATTAGACATTATTTGATGGCTTACCCTTTCAGTGCACTGTTTATCAGTGTGTTTTTTATAGCTTTGTAATCACATGTACAAGCCAGCTGCAGTATATAACCCCTTATTTACACACATGTCACAAAGCATCCCCTTAAAAGCGTATCTGGACAGATTAACAGGACTTTTCAGCGGAATAGCAAAAATACAAGCAGGACTGTCGTTAAAATGTTTTTTTTTTTTTATCTTTTTATACCAAACAATAACAACAACTGTTTGGCAATGAGGCAACTAGTGACTATCACTAAAAGTAAATAAACAACAAATGTTAACGCATGTTATAAGCATAGAAGAGAAGTGCAATTTGGATAGAAAATCATCTTAATCTTGTTAAAGTCGCCCAACGTGAGCCATCACAATCCACTGTTCTTAACCAACAAAGCCAGGCTGTTTCAACAAAACCCCTGAGCATATTAGATTGCGCAATGATGCATTGAATTGTTTGTAAGTTCAAATTTAATAAATTCTTTTTTTTCTTCCCTGATTTAAAATATAATATATATAAACCAAAGTAATGATGCTTGAAGCATAAAGTTTTTCGTATTTTTTGGCATTAAACTGTTTGAGGAAAAAGCTCTCTAATACAAGCAAAAGGTGCCAAGTGAAGAAAGTCGTAAAATTGTTACAAAATGCTTTTAGACCTTTAAAACTTCATATCTTTTTTACTAAATTCAAAGTGACATGCATACATTTGCATTAGCATTTTTTATATTGTGTGATTTTTTTTTATGATGGAGACAGTTGTGGTCCCTGAGGCTATACTTGCCCCTGATGTTTGAGTTTCCAGATCTGACGTTTCTGCTCTGACTGGTCTCTGGGCTACAGCCAGTGATATGGTGGAAAATGATCAGATGAAAGACGATGTGGAGTCACATTTTCTGCAGAGGGCAATTGGGATATAAACTGTCCTACATTCTGCTGTTTCTGCAAGTGTCGTAAATTTGATGTGCTCTGGCTTTTCAAAAACTAAAAAAAAGAAAAGAAAAAGCTCTTTAAATAAAAAGGGAATGTGATTAGAAATTCACAGGACAAAGAAATGAAAACCATGAAGTCAAATCTGCCCAATTTGAAAGCACTGGAGCTGTTCCCAAACAAGTGGTTGGCTAATCAGTACCAGCAACTTGCAGTAGTGAGCATGTCAGGCTCAGCAGATTTTAAACAAAGACACCATGATTATTTCACTATTGTACAGTCCAATAATTATAAAGGCATAAACTGCATAATTCCTGATTTAAGATGTGAGAGAGAAAAGTCGAGGGAGACCAGCAAACACAGGGGCTGTCAGTCAATGTGGCGAGCTAATTGGGTCGATCTCTTTAGTGAAGATGAATGAAGAGATTAACTCTCCCTATGTGTCCAGTGAATCTCCCCCTCTGGCTGCAGGTAAATTAGCCGATGACAAGTTGACAGTGGGAATTCTGTTGCTCACTCTGACTTAAAGCTGCAGTCAGTAATTTAAAGCATGGCTCCCCCTACTGAGGTTTGTTTTCCTCATCATAGTTGTTCTTTATTGATTTTAATACATTTGTGACAATTGTTCATTGTGTTTAATGACCAACCAGCAAAGCCATCTTCCACATGTATGTTTTGACCTGAAAAGATGCAGATGCAAAATTATTGGTATGTTCTTGCTCATTAGTGCATGTAAAGAGCGTCATTCCTTAAGACACAGCACAGTGAGTGATGCTTTCTGTAGATGATGTATAATGGCAGGGATTTGAAGAAGCAGGTCAAACAAACCTAATGAAGACAGATTAGGAGTGATGGTAGAGCATGTGTACGGGAAGGTGCAGGTGCAGAGCAAACTGTGCCCTGCTCTCATTTATTGTAGTAGAGAAACTCACAGCATGGTCCTAAAATAGAGGTCAAGACTCAAATATATAAAATGTCAGTGACCTCCTTTTTGTTTTAGCAGTGTGGACGGGAGAAATGGGCTTAAAGTGGAGAGAGCTTTGATTAAAGGAGATAACAAAGAAAATGATTATGTCCCGCTGTATAAAAATAATTGTCATTAATTTTTTGTACTGTACCTGTACGGTCTTTCCATGCGCTTACCTGTGCTGTGCAAAGAGATTTGCTTGAAAACATGTATTGATTGTATTGATACAGAGCCAGTTGGCCACACACTGACGTGTCTTCTAACAGAAATATTTTGGGCATAAAGGATTTCTTTGTTATTCCCACATGTGATCACTTTGCTAACTCTCTCTTCAAAAGAGTGCTGCTGTAACGCTCAGCAGGCCCCAGGTTATCATGTTCCTTTGATCTACAAACCTGTCGTATTACACTGTGGAAAGACGCAGTTTGCATTATGACTAAATGATGCATATTTTGTCCTTGTTCCCATTTTACATAACTGTCAGTGCAATGATATGGAATCAAAGTTGAAGCTTAGTGTTTGCAATTACTCAAATCTAGTATCTTAATCGCAAACTGCTTTTGAAACAGGAAATGTTAAAGTGACATTTTGAATTTAAATACAGTTAAAACACTCGTGAATCACTTAGCCTGATGGTGGCTGTCGCAGGAAAAACAATGTCTGCGACTCGGCAGCTGTCAGGTTTGCTAATGATGTCCTGGTGTGCTGTCAATCTATCAGATGAACGGACAATAGTATGCCAAGGAGAAAATGCTCCAAACAGCTAATTGCTTCTAAGAGCTCACTCAAGCATTTGGTAACTACTATGTGTTCACAGATGTCTTTTCCAGCTGCCATTTCATTATAGACTTTTAAAAACATTACACAAGCAGTGTATTGGGTTTTTTATGTGTCTATGTTACACATCAAGTCTTTATGTTTATAGATATATTATTGCAACAAAAAAGATCTACGGAAAGGGCACAAGGCACATCATCTGTAACTGTGCATTGTCATTATTTCACCTAATTTGCCCCGTTGTTCCGTTAATCTCTGCCAACTTGTTGATTGTCAGTATTGGAGACACATTTCTGGAGAGGAGCCCGAGAGCGTTTGCAGCCGGACCTCTGTCAGTAGCGCCAAGCAACACAGCCACAAATTGGAATGTGGTACAGTTCTGGGAAAGCAGCCAAGATTTAAATTAGACAATAACCTCTGCTCTCTCTATATTGCCTCTCTTTTCCAGCTGCAGGCCTTGCTATTTGTTTAATACAGTCAGCCCTGTAGTATATAATAGACTGATATATGAGTCACTGCTCAGCAGTTTGTGCTTTTCAGATTTATAGAGATTGAACAAGCGGCTGGTTTGTGCTTACTGTGGTCCTCTAATAAGAATAACAGGAAAGACACAGGTTGCACATTGCATGGAAAGTGTTGCCACAATACACACAGGAAGGTTTGGAAAATTTAACAATACTAAATAAGTTTAATTAGAAAGTAAGAAGCAATTAAACGACCTCCAGCTGACTGCATTTGTACATGTTGCTTTGGTGAAAAATACCTTTGACTTTCTTCCCTGTATACAATATAACCTAATTTGTCCCTCAAAATTGTCCAGATGTTGATGCTGTCATTGTTTCTTGCTGTTGTGTGATTCATTGCGGAAGGGAAATTGTTCCTTTGTGGGGATTTTTGTTGTCAACTTTAAACGTGTAACATAAATTAAATATATATATTTTTTTTAATTCAGTCCAATGTGGTAGTCTTCTGACATGACTGGGTAAGAAATAGATTAGGTTTTGACTCCATCACTAAGAGCTCTTGACTGTGCACATTTCCAAAGCCATTAATAATGAGAGTATTATCCAGTAATGGCACGAGGGGAATAGAAAAATGCATCAGTGCTGCTAGAGCAATAAGAGAAGACTCCCCTCACTGCAGCTTTCAATAGAGCTTTATGTGACTCCCAAGTCCCAAGGCTCATAGCCAGCTGACAGACCAGGAGTAGTAGCTCAACCATCATCATTACTGCCACCAAACACGCATGCGTTTCTCATAGTAGAAAGCTGTTCTCGTCCTGTCTGACATTTAAACATATCATTTTTAGTTCTTCACTTCCCTAACCACACATCAGCCTCCTGATCTGTGGTGAAAGAGTTGCAAACGGAGCAGAGTATGCTTTGGTCAAAACCCACACCTCCGATACCGTTTTGCGTTGGAGTTGCATCAAAGCTACTGGGGGTAAAAAACAGCCCTGAGACCTGGCTTCACGGTGAAAGCAAGACAACACCAGCAAGCCGAGCCTTTCTCATGTTGCTTCCTCAAGAGCTGTGTGTCCATGCAACAGCGGTCTTTGTGAGAAAGCTGCACCATGTTTCTGAGGCCCTCTCCTTTTGCCTAAGCTTCTTTGTGGCTGTGGGCCAATGGCGTTGCACCCCACCAGATCAAAGACGGAACCCCATTTAGCTTGTGCTTTCTTTTAGGATTTGCTCTTAAGAGTATAAGGAGTTTTAACAGCTTGGGGAAAAAATAGCGGGATGTTGGATGTTGACCCGCATACTATTGAGACTGCTGCACTCAGAGTATTGGTCTCTTATGACAAATGCTGAGACCATCTTTGTTTTGGCAGTTTTTGTAGGGCTTAGGCCTCACAGGAACAACAGTAGCTATGGTAAATGGTCAGTGTAATGGAGTGTGTGTTGTGCAACATTGTCATGTTGGTTGTAGTTCTTCTAAATGAGATTGTTCCTGGGACTTAAATGGAAAAATGTTTACTATTTAAAATGATCACCAAACTTTTAACTGATGGTAAAAAAAAAAACTTAAGTGTCTTCATGTTTTATACCAAAGAATAACTAAATATGAAGTTGTTATACTTTTAAACAAGCAGGCATTACGATCTGGTGTTGCTAATGTTTCCTGTTAGAGCACTCATTTGTGCAACAGAAATTGATTGCTATAGCCAGGTTTTACTTTGTACATATGTTTATGATATTCATTAGATGAATTCCAGTGAGGAACAGGTTTCCAGTATTGTTGGACTGATGGTGCATTTTGTGTATTTCTTTTCCCATTAGGCTGCTTAATTTATACACCAAATTAATATAAGGGCCATCATCAGGTCAATTTAATTTTAGCTTCTTTCAGTACTTTTTCACTAATTTTGTGTTTAAGCTTGCATTATAGCACTTGAAATGGTACATGACAGCCCAATTGCCAGCGTACCAGCATTTTTTATTTGGACTGATAACTTATAAATAATGCTACTTAAAACATATCTACACCTGAATGCTCAAATACACCTCATCTGACCAGCCAGCGCTCCAATCAGTAGAACTATTATTAAATGTCCATCTAAAGTCCAGAAAACACTAAAATGTACTAGTCATTGCAATGATCACCGAAGCAGAACTCGACTATGGTCTGTTCAGATGGGTTCCCACAGAAACTAATTACTAAAAGAAATTTTAGTGAGCGAGAAGTGAACTTTTTCTGCCTGAACTACTGCATCAACTAACCAAGGAAACCGAATCTGCCATTTTCACAAATACTTTAAAAGATATGCAAACATCTCTCAAATGCTTTTTCACTGTGGCCTGTTTGTGTCTGCATGTTATCACACTTGTACACCAAGTCTGTGCTGAATATAAATGTAGCCCTAAGGAATACGCTGAAAGCCCAAACTATAGTTTGCCTTTTACAGTCTTTCATCACTTCCATAATGGCGAGCGAGTCTGAAAAGAAACACAATGTGCATTTGCTGAGCTGTGAAATCACTTGTGAGTTTTTTTTTCTCTTTATCTTCATAGTTAAGCTTGTCATTTTGTTTGTAAATGCAAACTTATTTCATGTGCTGTGATGGAATTATAGTGTTGGTGTACTATGAAGGGTAACTTGAGACAGGGAGGCTTTGGGGTTTGCACATGACCACCACCGTCATCAAAATATTGAGGGTCCAGATTTCAGCTGAATATTGTTTTTAGCATTGTTTTATCATATTAGATAAATGTAGCGGATTTGTTTAGGCGTTTGTTTCCATGGAAGGTGGTTATTTTCTGACTGCAGTGATTACTCTGCAAGATTTAAAGTGTTCCTCCAGATTCATGTATACTAAAGTTTAACAGATTCTATTTGATGCGGCAGCGGTCAGAGCGGTGTATGAGAGGAGTGATCACCACACAGCTTGAACAACTGTCATCAGCTTGTTCTGATCCCACATAAGACCTTTTTTCACAGCACATCCCCTGCACTTTTGTACTTGTACCACCATTGAAAAACAAAGAGAGAGTATGCTTACAGTGAGCTTCCCTCATCTAATGTAGTTGAGGAGTAGCAGTCTTAATGCTGGAAGACAGTGCTGGGCTATGGGAGTAATGATTTTAGCTTTAAACTGAATTACCAATTGATCGGCCTGCAGATCAGAACACAGCTTGTGAACTGACTGTGTGGACACGCTGTGATGTGGAGTCACTTTACAAATTGACTGCTGCACACATAGAAGGAAATGTATCTATATATGTCAGCCTGGCGCTGCATGTGCAGCGGCCTGCTGGGTGTGAACAGGCCTGTGATCACCAGAGAGAGGCTACTGCTGAGTGTTGATGCTGAACTGGGTTGTAAATATTTAGTGAGGAGGACTTCACGAATCATAAGAACTTTCTCAACAGAGCTCAACCAGGAGGGAAAGAGAGAGAGAGGGGAAAAAGCTGTTCTTTTAGGACTTAATTCCTTTTCTTTCAAAGAGGAGCTCAATCCTGGCGCCAGGCTGAGCTTTGGAGGAAATTGCATAAAATAATATATAGCAAATTACTGCAGGTTTCTCAGGTTTGGAGGCTGAGTTTTAACTGTGGTGTTTTCACAGTCTTTTATGGAGACCACTGGAGAACGTATTAGCACAAGTGTCATGTTCCAGAGAACACATGCTAGGCTGTGATTACGGAGCTCAAGCTGAACTGTAAAATCACTTGTCAGCAATTGATTTGTTTCTGGAAAAGCCTGGCCTCTTGATTGAATTAGTTTGGTGGTTTTCAGTGGGGAGCAAGAATGTGTCCAATTGGGTTACTCGCTGACAGACGGCACTGATATTGTGACTTTAAGCTGCACTGTTAAACCAAGAATGGCTTTGATGAAGCTCATTCAGAAATCCAGAATAAAAAGTGCTTTATCAAAAACCAGTTATCTTGTTCTCTAGTTGTTCAATTACAAAACAGCTTTCTCTTAGTTTTTATTTATGCAAAGATGGAATGAGCTATCGAACAACTTTCAGGGATCTGTACAAGTTTTTGTTGTCCAGTTCATGTTTGCTGATAGGATCTGTGTGGTTACTCCATCATATTGAAGGTGAGGCAGGGTCACATTGGTGCAATATTGTGTTCGCCCTGAGGTTGAAATAATTTTGTTTGCTGTAATAGCTGTAAAACACCTTATTTCCCACTGGAAATACTCCCATACAAATACTTCTTCAGCAATGAAAATGTGGGAAATAAAAGGAAGAAAGAGGGAAAAACAAACCGAGCATCAAAATTACACTGGTTTTAGTTTAACACACACAAAAAAAACCATCTGACTGTAGCATCCCTGTCTAATAACAAACAAGTAAGCCTTTTTTAAATGGTTTAGATAAATGTGTTAGTACTATTTTGGCTAAATGACATGCAGTGTTTTTACATTTAATGTAAAACCCCAAAATTCATTTACATGCCATTCATCGCACGGTTACTTGGTTTTTCTGTGTGCCTGTGATCATGCACTCACTGGAGTCTTTTCACATCAGGATCAGTGTCCATGTAAGCTCCTAATTCTCTCCTGTTAAACAGTTATTAAAGAAATGTGCTGCTGATGCAGAATGAGAAATAAAAACACTGAGTGCCTTGCATTTGCTCTGCCATGTAGCCATGTCTAGCTTTTTGTGCAGCTCGTGTTACAGAGCACCTTTTAACCGTGAATTCATACTGTTAATAAAGACCCACAGCTGTCTTAAAGCACCCCTTTATACGGCTTCACTATGAATTCCTTATGCCAGAACAGGCAACTCAGACCTAGTCTGCCTTTCAGTAGCATTTCTGTTGCTTAAGCCCAGCGATGCGTCCACTCATATTTCTACAAGTCTGCATTCACATCTCCATCAATATAAATGGTCTGGATTTGAGCATGCATAGTTGCTGGGCCCCTCGCATGGCAGCCAGAGCTCATCTAGCTCGTCACATCATTTTAATTACAGAGCCTTCATTGTCTGCGCTGACCCATTTTAACGTACTCCCTCACCGTCAGCTGCGTGGTCTGTCCAATCATACTTAATTTCATCTGGCATTTGACTCCATCGGCAATGCCGCAAACACGAGTGCAGATTCTCCCCAACACGCATGCACACACACACACACACACACACACACACACACACACACACACACACACGGCAGAAATGAATTGTGAATACCAATAACAATCTCCACTCTGCTCTGGTATCCACTGAGGCCTCGGGCCTGACATTGTACAGCTTTTAATGGTGAAGATTGATATCAGTGGCAGGGGACATTTTCTTAAGATGTTTGTCACAATTCTCTGTGGAGTTGTAGAGTTACTCTTAGAGGACCCTAAAACATAATAAAATGTGACTCTGAGACAGAGCCCTGGGAGTTTCGCTCCACTAATTGGCACTTGGACTTAACATGATTGGTTTTATCTTATGGAGTTGAATGAAATTTACGTGTAAATCAGACATTCTTCTTAGAGACTCATTAGTTTTTATGACTCATTGCTTTCTGATTACCAGACATACTCATTGTAGCATAATCATCTGCATATCCCAGAGATGCAGAACATGGTAACAGAGTTGAACAGCTGCGATTATTAATGATTTTGAGAATTGTACATAGACTCTGAGGCAGACACTTCATTTAGAAACTTTTCACAATTTCTTTTATTTCAAGGTAACACGCAGACAAGTTGCATGTTTAATCTCTGTTTTATTACAATATCCCCAAATGAAAACTATTTATAACAACCTCTGTCAACTCATTTAGTTGTATTCACAGACTACAGACAAAGGGAGAGAAGAAACAGAGCCAGAGCTGCATGTAGCCTTATCTCCCCCCATCATCGGAACAATGTTCCCAGTACTTGAGGAGAGAGGGATATCTCTGAGACTTCAATTTATTATCTAAAAGAAGAGAGACAGAGTAACACTTCCAAGATAAGGCCAGCATAAGGTTAATTACTAGCCGAGTGGCTGATATAACCTCGCCATGTCATGTCTCAAAGTTACACACCTGGGAAGTGAATGAGTGCTGGTAGTTGACAGGTGTTTTTTTTTTTTTTTTTACTGCAGTATTTATACATATATATGAGCATTGTTGTTTGTAAACTTTGTAAACTCAGCTCTTGAGTCAGATGTGTGGAACATCTCCTGGTTACGATGGCACCAGAGGCTCAGACAGCTCAAACCACCTGCTTCAGTAACTGCTGGCAGAGCTTGTGGCTCCCCTTTTCATTGGTGCGTAACACTGTTAACATTGCTGCTGACTCCCCACTCTCTCCAGGGCATAGACTAATTAATGGATACCATTCGCAGTTGATTAGCAGCAGTTCTTTCGGTAATTACATTCGCATACTAACCACTCAGAAGAAAAGGAGACTAGGAAAAAAAATCACAAAGGGCTAGAAAATATATAATTCCATTTCTCGCTATATTCCGATCTTAATTTGTTTCCTCTATTGTTTGGTGTCAGCTCTGATAAGGAGCATCTTTTTTTATTTCTCTCTGTCTATAGGAGTTTTTCATCACTCATAATGTTTTAAGAGAGCGACTTTGTAATAAACACACAAAAGAGATTATTGCAGAGCTTTGTTGCAAATGGGTAGAGTTCTCCGTGGAACCTCATGAAGATGCAGACGTACTATGAGTCTTTCTCTTCTGAGCTGTGTAGGCTGGGTTTTGCTCCCCTCGCTGACACAGAGGTGCATTGTGCTTGTGGGCCCAGCTGCTAGCCCATAATTCTTCATTCTATGTCCCATTGTTCCTACCTGTCAGCGTGGTTTGTGTCTCTGAAGAAAGGAAATGGCTGCCATTTTGTCAGCAGGCAATGTGTCGGTTGGGAGGGGCAGGGGCATGTTGTGGAAACATGTTATTTCTTAGAAAAGTACAGGGTGTTAATAGCTTATCAGTTTCCTTAAATGCTAATCTATCTTTGCAGCAAGGCACTCGCAAAGTCTTCATTGTTGCCTTTGTTTTTGACATTTATCTTGTGCTTGTGGGCGTTAAAGTATAGAAGTGTTTTTTTTCATTGCAATAAAAGAAGGTGAAACGATTGTTCATGAACATGGAGTTAAATGAAATGTTGAACCCATCTCTCATTGACCCACCATGTATCCACCCACATTAAAAACACCCTCTACCTCCTTATTTCCCCTAGTATCACGCCGCTCCCTTAGGTTATTTGAAGTTAATAACCTGCCACTGCATCGTGATACTTGGCTTTGTGATGCAAACATATTCTTAATTGCCATCCCATAAGAGCTGAATAGCCAGACCAGATTCTCATTACCCTGGTTTGAATTGGCCAGGGCCTCTCACATGCCTCTCATCATGCAACAATAACGGCGGAGTGGCAGAATGCGGCTGCACATGGAGAGAAAAGGGTTAACTCGGTGTGCAAACATTCAGAGCCAAGTGTAACAATCTGTTTGAGTGATGGCTGCCTGGTAAAAATGTGAGCTGCTCAAGTTGCACTGTATGTCTTTTGGACACTGGCTGATTGGGTTTTTTGTCTTTATTTCCAGTTCCAGAATAACAACAACTACATGAACATGGCCGAGGCAAATGGTGCCCTGCTTGCTGCTGGAGATGTGAGTACACTAAACCACTTTGGCTTAAAGTTGCAGTGATCAAATCATCTTTTTGTTGTAATGTGGCAATAATTAAATTTCATTTGGTGAGCTGGGTATTACTATACATTTGCTGCCAAAACTAATTTAAAGAGTTTTAACCAGAATATGCAGGTTATTTCATATTTGTGTAAAAAGTCATTAAATTTTTTTAAAGCGCACAACGGGAGTCGCCAAGTGCTTCGTTGTGCATTTATTATCAGTTCAGCTATGATGGTAGGCATTCTGCACACCAGAGAAAGAAAGTATCTGCTTTTCTTTGTCACTATCATTGTAATTGAGGCCAAACAGACAGCTTATTTGATCTTCTGTGTAAGATTTTACTGGTGCCAGCCAATCAATACTGGAGCACAAGGCCCAGTAAAAGGTTTTCAGCAAAGCTGGTGCAAAACAGCCAGTTACCAGAGTGTAAGAACAACATATAGTGGGATAGATGCTCTGTTACTTATTTATATTTCAAAAGTAAACCTCTTTTTGTTTTAAAGGTATGTGGGACGGTACAATGGATCATAGTTGGATTAACTTTTACAGTACTGTGCAGCACTACAATGTAGATTTGACCTTAGCTGTTTATGGCAACACAATACTGATTCATCATTTGATTTATGGGACATTCAAGTATTAAAAATGTATCTAACCCAGTGTTAAGAGGTTTTACAAGCAAGAAAACCCCCAAAAAACAAAAACGGGCTTTTATTTGAAAATGTACTGAATGTGTGTGTCAGCCAAATAAACTATTTGAAAGACATTTCAGAGACTCTGGAGAACTGTCACTCCATCATGCTTTAAAGGATTAATTCCCGCAAAGTGTTAAGAAATGTGTGTGTGTGTGGAGCTTAATATTTAGCATATATTTAGCTTAATATTTATGCATAATACTTGTTTCACATTAATAGGTAACATGTCTCTATTGTTTTAATAATTCCCTGTATTCTAAAGCTCTTATAAAGGTTTACAGTTATCAAAGAGACTGTGTGGTCACACATAAGTTCTCTCAACCTAATGTGATTTGACTGTTTGACTGCGTCCTGGAAGATAAGAACATATCTTAGGAATCTTAGAATATCAACACCTATTTTCTTCCTCCTTACCTAATGAATGAGAAGAAACTCCATGACTATCACTCTCTGAGCAGCTCTATCTACTACTGCTTGCAAAGAACTCAAGTGTCACAAACAAGATTTTGTTTCAGAGCTGCAGGGCTGGCGGCAACTATATTCTCATATTAAAAGAAACCAAGTAGTTGTTTCTCTGAAGGTACAGAAGAGCCTCTGTGAGCCATAGTAGTCCTAACACTGAGCTAAATTTACTCATTTTATTCCCCCTTCACCCACTCTGCTGCCCTGTCATTAGAGGCAAGTGTACCAAAATACCAGCAGTCTTCTGTGGTTCAAACCCATTCAGAGATTGATCTGGCTTCAAAACCCACAGCAAAGCATCATTGCACAGCTCCAAAATACCAAGATAGATGTCATTGTTAACCTCATTGTTTTCATCCATGTCAGCTGGGCAGCAGGGATGCAACTGTGACATACAAGCTCAGGCAGCTACACACAAGTGTGTGACCTTGTGTTCATAAAGTGGCCACCTCACAAAGCCACAGAGTATTACAGAAGAAGCCTAATTTTCCCCCACATTTACGCTGACTGGACGCATCATCTGTATCCACGGACTGCTGAAGCCCACTGCTGCAGGGACCACATCAACACAGGCTGCTTGGAGAGCGTTCAGCCCCCAGCTGTGAGGGCCCACTGTGGCAGTACGGAAAAGGGAGGATGGGGAGGGGGCTTCTTAGAGAGAGACAGAAAGAAAAACATCTCAGCTCATTTACATTTAATCAAAAGGAACAACTGTTTCCAGTGTTAGGGCACAGATGGTATTGTGCTTAAAAGGACAAAAAGAAAAGGGGGCTGAAGTCTTAAACATAGATTTTTTTTTTACTGCTCTAAAGGGTCTAAAGTATTGTTTACTGCAACCTGAGCTAAAATGAGATAAAGCAACTTCCTCTTTAAGCCATCAGAATTTGCACTGTATGGTTCATATCACGAGGAAATGAAAGGGGTGTCATGTTACAGAGGCTAAAATTATGGTGCAGTTAATTCCACCACATTTGATTATTGTTTCCAAATCAAATTCAATGGCTTATCTAAAATAAACTGTTGTTTGTAAAGGTTTGTTTTTTTTTAAGTTAGTATTTTTACTGGAAATTAGCTTTGCTGTAAATACCTGAAGGCAAAATAGAAACCTGTTTACAGCCAGCAGGGCTTTCATGCTGTCTGCATATCCAGGCAGAAGGCTTCTACGTGAAAACACCAGAGCTGTATTTGCTGTGTTTGGAAGGCTTGTGTATCATTTACCTTCTGCACTTAGAGGATGAGATAAGATGACCTTGGTGCACAGATCTTATGAGTGAAAGCTCGACGGCCTTATACAGAGAAAGAGATACTATACAGTGAGATTATGTTCCACTTAGATGTATCACTTTACTTTCCCAATCAAATTAGTGTCATGTAATGAGCTATAAATATGTAGGGATGGACTACAAATGATCCAAATTTGAAATAATGCTGATTAGGGGTGCCATGGTTGATGTTGTCATCTAAGTAGCTGCACTCTGTCTGTCAAGATATTTGAAACTGGATCCTCAATCCAGCCTCTATTGATTCCTAGGCCTATTATATGCAGTAATTGCATGCTGCTGCCTTTAACAAGTCTTGGTTATAGCATCTGTGAATTGCATTACTATGTTTATTGAAGGACTGGGAGTGTTGCCTGAAAAGCCTATTCTTGCTCTTTGTCCTGATATTGAAACGGCGTCATGGCATTGCAGAGATACAACACATGGGAAAGGACTGTTTACAGCTTTACATCTGTATTTGTAAGAAACATGGTGGAAATTTGTGTGTGTTTTTTTTATTTTTTAGAAAAACATATTGTTTGTTTTAGGTCTTTGTAAAGAGTTTCTGTGCATCCCAATAGCCAACCCAGAGGGAACGATCATACTTCTGAGAAATGACTGCCTACTTTTATTTATAGTGAAATCAGGTATATTCTCTGTCTCATTTAGAAGAACACATTTTTATGATCCCCTGGCTTTTATCAAGACTTATATAGTTCCTCTTATCAGCACCAAATGGTATTTCAACGGTTTTAGCTCTAATGCATATTTGATGTTGATAAAGTAGCTAGACTGTATATAATTTCAGATTAAAATGACAGCCTTACTAAAATGTTTACATGCTGCATACCTCCTGATTGTAAATCAGCATCTTGGGTATTTTAACCTCAGTGCACTTTGTGTGTCATATGTGGAGACTGATGATGATATCTTAAGATATTGCAATTCTCAGTTGTGTGTTGGGATGAGGGTACTATCTTCTGTCTTATAAGGATCCTACTCTCTTCATTGGGTTTAGGACCAATTTACTAATACATGGAAATATTATCTCCGTTCAGACTCTTGCTCATGTCAAACTCTTTACAAAGTGAGCACACTGTGAGAGTTTAGCGGTTCAAGCAATCTCACTCGCTGTTTTTCAGTGCTTGGGTACATTCTGCTGAGTTTTACTAAACAGAATTAAGCTCAAATTATTTTAGAGGCTAGTCTGAAAACATAATTCTACTGGACTTCTTAAAAATATAGCTTGATTAACTGGGATATTACACCATGTAACATACACCAGCTCTATCGCCAGAGATTCAACTAACAATGTGTTTAGCATTAATAGGCTACTACATATTTAAGTTTCATAAACTTGAGATGGATGTAATTATAGAATTCATTGTTGCAGAAGGTTTAGGTGAAATCAGCATTATATGCTTTATGGTTTTGTTCATGTTGAAAGTAGTGCTGTGCTGCCTCATGGGGGTGATAAATAATGTATTTTACTGTTTAAAATGTTTATAAATAAGTAAACCTTACAATTTCCTTTTAGACAGAATGCTTTTTTGTTTTTTAATGTGTATGCTGGGTTACTTTTAGGGTATAAGCTGAGGCTACATACCTGCTCAGAATCAGGCCTCTTTATTACAAGCCCAGTTCAGCCATTTTCCCACTGAACCTTTGTACAGGAAAATGTACACACATCACTTTCCCCTTCAGTTTTGTTCTCTGTTGCCCACCCCTTAACATGTACATGCCTGCACATCCTCAGCCAGCATCTGGCTTGGCACTTGGCTCTACTGAGCCTTTCAGGACAATTTAAATGGATAATCAGGCTGGTGATGCAAAGAAAGTGGATTGGGCATCTCTTAATCTCCAAACAGAGCCCCCTAAGCTGCTCCTGGTGCAGAATTAGACTAGCTTTATGTGAAATGACACCAGACGGTGTGCAACACTGTAGCACTCTGTGGGTTCCAGTAAAATCTGGCACCTCCTCCCCAGGAAGAAGATCTTCTCTACAAAGACAGCTGACATCCTCCATAACCTCTGTATGAGACACAAACTCCATGTCTCTATTATCCTTGCCCCTAGTGTGGATGTTAATTTGCATTACCGTTAACAAAGAAATGGGATGCTCACAAGCTCAGTCTTTGATACTGATCTTGCTCTGTCCATCCTCCTTCCACCACTACAATATTTTGGTTTTCTATCCTTCACTTCCAAACAGTTTAGCTCAGAGTAAAGACCAGTGTTTCTTAGCACAGAGTACGTTTGGAGTTGGCTTAAAGGTCGCAGTCATGCTTGTGCTGTTCTTCAAATGTAGAGCTGACCTCCAGCAGCCTTCATCTTTGACATTTTGTCTCAAACTTCAAGGTTGGCTGTGTAATTCAGGTCACAGTGCATGAGAATATTGGATCCAGTGTCCTATATAGTCCTGCCCTGATTTACCTTACGCAATGTAACACACAGGAAATGACTCACTTCAGCAAATAGCTTTTATTGTCAAGAAAAGGCACAAAATGTAAGATGTTTCATTCCTGTGAGGGCTTGTGATGCAAAAAGATCACAACCAGAGCTATGAAGCTGACTGTAGTGGACACAGCAAGACTGAAACGGGCCAGATAGGTTTTTTTTTTAATGTGTTTTTTTTTATGTGCTTCTATTTTTAAGGGCCTTCAAATGGCTGCTTATGATTTAACTACTTAACACCTGATCTAAGAAAAACTGGGGCAGAAACATCCAACTTTTAAAATCTGAAAACTTTATTTGATCTTTTAACCAAATAAAAAGGAAAAAAAAAATCCATACATTTACAATTTGTTACCTTACAATGGGTCACAAATATTTTAGTGTAATTTGCTTTCTGGTATTCACCACAGTGCAGGAGACCAGTATCATATGGTGAACAACACGGTTTTGAGTAAAGTTTCTTCTATAAAGTGATGCAAAATGTCTGAGACTGAATCAAATATAATACATTAGGCCTTAAGGGGTTAAAGTAAAAGTGGAAATGGATCAAAGCTGCTGGTAGGAAAAGCTGAACGATATGAACAAAGATTGGAGACCATTCAGAATGACAGTCTATGTGCTGCTGGAACATTAAATCTGTGTCTCATTACAGCTGTGATTTCCAGCTTCTCTAAACATTGAGATTTAAACGTTGCTTAACATAATGGTTGGAGCTACTGTAAGTTCATGAGGTTTATGACAACATTGGAGAAGAAATTAAGTTCCTACTGATGCTGATCATTATTTAAGTTTTACTCTGAATGCCAAGAGCCTGAACTGTGATTATTATAAACGTCACTCCTCCTGGAAGGAGAACAGATTCACTACAGAATGACGCAAAGTGAAAGTGTGATGGGAACCAGTGGAAAGAAAAGGAAAATGGAGAATAAAAACACTGAAATTCATCTGTTCTTGTCAAGACGGCTACCTTTAGTATGTAATCAATTTGTTTCAAGTGTCTGTGTAATAAAGCAAGTCAGGGGAACGTTAATACCTAATCATTGTCTGCATTGGCATATCTTCTTCATCGTCTCACTTCGGTTCCATCTCTGACCAAAGAATCCTTTTCAACACTATCATCTCTCAGAATTAAATGCAGGTGTCTGAGAAGGCGAATTAGCACGCGAAAGACCCATCTGTGCCAATGTAAATTAGTATAAATGCTTATTTACTTCCAGCCCCACATTTTCACAATAGAGCTGTCATTTCATTTTAAATAACTAATGTAGCTGGAGGAAGCAAAAGTGCTAAAAGTGACTGAAGGCCAAGAAAGCTGCTTCAGCTCAAACAGGATCCAGGTTAAATTCTTTTACACATGTTGAATATTTCCACTCATGCTAAGATGAAACTTTATTTTAGCTCAACACCACCGTGTGAAAGCATCAGCTGTAAAAGAGCTTTGAAGAGGCTCTGTGTAACTCAGATGGCATGCTGTTTGGCCCTGCAGTTATCTGGACCTGCAGTGTGGTCATTGTGAGGGTAAGAACATTTGGGCTTTCTCGAAGCTTAATGCTATGTGTCGATGAAAACAAGACCCAAGTAGGTGAACAGTTCCATCTCCAAGAAGGCACATAAGCAAATTAAGTGTGACCAAAAGCTTTAATTCGAAAGGCAGAAGGATTAGGCTGTTTGATGAGCAGATTTAAGGGTGCAGGCGAGGGGAACAAAAAGAAACACTTCTGGCCAAGCGTAATAATCTTTGAAAATATTCTTTAAACCCATCTCCCTGTGACGTGTATTTTCACTGCGCTTCAACCCAACATCTTCCATCCCCGAGATTAAGGGCTTTTATCGTGTATCCTCTCTCTCCCGTGATTGCTGCTTGATATTTTTGCTTTTGACATCTTCCTCCACACCCGCCTTTCCTTTTTTCTTTTTTTTTTAGCTTTAAAGTGGACTGCAGTACATTCAGAAAATGTTGCATCTTGGTGCACTTACAGACGAGTGTATTACCACTTAACTAAAGCGCTCTCTCTTAAGCAAACTTGTCTGATTTAATCCCTGAAGCAAATGCTTCCTTGCCTTCTTGTGTTTGTGTATTTCATCATTTTTCATGTTTGCCTTTTCTTGTCTCTTGCAGACTTTTCACACGCCCAGCTTGGGAGATGAAGAGTTTGAGATTCCTCCCATCACACCTCCACCTGAAACCGAGTCCGGTTTGGAACCAGAGGTGGACTCTCCATTCCCAGCAATGCCAGAGCCCCAAGCTCCAAACAGGGGTCACATGATCCCTCAGTTTCCCCCACAGAGTCTGGATCTGCCCTCCATTACCATCTCACGCAACATGATGGACCAAGAAGGGGTGCCTGTGAACAACGGCCAGCCTGTGGTGAGCTGTACTTGTTTTAATACAGACGCTACTGATACTACTGATTGATACTACTAGAAAATGAGTGTTTTTTTTTTTGTTTTTTTTTTACTGAATTACAGTGTCGCCTTGAACTCTTCCTGCTGTCGGCACGTGTCACAGCATCTGTCCTTGTTTACAACACAGAATGTACAGGAAATGTCATGATATTGTGTTTCTTACTGTGAGGATAAAAAACCAACCAAACAAAAAGAAAAAGGACTCAGAGCGTAGATGGTTCCCTTCTGCAAGGTGAGCAGATGTAAAAAGATCACAGGTGTTAGAGTACAAAGCACATTCATCCCCAGAAGGACACTGAAAATGGCACCCAAAAGTACCTCAGTTTCACATGCTCATATATAATTCATGTTTCCTCCAGAAGCAAAAAAAAAAAAGGCATCTACAAATGTTGATCCATCCTCGTGCCTATTGTCACCTGAGGTCTCCAAAAGCAGCACATAGCAGGTTAGGAGTTTAGGGTCAGACTTGTCTTTTTATTTAGCCTCCTAGCAAAGGTCCTAATGGACACATTTTAGCCAGTCTAGTATGTAAATAATAAAGCTTGCCCACTGCAGAACTGTAGAGGGAAACGATCGCTTTCTTCATGTTTTCTGTGCCGTAGATTGTACGATTGTTGTCTTGGGTTGGAAAGGTATTTTCAAATGCCACAATCATAGAAGCACTGAGGAGGAAAAATGGAAATGTCACTGGCTGACTAGTTGTCTTACAAACCTATTACAGAAATGGAAGATTAATTTAGAAGAGAAGAAATAAAGGACAAAGGCATGAGTGAGGACATGACTATTGATGCTGCATTTGCTTTGTGAGCACAAAATCGCATTTCATTGAGAAGAGGAGCCATTATCATTAGAACCATATGAATAAGTGAAGGGTGCATTAGACCCCCCCCCTCCCCCCCCCATGACACATTTGTTGAATCACACTGATATTAAAGATATTTATTTACATCCCATATGGAAAGGGGCTATAAAATTTAACAGCTCCTTTTCCTGCTTCCATGCTTCTGGCATATGAAATAATTGCAGCTTTTAAAATATCTCTGCCTCGTACAGTAAGTGAGCCCCAGAAGGCTTTTTGCCTAAAGAATTTTCATTTCATGGTCAGTTAAGCTTTCTGCATCTGGAAGAAACGAAACCTTGACACAATTACATTCCTGACTGTTCTCACGACTTGCTGGAGGATTAGATTTGATTCTCAAACATTATTCCTCTTTAACACCATTTGCATGGCTCATGTCTCTGATTGTGCAGAGACTCTATTAAAAACTGAAGGAAGAATGTGGGTCTCTGCTGCTTTGCCTAGTGGCATTGTCATCAATGCACTGCTCACTAGTTATCAGTCATCGCATATTGTAGTGCGGGAAGGGGCCCTTCATTTCTCCTGTAAATGTGAATGATCTCCAAAAGTCTTGTGACAATGAAACTGGTTTTATCTTTAGCTTAGGAAAGGGAATGAAACTTCTAAATGAGATGAGTAACGCCAGCCTTTGCACTGCTTTCTATATACAGAGACAGTGATTTACGAAGGCCTTGTGAGGGGTGTTTTGTCATTTTGTCAGCACACTGATAAAGCAATGACAACCTTATATACATGATTACATTCTGTGTTATTTGTTATGGCTGCGGGGGCAAACAAATAAACCGTGCACTACTGCAATTACATTTCTCATCAAACCGCCGTGCTCCTACATCCCAACACTTTTGCTTTTCTTTCTCTGTGCTCGCTTACCGGCGCAGAAAACCTGTGTGTACGAAAGCCTGTCTGTTATCCGACCTAATAAGAAACCAAAGCAGTGAATGGATGTATACCTGGGCTTTTTTGTTTGGCCTCTTCCATGTCATTGCATTGGCAAGTGCTCTGCTAATTCCTCTCTCCTTAATGTTCAGCGTATGTCTTGTAAATTGGCCACAGATGCCAGGCTTCTACTAAAGCGAAATACATTTTCTCAGCTGCAATGTGCCTGGCAAACCCTGAATCTGAAGTCATTATTTATTTAATCTGCTCTCCTAACAAGCTTCTGACTCTCATTTTTGTCTCCCAGCATGTGTCCTCCTGATTTGTGATTGAGTCTCAATAGTGCCAAATAGTACTGGAGTTAGAGCTGCCAGTATTGCTTTATTCACAATTTCTTCTCGATTTTTCTCCCTGCTGCACAGCAAGGGTCTGTGGGTTCCATTTCGTATAACACCTGGTGCCTTCACCACATTTTAGGTTTTTCTTGACACATGTAAGCGTGTACTGAAATGGGTTCTGTGTCCTCTGATTGGATTCAAGGCCTACAGTAGTCAACTGGTAGTATTGGATGTTCAAATCAATATTCACTCTTATTACATTTATTGCTTTGTGGCAATGCATTCAATGCTTTTTTTTATTATTATTATTACCAACTAGCTGTTTCACATGCCATTAGCTTTTCACAGATATACCAATAATTAATTATAGCGTGTTTCATCTCGGATGTGTGCGACTCAAAGTGAAGCTGAAAAAAAAGACATTCATAGTTTGTTGTTCACATGATTTGATATGGCTTGATACTGTGTAGATATCCAGTGAGCACAATCCCCTCAGTTGTGACTAGAAAAAAACCCACTATATCCTGAATGAAATGGAAAATGGGAGCGTTGTTGCAGAAAGCATGTTTTTCTACACATCGCTCTTATCTCCCTTTCAAGCTAAGAAGCACTGACATGAGTTCTACATCAATTTAACAGAGTGGATTTTTTTTCTTCTGCCTTTGTGTCTTTCTTTCTTTCTATCTCGACAGACGGCTATTGTGACATTGGGTCAGTCAGAAATGAAAGATATTCATGCAGGCATGCAATACTTGTAATGAAGTCTCAGCTTGACCTTCTGCATGATTGATTCTGTAATTTACTTTCCTCCTACAGCTCTCAAACTGAAATGATGTCATGTTGGACAAGTTTTAAATACACATAATGCATCAGAAGAAACGGTGGAGAGGAGCATGGGTCAATGGCTACACCTGACCAAGGGGAAGGAACCTGTGGACCTCAGAGTCCAAAGATGGGGAGGAGAACGAGGGCAGATTTGTTTTAAGTGGGGGTTAGAGGTTGGTGAGATGGATCGACTGAGTGTTCACAGCACAAAGAGAGAAGGAGAGCAAAGTGTGTTTGACTGAGGCAGGGCAGGGGAAAGAAAAACAATTTATCTTCATGCTATTATAGCCTTTACCAGCATTCAAAATTCCATTTTTCTCATTTGGCTTAAGCATAGACTTCAGCAGTTTGCTGAAAATGGAAGAAAAAAATAAAATGATGTACCCGTTTAGAAGCCGAGTAAAGGAATATGTGCAAAGCGCTGATAAACTATCTTTAATAGGACTGACCTTTCATGCTGGCGAAAGTTACTGGAGGATTCATCCTTATAATTACCATATAGATGATTTTACCCCTCTCCTGCCATGGAACATTTCCAAGAGCTCTGGCATTGATTGAATGGAAATTGAACTTGTTAACATTCTTTTCAGCCTGTTACAGCTTGGTGCCACTGTTCATAAATTCTCTCCAAATTCTGATTTCCAATATCTTAAAGAACAGACTGGAGGCTGTTTTCATTGACATCAGTGCAGAGATTTCTATCACTCCATGAATGCATAATGTTGCATTTGAGCCCCGCTGCTATGTTTTATTTCTCTGTGTTTATTGTGGAAAGGGTTTCCTCTTGTATGTTTTTTGTTTTGTTTTTTGTTGCCCCCTCCCCCCCAAAAAAAATCTTCTGTGGAGCATTTGCTGTGTTGAATGTGACCAAGACCAACAATAATGCTCAAAGCGAGCCATTTCTTCCTCTTTGTGCAGAATATTGTTGGCAGCATTATCCTGCAGCTTTCACATTTAAAAACTGCACAATGGGAATATCACAAATAGCATTTACATTTAAAAACCTTTATTGATTAGAAAGTGCATTTCTGCTTGTTAGTGTCACCATTGCAAACACACACACACACACATCCGACTAAGGGGGGGCACATCTGGCCACTGTGTACTCAAGATAAAGGCTTATTTGCCCATTTGTGGTGACTATCAAAATATCCTGCTAGATGTCTGCTGTGACGGCTGGAAATACTGCAATCAAAATGCAAATGAGCAGGAACAAGTAAACATCCAAGTATCAGATTCATATTCACAATCAAGACATCTGTTACTTAATATCTCTTATTTGACTGGCTTGTTTATAGCTGTTATGTTTTCAATTCAAATCAGCCAAGCTAATGCTGGCATGACTGCTGCTGCTCTTTTGTAGCGTGCAGTGCTAAAAGCTAAACCATTACTGTAACATCAGAGGAAAATGGCACATTAGACAGCTGAATGTGAGATAATAAAGCATCAAACTGTGGTCAGTAGCCAGTGTTTTTTTTTTTTTAAAAGGCTTACTTTAATTTGAAATAATTCATCACATTTCAAACAAATGGCAAAATAAGCCATTGCTCTAAGTTCTAACTGCTCCAAAAGGATTGGGTAAAAGTGTTATTACTGTATACAGATGGCCACGACTAATGAGCTCAGTGTGCACATCTTTGATGTTCACAGCAAGCAAAAAGCAAATGGCAAGCCATCATGTTCCCAGTAATGACAATGGCAATGCTCTTGATGGCATTTCAGCAAGACAACATGATGCTTTGCTTGAATTAGTCATTTGGATGCAGGCTCATTTCTTTATTCTCAAGATGTCTGTATTAGAAAAAACACATTGATATGTGTGTGCCTCACCTTTAGCAGAAACCTGTCTGCACATGTAAATATAAATCTGCTCCCACTTCGTAGATTGTATTTATGATAAACAGCAGACATGGCATATGAGAATGAAATGGATTGTAGATCCAATATGTGCCTGTCTGAAATGGTGTTACAATATTGTTTTTGAAGACGGGCATTCATAAGGTTCTTTCAATAAAGCCAGGTGCATTGGTTTATGATGTGTTGATGTTGGGAGAGATTGAGTTTGTGCTGCTGAATACCAGATGGATGTACTGAGGGAGAACAAATCACCTTTTCTGTTCTGTTCACGTCCTCCTCTCTGTTCCATGTCAGCTCTGCTGGCTCTCTGATCAGTCTTCCCCCTGGAGAGCTGGCAAACCTTGTAATTTCATCCTCACCACAATCAATGCAAACATGTTGCCTGTAACTTCTTTAAGACTTTCAAGAGCTGAAAGTTTTATTTGGAAATAAGTGAAAGAGACTTGGAGAATAGTATTACATTAAAGTCTGGATGGTAGAACGGGGAGGACCTGTCCAAAGCTCTTAAGTTTTATACCTTCAGAAGATTGATTTATGGAGTTGATTGCACTACCTCCACACATTCATTTTCAGGCAAACATAAAGTGCTAAAGCCGCCTCTGTCACAGAGCTGTAACCTTTGAAAAAAGAATAAAGGTTTGAAGCTACCCCAAACTGAGCCGACATGTTGGCGCATGCACACAAAGTGCTTTTTCTTGTGCGTTTCGAAGTCATTTGCCATAGATTCCCTTCAGGGACAGCGTAAGTTGTCAGATTTTCACACATGTTGAAATAAGTCACCTGAGCTGCATTTTCAGTCCACTGCTGGCTCAAAAAGTTGCCTACTCATGTGTCAAGATAATGTATCATTTCTAGCTGGAGACATTTTATAGGCAGGACATTTTGACACGTGATCTGTCATAAAACAATGCACACAGTGTGATGACGCACATTTTTGGAGCGGCACACAGAGATGGGATCATGGGCTTGGGTTGCAGGTAGTTGCAGAGTCTTTTGAGCTGTTTTCACATAAGGAGTGAAAAGAGACTTAATCATGTGATGTTATTCTTCTATTCTTTAATGTTTTCTTTCATGCGAACATTTCTTTATAGAATGTCGGACCGGGTCACCTGCGCCAGTATCAAACCAGCCCATCCATGGTGATGAAATCCATCATTAACATGAACGGCCACAATGGCATGATGTCACGGAATCAGCTGTCCACCATCAACCAGTCCCAGCTCGGCACACAGCTGAGCTTAAACATGCCAGGACCCAACATCACTCACACTTCCCCATCACCACCTGCCAGCAAGTCTGCCACACCGTCCCCCTCCAGCTCCATCAACGAAGACGACCAGGATGACGGCAACAGGGTGAGCAAAGAGTCAACAATTCAACAATTGGACTAGTTGGACGTAAACTTATTGACTTTAAACTTTCTTTAAATTGTCTTTTGTGCTTTCAGGTTGTTGGGGAAAAGCGACCAGCCCCAATGGATCCCACAAAGAAGCCTAAAACTCCCAAGAAGAAAAAGAAGAAGGATCCCAATGAGCCTCAGAAGCCTGTGTCGGCTTATGCCCTGTTTTTCAGAGACACCCAGGCTGCTATAAAGGGTCAGAATCCCAACGCCACCTTTGGAGAAGTGTCCAAGATTGTGGCTTCTATGTGGGATGGCCTGGGAGAAGAACAAAAGCAGGTATTGTGTTTTTTTAAGTCAAACTGATCATTATGAGTCATTAGTGCATGTGATGCATCTAAAAACTGCCTTAAGTTATTGGTGTCTTTCATAGAAGTAGTACCTGTCCATTCAGATGTTTTTGTGTCTGCAGGTTTATAAAAGCAAAACAGAAGCTGCCAAGAAAGAATATTTGAAAGCTCTGGCTGCATACCGCGCTAGTCTGGTTTCTAAGGTAAGAAAGTGCTGCCTCCTTTTCCCCTGAAGTATGAGAACAGAACATAGAAGTGAGATATATCATTCTGTTCTCTTCATTAGAGTATACATTTTGAAGTTGTAGAAAAAGTATTCTTTAGAAGGGAAAAACCAAACATTGCAAATAATTTCCCCCATATTCTCATATTTCAGGCTGCAGCAGAGTCAGCTGAGGCCCAGACTATTCGAACAGTGCAGCAAACCCTGGCCTCCACGAGCCTGAACCCTGGCCTCGTGCTGCCCTCACCCCTCAACCAGCACCCTTCCATGCCTTCAGCTTCCCAGGCTCTGCAACAAGCCCTACCACGGGCCATTGCTCCAAAACCTCTGCAGATGAGACTAGGGGGCAGCCAGATCGTGACCTCTGTTACAGTTTCCCACCAGAATATGTCATCCGGGATGCAACAGCAGCTGATGGGCCAGGTGGGTGCTGGAGGGGCCATGGTGGTGGGTGCACAGTCAACAGCAGTGTCTCAGATGAGCCCACCAATGCAGCCGGTGCAACAGCATGCCATGCAACAGCTACAGCAGCAGCAGCAGCAACAACAGCAACAGCAGCAAATGCAACAGCACCTTCAGCACCATCAGATGCAGCAGCAGCAGATGCATCACCAGCAGATCCAGCAGCAGATGCAGCAGCAGCATTTTCAGCACCACCTCCAGCAGCAGCTGCAGCAACACCACATGCAGCAGCAGCAGCAGCAACAGATGCAGTTGCAGCACATGCAGCTGCAGCACCAGCTACATCAGCAGCAGATTCAACATCTCCAGCAGCAGCAGCAGCAGTCCCAGTGTTCCCCACCACAACACTCGCCTGGCACGCCCCATTCAGTGGGTGGTTCTGCATCTCTCGGCAGCCCCCAGCCAGCCCCACAGCAGCAACCACACCCCTCCCAAATCCAGGCCCATGCCCAGGTTCTGTCCCAGGTCAGCATTTACTGAGCCAAAAGGAAATCTTATATCAAAGAACAGGAATAGGAAAAAAAAAAAAGCATCATTCCACGTTGCTTTTATAAGTTGCACTTAAGAAGTGTGTAAGATTTAGAATGTTATACAAAGAACTTGTCCATTGTTGTAGACAGATATGCACATACATGTACAGAGGGATAACATGCTAGCTGGGTTTTTGTCTATAAAATAGGCTGAGCTGTGTCAGAAGCCTGTTTAGGGCGAGCACCCAGTGATTGTTTGTGAAGTCTTTCAGTTGTTAATTTTAACTAACTGGGCACACAACATGCTAAAAGACGTGCATCGTTCACCATTTTATTTAACAATAAAGCTTTATTTATGAGGCCTGTGTGGTCAGTTCAGTGCAGCGTAAGGATATTTGGATTGCTCTCCAACAAAAGCGTTATTATCGCCCCTTGCCTGGATTGAATGACTCACAGGACCCTCGCTGGAAACCAATACCCCACACATCAGTCTCTGTTTCTACACTGGCCAGTATATAACAGACTTTTTTTTCCTTCATCATTCTCGCAGATGTAACTGCTCAAACCATTGCACGGTGGAGGCTTAGCGATATTTGAAGACCCAGTTAAACCATGTCACAATGGCAGACAGTGTCTGAAGAATGAGAAGTGAAAATAAAAAGGTCTTGGTGCTGCTTTGAGGAAGAATGACTGAACAGACTGAGACAGAATCACCATATATCATTCATGTCGTCACATCATCAATTTGTAGCTGTAATCTGCTGTACATGTTTTGTATAGAGGGGAGCAACAAGATCTCCTTTATCCAGTTAATCAACCCTTCAGATAATCCGCCCAAAAGTGTGTACCTGGCAATCCCCCCCACTTTACTTGCCCTCATAAAAAAAAACCAACATCCTTCTTTAATCTATGTGTTTTTATGTCAGATGTTTAACAATTAAATTATGTTTTTATTTTGTGTAACAAATGGGATATTTTATGGTAAATACAAATTTCTGGATCAGGGCAGATTGTTTGGGGATTGATGTATTTTTACTCTGCTCCTTGATACTGTCATTGTTTTAAGAAAAAAAACTAGCAGAGCCAGTTTGTTGCACTGCCAAAGCCAACTAAAAAGACACCGGAGGTATTTTTGCCAGTTGTACAAAAATCCCAGAGGAAAAAAAAAAAGACCAGAAAAAAAGAGGAAATGTACATTTTTCATATCACATGTTGTAAAGTTTTAATATGTGAGGCTTTAATTAAAACATTGTTAAACGACCTGTGGATTGATATATCACATAGTGCATTTCTGCTCTTTTCTACTTTTTTATGAGTTATAATAGCAGCAGTTAATTTTCTTTGTATCTTGCCTGCAAACCAACTGCATTTGAAACTGTCGGTAGAATAAACACATATCCATATGGAGTCCTGAAGAGGTGTTTGCAGCTCACGATAGGAAACGTTATTTAATGTTGGGGTTTTTTTCAGCCATGAAGACAAATCCAGAGACATTCCATCACTAATATGATCGTAGCCATAATTTTGTATGAAGTATTATATATTTCTTTGTGTCTCTGTTCAAAATTAAAGTATAAATCACAAATATTTACTTGCAGGAATTGATTTCTTTGAGAAGTGATAGTACCTGTAATTTCTGAGATTATTTGTTACATCTTGTTAGCTTTTAAAAAAATACCCATCGCACTCGGTGCTTTGCTAAAATTTATATGTTTTGTATCAATTCTAAGAGAAAAGTTAGCAGGAAAGTGTAAACGTTGGCTTTATTCTACGCTTTCTCACCGGTTCAAGTGGAAGTTAATTGTAACTGTAAAAACAAACAAAACTGTTGGTCCTGGACGAGGTCAGCGTGTAACTGGTACTTGTCTTAATAACAGTCCCCTTCTCACACACCAGTGCATTGGATTCTGCCTCTTTCTTATTCCCTTCAAAATCACTTCATTTCCAACACATCCCCAGGGGTTTGCTGAGCTCCCCTGAATAATATGGTGAGTGGGGGAGGGAAGGCAGGCAAACAATAATTATCATATCTTCACAATAGGCTGTGAATCCACTAGCCCAAAGAAGACCCTGTTTTCCCCTTTTTAATAGCAGTGAGACGTTTAAAAACAAGTTAACATTAGTTACAAATCCCAAGTGCGCATTTGCTCTTGAGTTTTTTTTGTGATGGCGACTTGATTTGTTGTGTTTTCAACTAGTTAAGTTTTAGGAAAGCATTTGTAATTTGGAGCAGAGGCTGGACTTTTTTGCCTCTGCAGTGATTGGTTCCTCAGCTCGACATGGAAATGATGCCCATTTCTCTGCCGTGATTAATTGCAGCATCTGTCCTGTCAGAAGCCTCAGTGAAGAGGTCTGCAGGAAAACTGCAAATAAGCACTGGCAACAGTCTTAAAGTGCTTATGATGAAATGAAAATTAAAAACAGCAAGTGCCGTGCATGACCTGAATCGCAATAAAGGTTGGGGGGGGTGGAGGAGGAGGGGAGGAGAATGCGAGAGCGGTTGTCCATGGATACCAAACACATGCTTTAAAAACACAGTAATGAGGCTCTGGGAAATGGCTGTTATTATTCTGAACAGATTCACAGCAGAGCCCATTAATAATGCATGGAGCTCCTTGTTATTCCATAACCCCTCAGTACTGCGGTCACTGTGTGTACAAATATCTCACAGCCAGGGTTGGAGTTATGGGACTATGCAATAAAAAGGTTACATATATTTTCAAAACACTGTTATCCACACACATCATTTACAAGAATAATACACTGCTCCTCCTATGATGGAGCCAGGTGTAATTTGAATAGGTGAACAAATAAATTCTTCCTGCTTTATGAGGCAGACTGAGAGGTTTTTCTTTTTTCTTTTTTCCACAGGGTGATATGATCATAGAAACACGAGGCAATCAATATCCTCCCCTTTTCTTCCTGTCCACATCATTAACTAACCCTGATGAAACGCATGAAGGGCACTGTGACATTAATATGTCATTTGTGTAATGCAATCATGAGGTGACCTAATTGTCCCCCTCCTCCCTGCTGAGGTCAGTACCTCGGCACTGTGCCGAGGATGACGAAGGAGTCAGATGTGGATGCTGAGGGATTCTGTATTTTAATGATTTATTTTGCTCCTTTTGTTGTTTTCCCGTTCAGTGCACAAATACAATGATGGTGTAACAAAAGCACCGCTGACACTGACCATCTGACCATCGGACCCACGCTGCAGCCACTCTCAGTCTGCTCACAGATGCAGAGACGACCACTCTAGTCTGACCCTAAACTTAGTCTTCTCAAGAAAAAAAATGGACGAAATTCATTGTTGTTTTTGGGGGGTTGAAGGGTTGAAAGTCTAATGCTGTGCATGACTCGCATGGAGAAATCCAACCTTCAGTGATATGGCTGAAAATGTTTAAGGAATTTCTTCACATCTTGTTGAGAAGCTTCACAGAGAGAACTATTGACCTCTGAGATGAATAGTGAACTTTGTTTGGAGGGGCGGCTGTTGGCTGCTCTGCTGGCTGGCTGGACTGTTGACATCCCTGACCAATGCTAACACTTGTTTAGAGAACTTTTGACCCGCCTGACTAAAGGATGGTTGATGGTTGATGCCTTGGCGCTAAGCTGATAACATACTTAGTGGGGTCAGGATAAATATTATGATGCCTCTGCACAACCTTCCTGAGACTGTCTGGGATGTAAATTCTAATGAAGTTTAATAGTATAGCTCTTTAAGAGGAAAATGATATTTTTCTATATAAATATATTGCAAATAAAATATAACAAGCATAAACACACACATGCACTTTTTTGTTCCCTCGGGTTTTCTCCGGCTTCTACAACCTCATGTTTGCAAATGCAGCCTGCATGTGTACACATTTCCCATCCTTGGATTTCTGTTGCCTTGGTGACAGAGTGATTTCGCCATTAGACTTCCCCTAATCCTCCGTGGTGACAAAAGTAAATGATTTACAGCGTGCGATCATCAACATGGAGAACAATCAGGTGATGATCTGCTGTTATTTGATGCGAAAAGCATTGTTTCTACGTAACTTGTTAAACTCTCCCGCCTGGTTTGGAAATGACTTATTTTTCTTGTATATTTGTGTAGGTGAAAAAGTGTGTCAGTAAGCGTGAGCTAGACCAGGAGCAGATAAGCAAATCTCCATTATCATGCTGTCACAGTCATAAAGGTCATGGAATAAACATCTAAAGCCCAAAGAAAATCAGTTTATCGAACGCAGTAGTGGTCGTAACAATAGCATGAGTAAACACTGGAGCAAGGAGCTGGTTTGTTTCAGATTATTATGCTTGGGCCTAGTTTGTTTTCGAACATCTGGAGCATTTAATCACAGTTATGTTATACAGTTGCTCCAAAAGAAAAGATGTGCTCAGCAAGCTGTCAGTGATTTGAGAAAGCTTTCTTTATTGTGACAGATCATCATGTCCCAGAGGTTGACAGATGTCCCCGTATTGCATGGAAACGATAGCAGTGTCTTTGTATTTGGACTTTGTTTGCTTTAAGAATGCAGAAGCCCACCTGCCCCCTCCCCCCCTCCCCCCCCTCCCGCTGCCTCTTTCTGATTTATTTCATCAGTATTTTATAGGCTTTGTGTTCAGCAGATGATCCCAACTCTGAAATTGCCTTTTATTGCAACTTACTTAGGCTGTTAATACTGGCTATTATAGAGCCAACATGTTTCTATGGCAACAAAACTGATAAAGTGTACCAGGAGACTGGAGTGATAGATTACATGTGCACGCTGTGTCACATCCAATTAACTCAAACTGACTGTACACCACATTATGCCACGACTTTGCAGGGAAATCAATAAATATGGACGGTACCCAACAAGGTTCCCCCTCTGTTTCTTTCTTTCATCCCTCACGATGGCAGCGAAGCCAAGACAGATCATGCCACTAGGATGTCCCTGCTGCTACAAGAGGCAGGTGCTGTGTAGACACCATTCAAAACTTAGCCTATTGAGTCCAACTCCTCTAACGCTCCATTCATGCATAGCAAAACACCATCTGCTCCTGTTTTGCCTGGAGCAATCACAGCTGACCAAAAGAAAAAGAAAAAAAAAAGAGACAGAAAAAAAAAAGAAATCCATGATAACAGCTGTTGCCAAACAAAAGCCAAACAAAAGGGTGTAGGGAAAGGTTAGAGACAAGTTCCACACCAAAAATGACTCATTGCAGGGGGAGAATGAAAACATTTACTTTGTTAACAGTTGGGGAGTCGGGATGCCATCCAGATCCAGCAGAGAAACAGGGGAAAGGGTTAAACGTGAGGCGCTCGGTTTGCGGCTCGCAGACTTGTAACAGTACATGCAGGATCAGGTGATAATAGTTTCAAGCAGCCAGCTCTTAGGGTGCAGGGGCAGAGGCAAATGAGCCCCCAAGTCCCCTCACAGTGTATGAATAAGCTATCTGCAGCAGATGCAGGTACACATCCTGTGTGCTTCTGTTGCCACTAACTGATTACTGCTTAACAGGAATAACTAAGTAAATATATATTAATGTTAAATAATGAGTTGATTTTCATTCTATGATAAGACGCAATTGTGATTTTTACATCTTAAAAACTGAAGGGAAAAGCAAAAAGTGCTTCATTTAAAACATCCCGCACATTTACGAGCTTCTTTCACCATTTTTTTATTCTCATATCAATCTGATTGTTGTGTGGAAATAAAACACTTGCACCGTTTTAACAATGGGTTTGCAAAGCTCATATGTAATTTAGTGTACCGTATACATGGACGTATTTTAATTTAAAATCATGAATTTGCTGATTGTTTGTGTAAACGGACAAACACAGCAAACAATCAGGTAAAAGTGCAGAAAAAGAAATGCTCCACTGAACCTTATATTTTCTGTCAGTCTTGCAACACTGTTGCATTGTGGTCTGATTGGCAACCGTTCTGCGACCCTGTGAGGCCCGGCTTGATCTTATGTATGTCTGCTGACCTGGGGGAGGGGCCTCGAGCGAAGGTGAAAGACCGAACAGCTTGCATGCCTCCAGACTTCTGCTGCCCGTGCAGACGGGGAGCTGTGCAACCACTGTTTGAGCAGCAACAGCAGAAATACACAAATCTGACGGGAATTCACGGCACCTGAGAGGCCATCCAGTCCTTAAAATTGGTTTTGAAAGGGATCTAAGTTTAAAGCAGAGGAATGGGAGAGAGATATCAGCACAAGATGATAATCTTACTCATGCCCCTTTGGATATAATTAAGTTTCATCTTATCATGCCTTATGTTGACTGCGAACAGACCTGAACGTAATTGCATTTGTGCATAATTTAGGACATAAAAATAGTTCCTTAATGTCCCAGCAGCAGATGTTTGGGTGTGTTTAGTGCCCATAAAACAACTGGACATGTGCAGGGAAGTTCAGACATGCACAGGAAACAGTTGGAAATATTCCTCATATCTCTGGGGTGTGATTTATAGCCTGTCTGACGCTCTGAACCTCCTGCAGGAAGAACAATAAATTCTGGAGATGATTTGCAAACGTATTTTTAACCAATTTGACTATGAAACATGCAAATATTTGGCTGGCAGCTTGCTGCTGTGAAACATGTCATAGGTTGGGGTTTTATTTATTTTCAGAGGCTCTTTTGGCGGTTGATCAGTGGATTTGCCTAACAAAATAAGTCCCCAACACATTTCCAGATTACTGCACACTCTGGCCTCTTTGTTCTCAACACCATCTCAAGCAACCTTGAGTCAAAACACAAACTTAATAACAAACATAAAAATGAGTAAAGCTCTGAGAGAGAGTGGACATCTGCTCATTAAGGTCCCGTCCCGAGCTATGAACTCTGCAGAGCACCCTTACATGGCCGTGTGGATGCCTGGACAGCGTACAGTCAACTTGTAATGAAGAGGGAACGGCAGGATGGAGGACAGGCTCCAGCCTCGCGCCATTAGAGGTGATTTGTCTGCCAAACTGATTCCAGTCCCAGTAGTTTTATCAGTTTAATGCCCAGGCAGCGTTCATTATTTCTTTGCCGCAAGGGTCAGCCTCTCTTCAGCAGAACAAGTGTGGGTTGTGTTTCTGTCAAAGAAGGAGGAGGGGGAGGTTGGTGCTTGACCCGCAAAGCCATTCAGCTCGAAGAGTGATCCATTGTTTGGGTCCTCTCTTTGTTCAGTCCCTGCAGAGAGCCAAGGGGCCACCTAAAGGGGAGGGAAGGTGCAGAACTAGGGTCTTGCCTAGTGCCAGGGGTCTACACTTACCCTCAACACATTATCACCTACAGTCTGTTTAGTTCTGAGGAGCCACATTGCCAAATGTTTATTGTGTGAGACACACTGAAGACACTCCACTTTAGGCTTACACTACGACAATAACAAAGTGGATTTTTTTATTGATTTGAGTTGAAGGTGTGTGTGTGTGTGTGTGTGTGTGTGGGGGGGGGGGGGGGGGGTGCCCTTCCGTAACACTTTCTTCTCTTCTCCTGAAACTCTAAACTCGTGCCCTTTCCTGGTACTT
>JBAMIG010000001.1:23936575-23958335 GCA_037177335.1 Kiunga ballochi
ATGCTAACACAGAGAGAACCCACGGTAACACGGGGAGAACCCATGCTAACACAGAGAGAACCCACGCTAACACGGGGAGAACCCACGGTAACACGGGGAGAACATGCAAACTCCACACAGAAATGTTTCTGGTTGGACCCCCATCCACACCGAGGCTCGAACCGGCAACCTTCTTGCTGTGTCACCACAGAAATAGATTTCTTAAGATAACAAGCTTGGAAGAAAGACGTATCCAGTTCAAGTCTGGCAACAGAGATAAGTCCAGTCTGAGTTAATCCTGCTTTGTCATACAGGCCTCAGGAGTCATCTAACTAGTAAACAAATCAATTGGGTCCTGTTGTAGAAAGGTGGGTTATGTGACATATCCAGGTAAGTTTAGGGGTAAGTTCTATTCAATTCAATTCAATTTTATTTATACAGCTCAGTATCACAACAAAGACTTAAAGAGCTTCACACACAGTAATTACACAACAGCAGACATTACACAAAAAAACACAAGTATACACAAGAATACCCTCAACTAAGCAGACCCTCCTTTATGGTTAGGAAAAACTCCTTAAAAAACTTCTTTGCAGGGGAATAAAAGAAACCTAATGGAGCTGACGTTGAAGGAGAGATCCTCTCCCAGGATGGACAGGTAAATATCCCTAGGACTGTTGGATGATAACCTCAACATTTGATTCCGATGTTTCCGAACAGTGGTAACTTTGAGGGTATGCAAGTAACAAGCAGGTTATGTTGTAGGTTAGTTTGCTTCAGAGATGTCACTGAGCATGTGTGTTCCTGTGACTGCGATCCCGTTGACGTTGAAGCACAAATCCCATGAGTTTTTTTTTCTTTTTGCCAAGAGAGGACAAAAAGGCCACATATTGATACACTGTTTATTCCAAAGGATTTAAAAGAGTGTTGATGTTTTTCAGAAGAGTCATAAGCTTTTGAAACCTCTCAAACACATTCTGCACATTGCACTATGTTTTTGTACGACAGGGACCTTTCTGTACAACGTGGGTGATGCCGAGCATGTGAGAAAGCAGCACTGTGTAGAGCTATTTGTTCAGTTTGCAATAAACTGCACAGACACATGTACAGCTCTATGCACTAATTGCTGCATGTTATGAAAGTTCCACAGGGATACAGAATGATCAGACTTGATTTGCCAAAATCACTTTAATTAAAGTGTTTACAAAAACTCATGAAAGAAATAGAAAAATGCATTTATTTTGATTACTTTAAACACAATTTACCAGAATATATCAGAATCATCTTCACATACAGTTCCCATATATAAATGATTCTTCATTTTGGCCTTTTGAATGGATATTTTCCCTCCATTTAAGCTATTTAAGGTCTATTTCCTTTTCACTTTGTTTTATTTGCCTTTGAAGATATATCCAACAACATCTTATTTGCTGGCAGCTAGAATGTATGAATTAAAGATATTGCTCATTTAAACAATAAGATATATTTTACATAGAACAGCAGGCATGTTTTCACGCTGCTGAGGCAGAAGGACTTTCATCTGTGTGTAAATCTGCAGGAAAATTTAATGAAAAATAACAGTTCTTTATGTCAAATGGGGCATGCATTATATAGTATGCATCACCTCTGGGTGTCCCCAGCATTGTCCAGTTTGGTCACAGCAAAAGTAGTCTCTTCATCCTACAGTAGAAGTGTGCTGGTATACTTTGTATGGCCAAAAATGAAAACATTTAAAAGCAACTAATAGTGCTTGACATTAATCACTTACAACTGAGACACACTGGGTGGTTTCTGGAGGGTCCTATGATACATTGGATCCACCAGAAACTGCAAGATGATGAAGATCATCACACATTACCAACAATTTATCACATTAGTAACATGTAAGATTACAGAATACATCATAACCAGCTGAATAAAATAGGTCCGCATGATGCACAAAGTGAAACAATGATTATTGTTATTCACAGTGACAGCATGAGGTTTATTTAAAATTAGAATAAATGTAAACATCTGAATAAGTCAAAGGTAGTAAACCTAAACATCAATAAGTCACTGTGTCATGAGACACCGTGACCCCGAGGAATGCTATTAACCACTGGCCGCCCTTTGTTAAGGGCCAGATCTAACTCCTCAGCTGGAGTGGGGGGAGGTGGTGGTGATCGCCCACCAGTTAGACTGGTTTCAGCCTACTTTCTTTCAGCTACATGACAGATAAATATATATATATATATATATACAGAGAGAGAATATGTAATGTATTTAATGATTGATTTAATTAGAATTAGGCTGGTTATGATTGAGAAAAAAAGCTGAAACAATCCATTTCAGTGACATTTGTTTGCCCTTTAACTTTCTCTTAAAGAACTTTGGTTCTTTATTATGATCTGTTTCTGTGTTTGGATTAAGAATCTTAAGCAATAAAAAAAACAAAAACAAATAAACAAACAAAAAAACAAAACAGAAACACTCTTTATACTCCAACACTAACTCTTACTCCATTTGATAAGCTGAGTGTTCAGATTGTTTCTGCATAATGACTGCATAAATCCTGCAGTCCAGAATATTTTACAGTTCAGATAAAGTCACTGCAACACAAATGCAGCCAATTGAAGAAAGCTGATTTTCACTATTAAAAAAATAATTATATAAACATAAAATATACACTCTCCCAACAAAACTAATCCTTAGCATTCACCTCGCTGTACATTACAATTATGTGTCACAGCATGAGCCTAAATGGGAGTTTGCATATGCTCCTCTTTTGTTCATACAGAACAGACACAGAGAGATGAATGTATCTTTGAACTGTCCACTTAAACTACTACAATAGTCTCTTCACCATGTAGAAGCAGTTCTGTAGCTGCTCCCAGAGCTCAAAGGGATTTTTCATCCTCCATTGGCTGAGGGTGGGGGAAGTAGGTCACAGAAACACTGGCCTTGTTAACAGAACATGTAAATAAATAGACACATACCCACGCCGAACTAATCAGAAAAAACAATTACACCCCCATTTAAACTGTTTCACTGCACTGCTGTGAGGATGACATGTAATTTCCTCCTCTTTTATTTTATGTCCCACGCCATCCAGATGAGAAGATTAATGATGCCTTTCAATAGGATTTACAAATGCTACCTATCAAATGCACCATTTCAAATTGTCATCTTTGACAACAGCGGACACTTTAATAATGCAGCCAGTTATTATTTCAGTACCAATTTCAAATCATTGCTGTGCGTAATGTTCTGCCAGATGAATGTAAATATTACAGACATGAAATGAGGGTCTTGCAGTGACTTTATAGCTTGCAAATGTGACATACAGCTATTATGACATTCTAAAGTAAAGCATCTTTGTATGTATTGTACAACGCGTCTCCATACAGTTTAGTTTCATAAGCAGAGGCAGTGACTGATCTTCAGGCACAATAAAATCTCACTTCCCAACATCCAATGAACAGAGCAGCAACTCAGCACATCACATTCACACAGCCATCAAAAATGAAAATCAGGACTGGTTTCAAAAGCGAAAAGGAAACCGCAGCATGTTAAATCAGTTTAGGCATTGAGAAGAGAGAGATCATGAATTTCAGCACCTATGAAATTATGAGTGGCAGTGGGGATGTGGCACATTGTTGTGATGAAGAGAGAGGGAATGATGAGCATGTGTTTTGACTGGAAGCTGCGCAGACAACAGAGACCCCGGCGAGAAGGGAGGGAATGTTACGGCTTTGCCCTCCCCTCCGTGCAGGGCAATGAAAAATCCATCTGCATTGCAGCATAGTTTGATTTGCTCTGGACCCAAACACTGTTCTCCAAAGAAAACCAACAGGGGAAAGCATCGCAGGCAGTCCCGAAACTCACAGAGACGTTTTAAAAAATACAAGAGTTTGTTTTATTTCACCCACAAGTCTGAATGGAGGAAATGAGGTTTTGACTACCTGGGAGCAGTAAAATCTTCATCACTCACACTCTGCTCCAAAGCTGTCACATCTTATATATGTTCAAAATCTGAGATAAGGCAATAAATGATAAATAAAAAGTCTCATACCAAGGATATGTCTACACACCATCCATGCTAAAGTGCTAATAATCATAAAATATCATACTCAGCTATTTGTTTCCATGAAAGAGGGGAGGCGCCATGGAAAAGCATTTTTAAATGTTCAATTCAATCACATTTTTATACATTCAGAGGATTTATGGTCTCAACAATTTAAAAGCAGACGTCTTAACACAATAATAACACAGAATTTTGCATAAAAAACCCTGCCTATTTACATAATTTACAAACATTAGATATTGCTAAAAAAATCAGTCTTGTAACTTTGATGTTATTTAAGTTATAAATCAAATAAAATGCCAATCCTAAATGCATCATAATCACCTCATGACTGGGAAATAAAGGCATATAAATGCCCTTATTGCACAATAGACCTCATCATTTAAAACATTTGTCAATAAGCCTATCTTATAAATCTTGTTTTGATAAAGATTTTCTCCGTGTCATCCCATCCATCTAAAAGATTCACCCTTTTAACACTGCAAAACCACAATGGTCAGTTGAAAATAGCTGAAATATTAAGAGATTTCAAATGAACTCATTCTGTTATTTAACTTCATGTTTAGCTTAATTCATAGACCAGAAATAAATCAAACCTAGACATATTATCTACTAGTTATTCTAAGTTATACAGCCTAATCCTCTAAATCAGTGACTACCAAAATAAGCAGTAATGCATAATAATAAGTTTCTTCTGTCAGTTTTATATAAGATTATGCACAATTTAAATAGAAAATAATTGTTACTGTAATCATTCACAGCTGTCGTTACTAAGCTTTATCATATTATGTGATGAATGATGATTAAAGCAATGATAAAACATATTAAATTTCCTCAGCTCAATCATCACAGGGATGACCTTTGCAAAAATCCCTTTCACCACTAAAGGCTGCTTGTTATTAGTGGTATAGATTTAATGTATGCATTTAAGTACAGACAGGCAGCATCATCATTTGAGGCGGTGGTGTGTTCACTGCTGTATTTTACAAACATCTAAACAGCATTGCTTTCATCTTAAGAAGATCTTAGAACCCTACAGGTCCGTCTATGTTTGACGCAGAAGAGGAATACACATTTGACAGATTGGTTTGATGGAAGGCCACTTTCGTCCATGTTCTGTGTCTGTTATGTACGCTGATGCGTTTCAGGGTTCTTGTAGATCAGCCGTTCAACGCTGACGATCACTATACTGCTGGAAATTGTAGGGGCAGTATTGAGTTGCATACCTCACATGCTACCAGTGAAAGGAACAAACCAGAGAAGTAGGAGAAGAACAGGAAGAAAATTATATTGACATTTTCAAATTAAGATTATGAGCCAAAGATACAGAAGAATCTGAGAATGACAAAAAAAACATCTGTTTTTTGTGAATAGCTGAAAACTTAATATCTGTAAATTATAACTAAACTACCCCTTGCACCAAAATAATGTGAAATTAGATATTACACATGTAAACAAGTTTTATATTATGAAGTGACAGAAAGCAAACCAGATTATTTGGGCCAAAAACAAAACTTCTTTGGAAGCACCAGAGTTGAAACAGCTAAGCATTGGCTCTACCACTGCACTGAACCAGCATCTGTTCTTTGGGTGGAAAGATCCTAGTTTTCTAGACTGGCACCTGGATACACCCCGTGCAGAGCAGGTCTTCTCTCCATTTACTGCTCTGTTGGCAGCATGTTCAGAATGCTGAATGAGACAAAACCACCATTTTTAGCACCAATGTCTTTATTTTAATGGAAGACGCAGCGAGATGAGACAACTGTCAGTACATTATGTAGACTTATGATGATTTTACTACTGCAGTCAGAACCTTTTCTGAGTGTCGACCTTCATATATGCAGCAGGTAAGACCATGTGTACATAGTAAGAAGCTTTCAAGCCAACTTCATCATGTTTCTGCCTGGTTTTGAGATGGTTTATTTTCATACTTTGCATCTTAGTCAAATGTGATAGCACTACACCAGAGAAACTGTGTGGAGGCTACTGTTTCAGCTTTTGCAACACCACAAGAATGGTCAAGGTTTTAAAGATAAATAAAAATGGTTGTAAATGAGAGCTAATGACTAAAGACAAAGGCACTGTCCAAGAGTATATTCAAACACACACCTCCAAGAGAGCCCACGACCTGAACGTAATACCTGAGCCGTTCTGATGATATTCTTCTCTCTGTACCTCTGTATTGGGTTTTTCTTGGCAAAGCAATGCTAAAGCACCGACAACTACCCCAACACAATCAAAAGCAACCCACAGCTCAGATTATTTCTCATATTTAAAATACTGGCCCCAAGAGGCAGTAAGTTGCTAAAGCTTTTAAAGGTTCAATATATACAGTACGTAAGCTGGGAAAATGACTACACAGAGGTCTACCCATCCACTCAGAGGCACAATGGCTGAGGTCTGGTGATTTTCTTGTGACTGGTTATCATTTAGTTGTTTTCCATCTTCTCATCCCATTAAAGTTGCATTTGGACACCATTAGCCATACCTTTCAAGCAGCATAAATTTAGAGCAATGCCCTTACTATTAGGAACCCTATACCATCATCGCCTTCTGGGGATTCCACTACCTTTGGAATTTGGGAGAAGACCTTAAATAATGAAGGGGTGAAATAAATTAAACACTGGATGAGGAGACCTGGGCTCTGGTGACCGCAGATATGTAGGAACTACTTTAAGTTTGAACAGTTTTCTGTTTAGTTTAAGTTTTCTGTTGTCTGACAGCAGAACTTGCCATCATGCCAATGTCATTGGATGTATCAAGCCAATAGCAGGGCTTTCTTTACTTTCATATGTAACCCTAGCAACAAATGCAGTAATAAAAATGACTGCTTTGTTTCTGTCAAAAACCACTCTCATAGCAATAGGTGGAAGGTTCCTCCAAGGCATTAGATGGATGGATGCTTGGATGGAAGTATCACAAAGTGTTGGTTCTTTTGCCATTGAATCCTTTTTGATATGTCAGGATGCCTACAGCTCAAGCTAAAACATGTCTGTGGTATTGTATATTATTGCCACAACCAAGGGTGTAATCTTTTTCAAAGACTCTGCACCTTGCAATTCAGCAAAGTTACTATGACCTTGTACCAAATTGTATAGTTTATCTTCATCAGCTGCTAAAAAAGCCAAACATCAGACGGATGTTATTTTTTGTACATGTTTCACCTCTTAAATACCTAATTTTTCTGACAGAACATATAGAATTTCTGTCCATCTCTCAGAGACTGGTATAACATTCCTCAAATATTAAATTTCACATAAACTTTTTGCCTCACAGGTGCGTCTGAGGCCAGATGTGCTTCTTGTTAAGAGACAAACTCATGATTACACGCTCCGTATTTGTCAGTTTTAATTTGCCAACATGACTTCAGAGCAGAGTTCACTGGCATCTGGCCGAACAGCTGCACATGGGTAATTGCTTCTCCAATTAATTAGGTGCAAAGACGAGACATAAACATTATGCGTGGACTTTCAGAGGGCCAATATTAGTGGGATGATTTTATTTATCTACATACTTTGGAACAGTGCTCTATCTGATGGATCAGATCCTTCAAAATCTTTGTATTGCCTAATTCAAAGGAATACATATTTAGTTTAGTTCAACTAATTTCTGTCTGGCAATTTGGAGGTCAAAGGGCTGGAGCTTTCCCATCAATTAGCAAGCGAGAGATGGGGTACGCCCTGGACAGGTACCCAGTCCATTGCAAGGCCAACACAGAGGGATTATTAACCACTCACACTCTCACACACTCCTAAAGACAATTTAGAGTAACAGTTAACCTAACACACACATTTGGAAGGTGGGAGGAACATTGAGTACCTGAAGAGAACCCATGCATCAACAGGAGGAACATTCAAACTCCACACAGAAAGGCCGCTGTTCGGACGTTCCCATCGCTAACCACTGATCCACCGCTCAGGCCAGAGCAGCTCTGCTGACTTTGTATTTGCTCTAATAAACACATTCATAATAAACAAATGAAATTTGTTGAATTTCACATAAAAGGAACAGTGTTATAAAATGATTTATAGAATCCTGAGGAGCACACAAAGACAAAAGAAACTCATGGTTCAAGGCAAATGCCAAAGCTGTCTGAATTATCAGCTGCTTGTAAAGTATAAGCGGTTTTAATTAATATTCTGATCAGTAAGGAACAGCAAAGTCAGAAGCTGTTTTTAATTAACCTATGCAAATGAAATAATATTTCATGTTCTCCGTTTGTATTATTTCAGGATACAAAGTATTCCAAAAGAGTTGTTTCGCTATTTTCCCAAAAGGAATTCAAACAAAGGAACATGTTTGAGTCAAAATCATATTATGAATGCTTTAAAATTACTACAATTTTTTTTTCATTCATTTTATGTGTCGTTTATTATAAAACTCAAGGACAGATTCCACCACATCAAGCCATTTTTGGTATTTTAAATCTAAAAAAGGTCATGATGTTCATCTTTATATATATATATATATATATATATATATATATATATACTCCTGAACAGACATTGGGAACAGGCTTACATTCTATATGCACTTTATTCCCTTTCACTCTTACTGAAACATTATTCAAGCATTACTTTAGAGAACACAGGATATCTGTGTATGCCTTGGCAGGTCTAGAAGTGATTAAAAAGAAAAAGAGAAAGATCTACACCCATAAAGACAAGGTCACCTCACTGAGACAAAACTTTATCTTTGTGAATTAAACTGGTGTGTCAGTTGCAGCTGAATAATTATGTGGACATTTTCTCTTTGCTGCTTCTTCAGGCTGAGGCAACATCGTTCTTCCCTGATGCTAATGGTAGTGACAATCTACTCACTTGAGGGGAAATTAATAGGTACATTTCATGTTGTAGCTCTGAGTCTTGTACTAAGAGTAGTGCAATCATTTCTTTGTAAAGTAGTCAAGTGGAAGATTACATCCATATTGAATTTTTGTTCTGTGATGACAGGAGAGTGTTTGTTTTCTGTAGCTGCTCTCTAGGAGATTTTTCTCTTAGTGTCATTTTGTCTTTGCTCACTTCAGTAAAACCCATTACTTTATGTGAATTAGTTCTTATTAATTGGTGGTTCATGTAAAAAAAGAAGCAGTTTATTTGCAATTTAATGTCATTGGCTTGGTGAAAAAACTGTTGTAAAACATAAAGACATAATTAATGTATGTATTACGCTGATGCATTTGAGCTAAAAGAAAACAAACATATTCAAAGCCAATGTTTTAGTTTGGATCATTTCAATAACTTCTTCTGTTCATAAACTTGGTTTGGTCTATCATTTTCCCTGGCGGGAATATCTGTGTGTGCAAGTAAACTCCAATATTTTAGTGATATTTTAGTTCTGCACAAGCTGAACGATCAGACACAGAAATCTTTGATTCACATTGCAAGATGAAGTTCAAGCAGTTTGTTTAGAATGAAACTCCAAAGCCTTAGTCTTTGTTAATAAATAATATGGTCTGACAAAAATTTAACTCTTGAAAAGTGTGTTTGAGAAACTGATATGCAACATTTATTCTAAGTTTTATATTTAATTATAAATGATCCCCACTATCATCCTCGTCTAACTTAACCTTTTTACACAGAGGAACCATGAAATGAGTCAAACACCAAGTACAGGAACAGGATTGTTCAATCTCTACTACTCACTTACCAAGGATGTTTTAGAGGTTCCTGTACTTTAATACACCAGACTGAAATGTATTGCTCATTAATGGGCCTGCAAAGAGCTCGATGAGGAGGTGCATTAATCTTAATCAGGTGTGTTGGTGTAGTAATACATCTAAAAGCATGCAGGGAACTGAACCCTGACAATCAGCATTGACAAACACTGATGACCATATCCACATAACAACATCCAATTGAAACAAAATAACCATGTGGATGTGCACCATTTCTGTAACACTGTATTTACATACATATGGTGGTTAGCATGAGACATTTTACTTTTAACAAATCCTTTGCTGTTTTGTTGGTTTATAATAGTTGCATGAGGAAACTTTTTTAATTTAAATCTGACACAAAACAGCTAAAGAAGAAAGAAGACTGAGCTAATATTATGTAAAGTGAGAGAAATTGGTTTTCAGACACCCCGACCATGAATGTATCTGTAACACAAGATAAATAAGATAAGATAAGATAAGATAATATAAGATAAGACTTTATTAGTCCCGCAGTGGGTAAATGCCAGTGTTGCGATGCAGTTAAAGAACAGCAGGAGAATAGAAACATGCAACATACAAAATAAAAGATTTAAAAATAGACAAAAAATACAAATTGTGTAAGATTGCAAAAACTATCATGTAGATTTAAATGTGCGCAGCATATGATCAGTATAAATAAATCTGAGTAAAGTGGCTTAACATAACCATGACAAAGCACAGTGCAGCATAAAACATAAATATCTGTAAATACTATTAGAAGACACAAATTCAGCAAATAAAACTTTCTTCTCCAGGATTTTAGGATGATTTAGCATGACAATCTGTTACTGTAATCAAAAGCTAATTTTAAGAAACTATTTTCTATTTACTAAAGCTAACTGTCTAATTTAGGCTGAAATATTAACCCGAAATGAAAAATACATCTAAATGCAACATTGAAAAGATGAAAGGTGTCTCTGTGGTGATAACTTTTTATCCCAAAAATAAGATCTGTTATCTTTTGTTGTCATCGTTGGCAAATAAGATGTGTTTGATCTGATATTTCTATCTTCATACATGTGAGATTTTCAGTTTACATGAACTTTTCCCTGAAGTTTTTATTTCCAGCAGGGAAGCTGAACACGCATTATTTTAAGAGCTTCTGCACTGAAACTGGAAACAAAAGTCATTCCTTTTTAAGGTCTTTGTGTTCTTTAAAGTTCTCTTAATACTCTTTTGATGATGGGATTTAGTAACATCTCTTTGAAAGCTTTTGTAAACCGAATGCTTGTTTTTTTTTTTTTTTTTACATTTAATCCTCAAAAGTTTCTCATTTTATGAAATGATTGAACCAGTTTTAGTAAATTTGTTTCTTTCTGGTTTCAGATACCAAACCAGTTCTTCCTTTTATTAAAAATGGTTGTGTTAGTGTTATCATGTTGCATGCAAAAATTTAAAGAAACAGACACGTCTCCAGCCTTTGTCTGCTCTGTATGATCGGGGTTTAACACACTTTCAACCATGGAACAAGAACTAAAAAGCTTTTCAGCTCAGTGTTAAGCAACTCTTTAAAATGCAGCTTAAGGCAGTCGGTGAGAGAGAGTCTCTGTTCTTCTGTCTAAATGTTCTTTTTTCTTTTTTTTAAACTCTGTTCTCAGAAGTTGGTATAGATTTTAGGATAAAAAAATGTTTTCTTTTCTTTTTACTTGTGTGTAAACCTGCAGCATAACAGCTTTATGTGTAAATGTGCCAATTTGACAAATGACAAAACAGTCCTGATACAGATATGAGTATGAATAGAAAGAAGAAGAATGAACAGAAGACAAGCAGAATAATCATAGAAAACAGTTACAGACTCTCTTTGATATTGAAATAACAAACAGAAGCAGCAGACGAGGGAGAAGAAGAACATGTGGAAGATAGATAGTTGGTGCATTTTCATGCAGTCACAGGTGTAAAAATGTTCAGGTGTGCTTGGTTTGTCTGAATGAAAATATCCACTCTGGATGTGACACAAAGCTTTTCACTCCAGTCCTCCAGAGAGATCCTGACAGATCAGCAGGTGATGTCTGAGTTGCAAAACTATCTGTAAAAAAAATAAAAAGCTTCAGACTCGTTTTGTTTTTCCATCTATATGACATAACATGGAGTGAAAGCAGCTTAGCTGGTCATGTCACATTAACCTCCCCCCCCCCCTGCTAAAATCATACACAATAACACTTCTAACAACACAAACACATTTAATTTAAATAGTATATAAGTTAGATAAACACAGTACAGTACAGTATAACCCTGTTGCTGTGTACACACCTTCACATGTTCAGTTCTTTTTCTCCTTTCACTGCATCGTTGTTAATGCTGCTCTACAGACTGGGCAATCCTTAATGCCTGAGCTAAGAAAAACTGGGCAGGAACATACATTTTTTTTTAAATCCAAACACTTATTTGACTCTTTAACCAAAATCTGAAAAAAATAACGCAATTTTGTTTTTACTGTTTTTCATTCTTTTTTTTTATTTTTTACCATATAATAGGTCAAGATTATTGTAGTGTAATCTTCTGTTTTCTTCCCCAGTTGCAAGAAACCATTATCATATGGTGAACAATGGGGTTTTAAGTAAAGTGATGCCTTTCTGAGGGATCTTACAAATTGAGGCTTTAAAAACTGCGATTAATTTCGAAATAAACTAATCACGATATTCCTCGCGAGCACTGCTACTATGTGAGTGAGCAGGTAAGCTTAGCAAGATTTGTTACTTCATTCTCCTTTCTTGTGACATGCACGCTGCTTTCTCTTGACAATATTTTTTAATTAATGCAGTCAATACAACAAAGAGCCTCATCTGCCAGTTATGTGCTGTGATTAAATCCCTGCTATATTCCCAGCATAATTCCTGAAGCTCACCCTGCCTCCTCTGAGCTTTTGACAGACCCAACCCCATCTGAAAATCTCCTGCTGTGAAACATATGTCTGAGCATCAGTGGTAGAAAATATCCAGACCCAAATTGTGCTTGAATGGTTCCATATCATTGGGGCTTCTCAAAAGGTTTAATAATCCATTGGCACCAAGAGATCTGGGAACATAAAGCTTTCCGCTATGATCATGGTAGCTCATACCAGGTAGATAAGTCTTGGTGTGATGTGTATAAATACATGAGATAAATGCAGCATAACAACTGGGATCATAGTGGTTTTCTACTTAACCAAGTGTCAAATAGTAAATTGTACAAGCCGAACCACAATGCAGCAGCTCTTCTCCTGCTTCTGCATAAAGAAAGGCATTTAAACCATTAACATATAGTGAATACATCAAATGGGTGCTGAGTCACAACAGATGAGTGAAAGAAGCTTTTCTTATGGTAATGCATTGATATCAAAGGTTTGCAGCCTGGCTGTTGCAGCAGAGCACAGTTCTTTGAGGCAAGGTCAACTGTCCAAATGTGTTTGATTCATATTCTCTGATCATGGGGGGTGAATAATTATTGTCCGTCACGTGCATAGTTTATACCGTTACTTTGCAGTGACAGCTGGTACTAGCTGTAAAATCAAGTAAAAATACGGAAGGAACCTTTAGAGACCTCTTTCTTATAATCAGCTGAGAATAAGATGTTTTATCTTATTGTGATTTGATTCAAATGAACAGATATTTGTGCACATGTGGAAAATGGCTCCTTATTACTCATTGTTTCTTCTTTATTTAGATGTTCCCTCCTTTGACAACAGGGTGATTCAGTTAGTAAATACAAAAAGCACCACATAACATTGAATAGATGCTCCTTTTCTCATTAGGCTCTACATTCTGCATTTTCATACAATTCTAAAATGTGGCGAATGGTGGAAAAGTAATACTCCTAAATGATAGGTTGTTCTAAATAAAAAAGGGGAAATTAAACTGCTCTTTCAACAAGTGAACATGAAAGAGGCAAAGACAGAAAAAAACATTTTCACAAACATGTCATTAGAATAAAGTGAACAAGAAGAAAAAAGCTAACTTTAGTTTCATGTTTTTCCTTAAACTGTAAGGATGAAATAAAAGTACAGACATCCGAAACTGACAAATCAAGACAATTTCAAATCTTTTTGAGGATTTTGGTTATTTCCAGTACAATTTTTTTACACGAAATTGGTCCACTTAAAACTACATTTAGCACATTAGTACGAGTAGATAATGCTAAGCATTTGGCCTGCAGCTGCCGTCTGTCTTATAGTAATAACTCGGAGGAGTGCTGTTAATATTCAAGGAGGTCACTTTTAATTGTTAAACAGCACCGTCAGAAGATGACAGTGGAGGTTTGATCACATACAAGTTAAACATCTAATCTTTTCAGTTATCAAAGCTATATTTAAGCCAATTCAGCGACTACACAACCATCATTTTGTTTTCTCCTTTTTAAATGCATTGATTTCTAAATGCTTGCATGATTTTTTTTAATTTACCATGAACAATTCCAAGTTAAAGTGTTGTTCTAAAAGTTTACATGAAAATTGTCATTTAGAAGGAAGGTTTACACAAAAACACGTTAATTTGATTTTGCTTAATTTCACTTTAGATCAGAAGGTTGGGAAGAGTTTTGATTGGACACATGGTGGACATGATGTACATATGTACTGGAAATTAACAAGCTGCACCTAGTGGTTGTTTTTTCCCCATTACAACATGGAAAATGACATAAGTACTGTTTACGCTTCAATTTTTGTTATATTTTTTAATTACCAGCTTGATTTGGGCATACTTCACTTCACTTCATTCAGCAGCTGAGGAGGAGAAGGAATATAGATGATTGAAGACAGATCACTGTGGATGTGTGTTATCGTGACATGGCAAGAACAACTGGAATTAACTTAGAAAGGAATAAACGTTTACATGATAGAGGAATAAATCAGTTATTTAAAACAGGAATTAACCAGCCTCTTCAGAATTATGTTTAATTCCTAATTATTAATATTCTTTTGGAATTAAGAGTTTAAATTGTTATTTTTTATCTCTTTAAAGCAGATTTAATTTTCATTCTGAATTAAAAAGAGAAATTTAAATATGTAAACATGACCAATATGTAGAAAGCAAGGTTTGTATTGTATTCAGATGCTTTGATGCCTCTCCTGGCCACCGATGGCTGCTTAGCTGACTTAAATCTATAAGTCAAAGATAAAACCTAAAGGCCACGGCTAAACCTGCAAGTCATGCATCCCTTAGTTTACACAAACACACATGTTCAAAATTCATCGTGAAATTTATGAAAATTTATGATGTCAAGTACATTCCCCATCCTTCACATCTTGGCTCAATACATTGGGTTTATCTTGAGCAGGCAGTGACACTTTTCATCTTTACCTTTGACTTAATCAGCCTGTCATTGTTTCTGTAAGGATCTTACCCACAAGCAAATGACTATTAGGAACCATTTTAGATTATATTTTTGTAGCACAGTCAAATAATCAGACTTGGATTTGTTTCTTTGTATCCAGTATTAACCAAGTATCCTTTTTTTCCTACTGTGTAGAACTGGCATGTTCTCTCCTAACATCACATTCAGCTGCCACAGGCATTCCCCACTGCTCACTTTACATTTTAGCTCATCCATAATTATGATAAACCATTTAACAGAATGAGTTTTTCAGGCAAAATAGATGCCAGTGCAAACATAAGCTTTCATCGGGTACTTAGGAGACTGCTCAGGCGTTTTGCTTAACAAATTAGGGCGGAAGGCTCGACACATATTTCTATATCACCAAGTTGCTTTTTATAATGACCTAATTTTACTTTCCTTAACTCAGCAGATGGAGTGAACCTCAGCAACAATTAATTAACTAGAATTAGTAGCATTAATTAGAAGGAAAACTTCGAAGAAGCCATTAGGATGATAGGGCTAGCATTTCCACGGAGAGTCAACCAATTGAACTTTTAATGATAAACAGCAGCATACTATGATAGAATGACAAAAACATTTTCAGTTTGACTTAATTAAACAACCAGAGGACACTGAAACAATTCATAATTTGTAAAGTGCCTTAATCAGTTGGGTCTCCTTAGTTATAGCTCACATAAATGGAAGTATGACAGCTGTGCTAGATTGTTTGGTGTCCCACTAATTGCATTTTACCACCAGAAGGGCTTTATCATTAGAAGCAATGCTTACACAAAGTCATGTCATTATAAATGTAAATTATATGGATGACAAATTCATTACCACCATCCTTATTGCTTGAATGGTTTAAATAATAATTAATTTTATAATTATTGTCTATATTTGCATGTTGTATCCTCTTACTGGCAAATATATGAAAGCACAACTGAGTCATTGTTTTGTTCAAGGACAAAGTGATAGGCTACTTTAGGTTTGTGATCTGTATTTAGGGACACAACACAAAAATCACCCAACTATCTTTTTCACTTTGGAGAACATATGATGAAGAGTGATTTAGCGGGAACTGAAATCAGCTTCTTTGTTTTTGATTTGGGGGTTTCGTGATGTACTTGTTAGGGAAGTCAGAGCTCTTATTTCCATTCTGATGGAAATGCAAATATAACTTATAAGTAAATTATAGAATATTTTCAACATGTGAAATGATTCAAAACTGTTTTGAATAAAATGTTTTATTGAATAAAAATTGACAGAAAGATAGTGCTTTGTCGGATAAAAATTATCTCAACTTTTAAAATAGAAACAAGGACTTTATCTTTTTTAAGAAAACACTTCTCAGATATTTACTTAAACATTTAGGACTTTAGGACTTTATCCCAGTTTAAGTTTAAAATGATTGTGTTACTCAGGTTTACTCACAAATATTTTCATGGTTTCTTCATCCCTGAAAGCCAGAATCATTAGCTGTATAAGCTAGCTAATGGTTGAGGTGCCATTTTCCCTCCACTTTTATGAGTGGATTATGTTTTTTCTGCTCATTACAGCAACCTCTGCTGATATCTGCTGATACTTTTTTTTATCTTTTCTGTAACTCACTTCGTGGTCCATTTAACCACGATTCAAGATTGAAGTTAATAACTGGTGAGTAACAGACTATATAATAAAGTGATAAAACAAAACAACCAACTTATTGTTGATAAAGGAAAATATCAATGAAACAGAAAAAACTGAAAGTAAATATGAACAATTCAGGGATTCTTCCTCAATGCAGCAGCCAATGATAGATACTGTTCTGTCTCTTGCTGGCAGCAGGGGAAACAAACTGTAACTATGTTGGACATTTTTTTTCTCCCCTTAACCTGTTTCAGAAACATCTCGTCTCAGGCATCACTGAAGTTAAGCCAAAGGAAACCTACAATATTTCTGACCTATTTTAGCTGCAGGAACACAGTCTATTTTAATTTATTAAAAGACTCACCATCATATAATAGAATCCTGTTAGTAAAAAAAAAAAAACTTACTGTGAAAAAACTGTGCAGTAACATAATTTACAGTTATACAAGTTATTTTACTGGTGTGTTGTAAGTAGATATTAATATTAGGATTCTTTGTTTATATGTTGTTTAGCTATTAGTCTTGCATTTGAATTTTTTAATGATTTTATGTAAAAAATGTCATGTAAAAGAAACTTAATGGCTGGAACTACCATTATTCTGAACCTGAGTCATCTATGGTCTGCCAAATCAAAGCCTATTCTTGAATCCAGCTGAAATGTTAAGAAAAACAGAATGGATATAATATTCCTACTAAACTGAAAGATAGTAAAGAAAGAGATTTTTTTCTCAGAATGCAGTATTTATATAATTTCAACTCATATCTACAAATCCTAGTCAGATATAAATAAAATATCTCTAGGCTGGCTATTAAAAACTACATTACCTGTATTTACTATCATGATTATACTTAGAGTTAGGACTTTAACATAGGTCTAGATGTGCCATGTTTGTAAGTCATGCGTGTACAGGTCACGTGATGCAGTCCCACCATGTTACAACTCAGTGGGATTGTCTGTCAGGACACACAAAGATCTCCACCAATCACAGCTCTTTACAACTGCCCCCATGACCTGCGGTCATTTATCTTCAACAAAACTTCCGACTTACACAGAGTTTCTGCCCTTTTTGTCTTTTTGAGCAAAGAGGATGGACATGTTTCTGTGACTGACCAAAACAAAATGGCAAAACGTCTGCACATAGTAAAATGAAACATTTTAATTAATGGTAAATGAACAAGTATATCTTTGCTCGAGAGCTAAGGCTATTAATGTGAACAGACAAAAAAAAGTTTGAGTGACACATTAATTATAGCCACTAAAAAACAACAAAGACTTATCTGTGAAAATTAAAAAAGTTTAGTGAGGTCATGATTGAACCTTGTGTGTTTTCATAGTAATTTCAGATAGAGAAGATCAACACTGCTGGGACATCCAACAACAGAAAAACAGCGGTACATGTCCTGCTATGCGGTTCTGTTTCTTTTTTACTACAGTCCTCATGATGAATTGTTAAAAATCATTTCCAACATGAAAAGTATGAGCTTGTTAGGTTTGAGGATTAGATACAAACCATGTAAAAGGGACTAAGTTTAAGTGATTGGAAGGAGAACACTGATATTGGATGAAAATAAAAAAATTCAGTGCTAGTCTATTGAATTCCATTAAAATGTATGGTGACAAATAACCCAAGAGACAATTTTCCTCTGAAGAAATAGGTCACAGATTCAATTACAGCCACTGAAGCATGGACTCAATCTATCATGCCAAATTAAGTGCATTTTAGCAACCTACTTCTCTCCCAGAATTGTATAGACACATTCAGTCGAGTGGAGAGATTCTGCTCAAACAAAATTATATCAGCTTCTCTTTTTCTAGTTTCAAATTATATAAACATTGGAAATTTATTTTTTTCTCCATAAAAGCAGTTGAATTCTTGGGGTAGAGATACATTGTTTAAAGAGATGAGAGTCACCTTTCACTGGTTCTTATTATAAATGGGTATTTCAGAGATTATCAAGTTTCAGAAGCCCAAAAGAAATTTTAGGTCACTTCACTGAGCTCATGTTAGAGCCATGCTTATCCTTTAAAAAAGCTGAAAATACTTCAGGATGTTCAATGCTGGGATATCTGCGCAGATATCGAACAGCATGTAAAACATGCACAACATGAACAAGTTATCCAGACCTCACAAAGAGCTGCTGTAGATACAGAGGATGAACGTGTTACTCAGAAATCTGAGAAACAAAAAGAAGGCTTTTGTCCAGCTTAATTTACTCACATTGTTTGTGTTTTTCTCTTATCTTAGTCAAACAGGAAAAGAAACATTTAAAAAAATATAGGATGGCTGGGAGTCAAACTCTCACTCAGGTCATCCCTGCTAATATACTAGGCAAGGCAAGTTTATTTGTGCACAATTTAACAACAATCTGATTCTAAGTGCTTTACAGATATAATATATTAGAAAAATAAGAAGTGTGACTTAAAATCAAAACAAGAAAGAAACAAAAAGGAAATAACAATTAAAAGCTATACAATTATTATCAATTCCAGCTTAAAGAAACATGGCGGATTTAGACTTCACATAAACTTTAAATAATGTAAAATAAAAGTGACAGAAATGCAAAAAGGTGAGTGTTTAACCTGGATTTAAATAAACTGAGCATTTCAGCTGATCTGAGGCTTTCTGGGAGTCTGTTCCTGACGTGTGGAGCATAGAAACTGAAGGATTATTTAGACTCTGGAAACTGATAAAAGACCGGATCCAGATGACCTGAGGCGCCTATAGGTTCATAATGGATCTGAGGGCTCTGATGTATTTTGGTTCTAACCAGAAAAAGAACATTAATGTCTGTCCTCTAATGGTGTAAAGACCTCAGAACTGGACTTATGTGGTCCACTTTCTTAGTCATTGTCCCATTCCCAGACCAATTGCCTGAGGTTGTGATTGTTTTTCACTGCTGCTTGGCATTCGGGAATTGGCTGCAAACATAGAAGGAACCTCCTTCCACCTTCTTCCCTGCAATTTGTCACCACCACCTTTGATCAACAGATTGGATTTTGCCAGCTCTGCACTGCCTTCTCAGCAACCAACCAGAGGACTCCTAGGACTTTAAAATAAAAAAGGTGCCAGCAATCAAAGCAGTTGTGTTCCATTTAGCCCACAGCTCTTCAGCTGGGATTGTGTAGAAACACTAGGTTTGTAAAATACCCTTATGGTTGAGAATTGCCCATTTTTGTTGTTGTTGTGCATTTTGGGTTAATTAAGAAGAGATGCTCTCACCTTTTGTTAAAGTTAGTCCGGTTTTCTTTTTTATTGACTAGATGCTGTAAAAGGGGTCATAATAGTCTTGGTGAGAACTTAAGCAGCAGAATTCTGAATTTGCTGCAGTAGTAGATTTAGTAGAACCTAAAGTCCCCGTTACAGTAATCAAGCCAACTAGAGAGGGACACTGGATATATTCTTAAGGGGGATAGTAAGCTGACTTTGACATTGCATTAACAAGTTTTTCAAAATTTAGATCCGAGTTCATTAGGACAGAGATCCTGATGAACTGGTTGGTGGTTTTCAGATGAATAGAATGAAGCTCTGTGACTACCTCTAATCATTTCTCTTTGGCTCCAAAGACAAACACCCAGTTACTAATCTCAATGCATTTACCAAGCTTTTGCAGGGCCTCGGTCTCCTGATGACATTGGGTAACTAATGTTATTCTGTAATTACCTGACGTAGTGGGAGCATGTAGATGTTAAACAGAAGAGGCCCCAGGATGGAACCTTGGGGAACTCCACATGTAATTCTTGCCTGCTCAAGTGTAAAGTTACCTATTGACACGAATAACTTCCTGTTCTCCAAGTACATTTTGAACCAGTTTTAAAAGGCCCACCCAGCTTTCCAATCATTGGAGTAACATAACATGGTCTATGGTAAGAAATGCAATACTGCGATCTTGTAAAACTAAGACAGACACATTTCAATCTTTAGACCAGTCTCAGTACTGTGGTGTTGTCCAAAATCCTACTGGAAGACATTGTGGCTGTTGTTTGGGTTAAAAAATAATTGATCTTATTAAAAGGAGCTTTTTCAATGATATTTCACAAGACTGGAAATTTGAGAGCAGTCCGATGTTTATTTATGTCTTGTCTAGATTTTTCATATTTGGCAGAGGCTTGGTGATGACCATTTTCAGCACTTTTGGAAATACGTCCAAAATAAAGACAAGTTCACAATCAGGAGCACACCTGGCTCTATGGTCTTTGAGACCATTTCAGGAATTTAGTGGACAGGATGTCCAAACAGCAAGAGGAAGGATTTAGCTGACCTAAAAAAAACCCTAGATCTTTGCTATTAATAAGTTAAAATGGCATCAAGCTGTTTTAACTGGTTTTCATGGGACATAGTATATCTCTTTAATCTACTGTTGATGATCCAGCTGCTTGTCTAATACTTTGGCAAACGGTGGAAGACAGTTCAGGAGCTACTGACACAGAAAGGTTTGCCAGCCTGTTGACGAGCGAATAAGGGCCGAGCATTAGGGAAGATTTTGGACATGTCAGAAAAATAGGACTTTCTTGCCTTCCTCAGTTGTAAATTACGAGTGCAGTTTCTGTAATAAATCTGTAAAAATGTCTTTATCCATCTGTGCTCATATTTCCCACACTCTTTTTTAAAATTATTATGTCATCAGAGTGAAATTTCTCCATGGAGACCTTTACTTCCAGAAACAACCTTCAGCTTTGTAGGACCAATATTATCCATATTATCTGAAATTTTGGAATTGTAGCTATTGATAAACTCATTAACTAAACCTACTGATTTGGTAGGTGGTAACAAAAAGACCTGGTTAAACATCTTACTGGTGTTTTAGTTAGGCACCGTTTTGTTGCCCTGTTGCAGCATATAAACAGAGATTCTTCTCTCAGAGAAAACGCATCACACACAAACTACAATTATGAATGCATGCACACACAAATGTCCAAAAAAAAATCACGGAAAGCTCATCAGTCTGCATCAAAATTGAATCAAATGTATTTTTATTGCCATGACCACAAAACTACACTATAGTTCAGTGCTCCCCCCTCCCCCAATGTCTTCTTCCCATTGGTTGCTTTCTGTGCTAACCAAATAAAATGCAAAATAATAAGGCTTGACTATTTTCATATC
>JBAMIG010000001.1:23981936-23992511 GCA_037177335.1 Kiunga ballochi
AAAATAAATAAATGAAAGAAAAACTGCTAAATTGATTGCAATTTTTTTTTTTGTTATTGTGTAAATTACAGAGAGTCAGTACAATATAAGTAAGTTTCATCCAATCTTTTTCTTTACCTTATCTATTTATTTTTCTAAAGATGGCATCATTTGTCCTAGATACCACTTATGAGTTTTCAGTACTCATTTTGTGCATTAAATACAATTTTTGTCCCAGGATGTACAACTTTGTACAAATGGTTTACAGCAGTTGCTTACAGCTACAATTTCCAGCACTGAAAAGCTGGTTAGTATTGAAGCATCTTTATGAGAAGCGGGTAGAGCTTGATCTGTAATTTCTGTCCGATGGATGACCCTCACATCGGTTCTTTCACATTAGAAGACCAATTACTGCATGAGGAGATAAAAGAGTCTTAGTAAATATGAAATAGGTGGTTCAGGGCTGACATTAATAGAGTTAACCCAAGGACAGGGTGGGATCAAAGGGGCCTCAACCATATTAGCCAATCTGTCTGTGTCTGCACACACAACAACTGATCTGAGATAATAAGTGTGTGTCATGAGAAAGACACAGACAAAAGTGTGTGTGCACATATGTACTTGGGTGTTCTGTTCTTAAGTCAACCCAACCTTGCTAAAAAATATCAAACATTTGCACTGATACCTTGTGGAAAAGATGTTTGCTGCTGTTTTCAACTCTAACTGATGAATCAGTTAACACACCAGCATTCATTACAGGAGGGGAGCTTTTTTCATTTAATGGTTGCAAGGGTGGTGTACAGTTCAGAGGAGAGTCTGTAGATAGATTTATTATAGCAATGCTTGTTTACTAAAATCCACCTCATATTTCTGGCAGCAGTTAAGTAATATGCTAATGTTGCTTGTTGGCTTTCTTTGCTTTTACTCTCACATATTTACAAGCCTATTGGTATTTATTCTCAGAACTATAATGATCTGTCATACCATGTGGATAGCAGTGCTTAGTCCTCCCCTCCCACATAAATAAGCAGCAATTTGGCCATCTGCTTAGATTCTTTCTGTCTCCCTGGAGACGCCCATCTAACTTTACATTATCAATTACAGTTCAGCTTCACCAACCCCCTTCAAAAGCACACAAACTGTCACACACAGTCAAATCATCACTAACATAGCTTCTGAAATCTAAACTGATTATATATTTTGATGCAACATTTTTCTTGTGACATTTATTTCTTATAAATTGTTTTTTTTTTGTTTTGTTTTGTTTTTTTTTGGGGGGGGGGCTGCCAGCTCAGTGAGAAACAGAGAGGGAGAGGGAAGAGTGGAATGAGAAAGGATCCCATTGTTGCAAAGAAATAAAAGTGCAGAGGCACCATGACACAGGTATTCTGCTTCATAAGGCCAGCATTGTACGGAGAAAGCACTTACACTGGCACAGAAAAAGACAAGAAGGTTCTCCCTTCTTCCGCCAAATCGGGCTTCAGACACCTGCTTGGCTCCTGACCTTGGTAAAACTCTATATATGGTCAATAAATTAATGTTCTTCAATTTATTTATGAGATAAAAAGAGATTAAAATTCTTAACATTTCAAAAAATGTTAAATGTTGTTTTTAATTCATTTTGGATGTACATTTCACCATATATTTTACTAGAAAAACCACAAGAGACCTTCCAAACAATAAAAGATTCCCAGAAATTATGTGGGTCTGCCCCCTGCCTTTACTGCCTAGGTCGCCACAACATTTTTCTCAACACCTTCAAAGTGCAGATTTGTAGACCGCATACGTCATACTGGTGCGCAAAGTGCTGTCCCAATTCAAAGTGTGTTTCTGATCCACACTTCAAATGCGCGCTTCGTTTGGGGCTGAATTAGCTTAAAACAAGTGTACATGCAATGTATCCTGCATGGTCTCCAATCACCCAGAATTCATTGCGCGCCAGATAGAATTTAATAAGCAGCAGTTCATTGCGTGCGAGGACGTGTTACAAATAAATATATAAACACATATTTGTCCCAGCAGACAAGCGGGGACGGCCGTGTGTCCCATAAACAAACATTTATTTCATTACATCTGTCAGACGAGGATTATTTGTCAGAAGGCGAGCTCTTCTAGGCCGCCTCTTCCATGTGTTTGTAAGTTTAGGTAAATGAAAATAAACATGGAAATATCTGGCTTCATTTTCTGTCCTATAAAAGGATATTTTTTGTGTAAGAATATGATCGCTATATGGATGATACACACAGCATTAGACGTTGCTAGGCAACAGAGGACTGGAGCACTATGGGTAATTCGTGTACAGTCAAGGGGGGTCTTGTTTCAAACGGAAGACGCACTTTGCAATGAGCAGACTATGAAGGACACTTTGTGGACTACATAGTCAGCGTACTTAGAAGTATGCAGTCTCTGAATTGAGACACAGCCATTAACTCATTTATCAGGACCCATCAAGCTTTTCTCCGGCTCCTCAGCAAGCGGTGACAGTGATCTAATTACGGGTAAAGAGATGAAGTTGTGTCCCCGAGCTTAGCTGGCGGGATCATTGTTATTCTGAATAGAAAAGAAGCCCGATGCCCACATCAAGTCAGCTCCTTATAATTGCAGAGCTGAAAGCAATGCAAGAATGCATTACTAACAGAGAAACCAAGGGGCCACAAAATGGGGCCACATTGATCTCCATCCGTGTTTAAGAGAAGCAACCACCAGATAGCTGTTGTTCTTCATTCAACATGAAAGTCACCTTCATGCAGTTACAAAAAACAAAGAAACCACCTCCCAACCAAAACAGTAATTGAATTTCCACCGCAGTGCCTGATGGCATTCTTCTGCACAAGCATGGAGCAGGGCTGGTTCTACCTAAGTAAGCACAGATGTCAGACATGCTTTGCATGTCAATGAGACAGTAACAAGGCTTACTATATACAAACCTTGTCCAAGTCCATGTCACACAAAACACTTCACTACCACCTCAGCTGCATTCCTCTGGCTTGTCCCTCAACAAACAGGCACATTCACCTATAGGAAACTGCTTGACCTGCTCAAGCCAAAGTCCGCAACTACAAAGTGCTTTGTCTTGCCTCTTTTACAACTGGGACAGGACCACACACGACACACACACACTGTGGGCATGACCAGTGCTGGTATTGTTCCCATGGTTGCTAAGGTGCCTTTGAAAAGCTGGTACAGAGGACAGAAGATGGCCACAGTTTTTGAAGCTAGTAAATAGCCTCAGTTCAGCATGTCATCACAGCTGGTGATATATTTGCTATAGCTTGATTTTTAAATGGTAAACAAGGACATCTGGGGATAAAAGCAAGTTCAGAAGAGGGGTCTTGAGGAAAATCAAACATAATCTCTGACACACTCCTTGATATACACTGTCAGCACAGGCAGTTTAGCTATTTCATAATTGCTGTTTTCGGGGTAATAAACTTTCAAATATAATAAAAGTTGATGAAATTAAATGGTATAGCCTCTAACAGACATTACGTGTGAGAAATCCAGACAGAATCCCTCTCATTAGGTATTCAAATGAGGGATTATGAAGGGGAAAAGCGTTTGAATCAAGTCAGCCATGTAAAATGCTTCTAATCCTTTTGTCAGACACAATGAAACACTTTGGTTTTAAATAGCCCTGCTTGTCATGAATCTTTCAGTTTGGTTGAGGATCCAGGATGATGTGCTGAAGATCATTTTTACAGAGTTAATCAATTGTTGATTCTGTCTAAAGGAAGGAGGTGTCTTTTTTGTTTGTTTTTTTGCCTGCATAAATTTGAATGAAATATGCTTTAATACGAGTCAAGCTGTTCCGTCATCCACCTGAATAAATTTGGTTGAACATGAAAAGATTTCATTTGTTGGTTCTGGCTTGAAAAACATCATAATGTGCTCATGATCTAGTTCATGATCTAATCTGAGTTTAATCCTGGTGAAAAGGGTAGGACTTTAAAGCACTTGTTGCTAAATTACAGAAGCATCTTCTTCACAGTTCACAGACCATATTTGAACCTTGCACTTTAGAAAATATCCTTTTTCTGTGTCACCTTTTAACCTAGAAATTCCATCCTGATATTTCACCTCACTGTCTTGACTGGAATATACAAAGGCAAACAAATGCAGGGTCAATGCTGGTCCACTGATAAACCAGAATCCAAATACAGCGAGAGAAACAGCAGAGTTTCCATTGCTCTTATCTGTTTTATACTTACTGGATGCTTGATCAGAATAAAGTGCTCCATGTCAACTTAATTGAAGTTCAGGGATCTCGTTTTTTGCGTAGAATCTCTACTAGAATTGTACTTACGCAATAAAACAAAAAAATTATTACGCCAAGTTGAAATTCTTTTTAAAACTCTGCTTACACACAGATTCACGCATTTTTTTGTATAAATCACAACACTGCTGAAAAGGTAAGTTCACCCCCCCCCCCTACACACCCACTTTCTACCTACACGGTCAATGTAAAGCAGCTCATACTTATGTCAGCTTAAGAATAAACAAGTGTCCATGGCGTTTAACGGTAGATTATGGCCACTGACAGGACACGTACGTGTTACTTTTCACAGACTGAAGTTGGTTCTTATAAAAATCCATAGAAACATTTTGTTTAGTAGCCTATGATCATACTAAGCTCGGATGCCTAAATACATATTTATGAAATAAACATCCCTGTTTTGAAGCATGTCTATACAGTAATAATCCATGTTTCCGTGTTATTGATAACAATAATACAAAGTCTGAGGTGATTGATAACAAACGGTTTATTGGGCTTAAATGTATGATCTTATCCACTGTGCCACCTCTCCAAAATGTTACTACACAAGGTTCAAAGTTGGCGCAGTTGTACGCACTTTTCTACGTCATGCTTATTATTAGAAATCCCAAACTTTGCTTAGTGAAGTATTTACGCAATTTTCAGGCCATTTTTTGCATAAGCAAGCTTTATAAATGAGGCCCCAGTTCTTTAAAAAAAAGCAAAGCCCACATACTCTGTTCTTTTTTTAGTAGGTATATAACATTATCTCTTCTTGCTTTTAGTTTGAGTTAGACCCAATTATTCAGTTATAATTTTTTCAAATTCCTTCCTATCTATACATTTGTAATTAAATGGAAATACGGCAGCATTACTGTTGAGAACAATAAACAATCAGAGACTGCCAAGAGCAGTGAGCGAAGTATAAAAAGCAGAGATTAACTACTTTACTATTTAAAGTGCCTCCCAGATGCCTGCATTACTGTTAATTTCTAATATCATTAGCATCATGTCAGTCAGTGTCATGATAATGAGGCCTAACGTGACAATGAGATTTTATAAATGAGCAGCCAAGGGAAATGCAGCACTCATATAATTACATAGAAATGAGCTGCATATCACTACTTCAGCATGATCTTTGTCTGTCATGGGTTTGTTTCCCGGGAATAAAGTTGCTTTGAAGTGCATCCAGATTTCTACTAAGCTGAACAAGTGCGACATTTTGTTCATTTTATGTTATATTAACAGAACATTCCAAATTAATTTAATTTGATTAACATATGAAAACTGGAATAGAAAGACATGAATAATGCAAATGAGAACTTCACCAGTGGAAATCTTAGCAATCAACCAATGTCAACATCAGAAACACTTACTACTGAAAAAAACAGTCCTGACAATGAGAAACAATGTCACAACTGTTTTGTCTTAACTACATAACTAGATCATAAAGTGTTTTGTTTTTATTTTGGGCTGCATAGTAGTGTCATGCTTAGCATCACCTCATTGTATGAAAGTTTAGTTTGAACCACGCCTGGAGCTTTCCTGTGTACAATTTGCATGTTGCATAAGTGAGTTCCCTTCACACACTAGCTTCCTTCAATACACTAAAAAACATACATGTTGAGACTCCTCAGTTTTCTTTAATCCATAATGACTTGTGTATTCTCACTGCAGATATATATGCAAGTGCTGTGCCACGTTTTGCACCCTTTTCATTAATGCTCTTTGTTAGGCAATATGTTCATAAGGCTACAGCACAGAGTCCAGACTTCTCTTCTGATGTTCCAACTTTGGTTTCATGAGCAGTACACAATGGTCAACATTTGACCACAGATGAGATAATGACAATCTGTCTCTCAATCTACCATTTCTGTTGCACTCTTCTTTGTTCTTTTTGCTGGCCAGACATGAGCCAGTACATGACTTCTGCAGGTAGTGCTCCAGTTTCTGTGTTTAAATACACATCCAAAGTTGCTCTGCAAATAGGCTGAAATATGCGGGGAACAAGTTCCATTCATTTATGTATTTAATGTAGAGCATAAATTAGCCTGAGGTGAGGCTGAGCCAGAGAGGCACTCTGCCTTGGCCTTGTGATGGATTGGCAATTTGTTCAGTGTACCCAGCTTCTTGTATGGAAATTGTGCAGTCACGTGTTTCTGGTTGTTGACTTTGCCAGTTTGGACAGCATGCATCCAGTGATAACCATTTAGGGCCTAGGATATACACTCAGGACAAAGCATGGATTAAGCCTAAACACACTCACACAGCAAGTATCTGTGGATGGTACCAACAGAAACCTCAATCTCATTATGTCTTGGCTAAGTTTATCTATCACTAAGCGCTCCAAATCAGTCTCTTGTATCAGCCAGAATGTGCTGCATTTATGTGAAATCTATGAGCAGAAATAAACAGACAGCGTCCAGTTACATTATATTTTATTTAATAGTTTTTGTGAAACCAAAACACAAAGAAACAGAAACTCAGAACATACCTTACCAGCTGCTGCAGACCCAGCTGCAGCTCTATCGCCACAGCTGGTTAGCTTAGCAACACATCACAATAACAGATAGTAAATAATTAATTCAACTGCTTCTTGTGGGAAAACTAAATATTTTAGCGGTATTAAAAACATTAATATACATTTAATATGCATATTAATATTCATTTCTTTTGTAAGTGACTGTGGTAGAAGATGCATAATGTCCTTCGATGTGTTCATTTGAAGTGATAAATAGACTTCACAGAAGCAACTGCACCTCCACGTTATCCTTTAATTTCTGAATATACATACCTCGTTGAGCATTATTTCTTACATAAGTAGTTTCATATAAAGTGTTGACCGCATAATCTGCTGGTAGAGCTAGTTCCCAGTCCTCTCGTCTCACAGTTGCAATCCATTTATCTCACTGTGCCACATCCGGAATCTATACTACGGGTTGTTCGTTTTGCCCTGCCTATTACGCTGCTTCACCCGAATGTGGAGCATGATATCATTTTGACCAGGAAGAATACTAAAATCTGTGCTGCTGGTCTGAGACTGAACTACTTGCCATCCAACATAGTACTAAACAAAAGTCAGGTGATTCGGTGACGTCAGCTGCACGTCCTCCATATAGCCAACAAGGTTAGAATACTCCCGAACATATAAGCAAAGCCTTGTTGTTCTAATAAGATATATGTGCAGGTAATCTCTGTAACAAGTCAAATCACACAGCTTTAGACAAAATCATTATGATTTCTAAAACTGAAACTTTAATTATGTATTCACCTTCTAATAAAGGGTTAAAAAAAAATTTAAGTAATTAAGAAAAGGAATAAAGGAAGAATCAACTCCTTAACAAGAATTTTCCAGTGTTATTGATTAGTATTTAAGCAGTAGTTGAACAACACCTCTTTGGCACACTTACAGGGTTGCATTTTATTGGGAGCATGTGTGTTAAATGACTTCATGCATGCAGGTTACCTCCCTATGATCAGAAACACATGGCCGAATGAAAAGGTAGGTAAAGCAAATAGATCCAAGTGCAAGCAAACATCTGTCTGTCTCTTTAGCAGCCCCCATGTAATGTAATATAAGTGACTTAAATGAAAAAGCAACAAACTAACAGGTGCCTCTCAAATGCTTTCATAAATTGAAAATATAACATTTCCTCTTTGAGCTCTGGGGACTTTATTGCATGGGACCATATGGGTTAAGTATCTGCATCCCATTTGGTGTAATAGCTGCCAGCCTACACTTGAATCTAGTCTGCAGTGCTTCCACATCAGTCAAGTACAGCGGGGTTTGCAAATTTAGTTGCAACTAAAGTTGTTTGGGTTGGCACGAGCTGAAGCACAGAATTACTCTTGCCCACAGCAGCCAGGTGGCTCTGGAGTGCAAAACTCATGAGCTCCTCTTCTTGATTTTCCTCACCACTTTAACCAAGAAGTTTGGGGGAAGTTGGCTGGGGCTTCAACTGGAAGGGTGCCAAAGTTTCCCAAACACTCAGGTCATCTTCAGATGGAAAAAGGAGTGTTTCCTGGGTCAATCTGAGAGGATGTGGTGGAAATGAGCCACTATGCTGCAGCTGTCAGGAATGGGGTCCTGAGAGGCTGGGGGGTTAATAAGGGCTGGCAGTGGTGTTCCCATGGTAATTACCATGGTTACCCAAGGCCTCCGCTAACATATGACCACAGGGGAGGTTGAGTCAGTCTGGGTGAGAGAGCTAAACAGTGGGGGATCCTGAAGAGAGCGAGACGTTGATTGACTGATGCTAAAATCTTTACAGGAAATGCACTTATCTTTGTGAAGCATTTCAGTAACTACTATCATCTTTTTGTTGTGCTGCTGAGTCATCTTAATTTGCAAAAAGAAACAATTGTATTTTAAAAAAGAAGTGATGATTGATATGAGGTTAATCTGACATGGATGGAAAACAAGCATAGCTAAGTAAATGGTTAGCACTTACAATGCAGTGTTATCATTAACCGGCAAAAAAAAAACTGGGTTTAAATTTTTGTCAACAATCCTGCTTGCATTCAATTTATTCTCTATTTTTCCTTCCCAAAAACAACGTCTTCAGAAATCTGTTTAAGGTTTCCTGTCACATCAAAATCAACTATTTTTGTAGACAGACACAAAGCACAAACTGTGTTTTTAATGGCTGTCATAACTAAATGTAAAACTGTGTTGAATGGCTATTTGGTTAGCAATGGCATTGTAAATGTAGTTGGACACTTGCAAATAGAGCATGATTGTGTGAGCCGGTGTAAAGAATTGGTCCTGTGAAAGTTATTTGTCAATGCAAATCTGTACATAAAGTTAGCAAAAAGCAAGTTCAATGTACTAACAACAATTTATTAAAACCCTAACACAGGCAATAATGATTAACATACCCTAATCCCAATAAGTGTGTGCTAAACTGCATTTGCAAAACCTTTAGAGATTAATGTGTTTAAAAAAATTGCTGTTGCAAAATGTTGGAAATGGATATATAGGAGTAGTACAACTGAGCTTGTTTGCATTATTGTTCTTTATCAACATCATTGCAGTGAGATTCTGCAGATGTTATTATATTACTGCTACAGAGTTTGCATTCTCAACTAAATTAAAAGGTAAAATCACTAATCGACACAAACATGAACAGGATGAAAACGGGAACAAAAATGTGCAAAAGTAACTTTAAAGGGTTCATAAAAAACCTCTGAGCGACGTATTCCAGACTTTCAGAAAGTTAATGTTATTAAAGCTGTTAAAAACTGTTTGTATTATTACATTTTTTACCAAAGAATGGAAATTAAGCTTTAAGAAAAGTGTGGGGAAAAAGATAACTAGAGTAAAAACAGGAACACCACAGGGACATAATGGTCAGAGTGCTGCTGCTGAACTCCCACTGGTCCCATTAAGAACTGGTGTGAAATGATCTATAACTGTGCTGGATATTTTGATGCAAGATAAGATGCCTCAATATGTCACCAAAAGAAAAAAAAAATAATAAACTCAATGGGAAATAGGGATTTTTAAAGCTGTTTTTTGTCTTTTCATCTGAAGGGTTCTTGTTTGTAGCCCGAGGGCTTACTGGACACCAGCCTGCTGTACTGTCTGGGCGACAGTCCAGACTGGTGGTTGATACCAAGCCCTGCAGCTGCTCATTACTGTGTAGTGGAAGTCCTGGGATTATTTTATGAGCTCTGGGAAAGTCAGGAGGGATTCTCTGCCCACGACAAGCTAAGAAACTAGTTATATCAATAGTAAGTCCAGAGACACAATACCAGCAAAGCCTAATCCCAATATCAAATTTAAAATCTTAAAAAGTAATAAAAAGATGTCAGAACACGTCCCTGCATTGGGATCCAATGAGGTACAAAGCAAAGGCAGTAATAAAAAATATAAGACCAATCCTCTCTGTGTTTGAATGATTGAGTATTTCCTCGCTTCCAGGCCAATAACTAGTTATTTATGGGAAACAAGGGCAACGTTGTTACTAGAGAATTCCAATATCATTAGCATACCAATATAATTGGGCAATATAGCTGTTAAAAAGTGATTTAGGAAATTATCAGTTTTGTTTTTACCTTTATTTGATGACTAATTTTACAGAACATGTACTTAATATATAGCAAACTCTTCAGTTAGGTTTCCTCTAACTGACCCAATACAAGAGATGTTATCAATAGTTTGCCAAATATGTTTTTTGTTTAGCACAACCCCAATAAATCCTGTGGCTGTGACATTATCAAACATCGCATTACTCGCAGCATGAGGAGCTTTAAGGAAGCTTGTCTTCATATTTGAGATTTATCAAATTGTCAGCAGAATAAAATTTGCTGCAATATATATATGTATATATTGCAGCATATAT
>JBAMIG010000001.1:23992611-24013757 GCA_037177335.1 Kiunga ballochi
ACATTTTTCTTTTGATATTTATTTCTTATAAGTTGTTTTTTTTTTGTTTTGTTTTTTTTTTTTTTTGGGTGGGGGGTGTCAAAATTAATTAAATGGGATTAGCCTGTATTACTGATTGTTTCAAAATTGTGGGTTAGGTCCTGGTTGTAAAATAAATTTAAGTTCTATGTTGTGCTATTTATAACATTTTTGTTCCTCTGCAGCTCATGTTGGGCTGCACAGTGGTGCACTTGCTTAGCACTGTGGCCTCACAGCAAGAAGGTTGCTGGTTCAAGCCTCGGCTGGGGTGGGGGTCCAACCAGGAACATTTCTGTGTGGAGTTTGCATGTTTTCCCCGTGTTAGCATGGGTTCTCTCCGGGTACTCCGGCTTCCTCCCACAGTCCAAAGACATGTATCGTGGGGATAGGCTGATTGGAGACTCTAAATTGCCCATAGGAGTGAGTGTGAGTGTTGGCTCTGTGATTGACTGGTGACCCAATGACAGCTGGGATTGGCTCCAGCCCTCCCCTCGTGCGACCTGGTTCCGGAAATAAGCGGTAGAAAATTGATGGACGGACGCTGCTCATGTTGTCATTTGTATAACCTCTGAAAGTGTTGCCAAATTATCAAAATCTGGTGGCAGAAGGAAAGATACTAGATACATTCTCTGCTGTTGACAAAGAAGAATATTCTGGCTGCTTGCTGGCAGCTCTTCCTCTGCTATTGTAACTGTAAGACCCAATGACAGGACAAATAACTTGTCAGGAAAATTCACACATTAAACATGGCGTGATGGCAATGAGGGGTTGTTAATTGAAGGGGAAAGATGGGGGTGTCAATGCAAATTTTGCAACCAATGTAATAGAAATGCACCATCATGTTACCTAGTTCCATCACAAGAGACAAGACCTTTTGAAGCAACAAATGAGAAAAAAAAGTACTGCAGGTTTTGCATGTTTTGTTTGGAATTTGTCACCATCCGCTATTCACAAAGTCTTCCATCCCGCAAATCACAATGTAACCTGTGAATATAAGGAGACGCCAGAAAAGGAGAGGGGCTTTTGTTCTGCAGTTTCCAGGAAAAACGACGAGGTTCTCAAGGGAACAGGTATGTGTGGGAAGAGGACCCTCATCCCATGCATGGCGCCTCATTAATATGGAGACAGGTGCTCTTTTGATGAGTTCATAAGCAGTTCAGTAGCAGCCTGGAAGTAGTGCACTTTACAAGGCTGTTCAAAGATCTTTGACATCTGAAGAGAGCCAGTGAAGCCAATAATCCTCCTTTCAGAATGTGAGTCTTTCCTCTGAGATCAATCCCAGATCGAAACATCAAATAAAACTACTGCTTTTCTCTTTTTAAACTTTCCCTCCTCCTCTTACAAAAATCACTTACTAGATGGTCTTACACAAGCCAGGAAAAGTGCCATTACTGCTGGGAAGAGAGGATGGATAGTTTTTTTAGTTCAGTCAAATTGCAGAATATTTTCCACCAATTTAAGCCCAAAGTTAAGAGAGCAGCATTATTGATAAGACTGCTCTGGGTACAGCAATGTGCCCAAGGGCCCAGAGGGAAGCAATCCACAGAAGTGGGCTTTCATGTTCATCTATGTACAAGAACAAAGCGAGGATTAAGTCTGGGCCTTTGATCCACAAAGCAGGAGGAGTATCTTAATTTTTTTTTTTGTACCTGCCTCTAGGGAAGGCCTTTTCTTGGCTGGAGTGTTTTTAGAAGTGCCATGGTATTGTCACCTCCAGCACTCCTGACGATCCCCCACATGTCCTCCGTCTGGCAGGGGAGAGTGTGGGAAAATTTCTGTCACTATCCGGCATCTTGGCAGCTTCTCTCAACACATTGCGGTACACTCCATAATTGCTTAATCTGAATACAGAATGTTTTAAGCCAAATATGCTTTTCTTCATAAGCAGACGTCAGAGAAATAAAAAACATAATATGACACAGCTATTCAGAATAAAGGTTTTCTAAATGCATTGTCAGGAAGTCAGGTCAATCATTTGTTGACTGTTTAATTTTAAACAGATGTTTTCATCTGATGACAGACCAGTCAATCTGTTTACATTGATGCTGTCATTTCTGGAGGCAATAAGGGCCTCAAGTTGAATTGGAGATATGTTAGGAATCATGTTTCATCCGTCTCTAAGGTTTATAAGTAGATTACCTTTTGTAATTCGTTTTGTTACACCAGTCAATAAGCATCCAATGCAAATGCAGTTCATTTGTATTTGAATTGATGTCCTGTCCCCATTAACTTATGCCTTTAATGCATTCTGGTACATTAGTAAATAGACCTGCCGGATTAATCATTAGTTCATTGGGATCATTTGCTTTCCTCGTTGCTTAATCGAATCTCTGACATTGGTAATAAGGGTAAACTTCACCTGTCTCCCTGGTTTCGCAAAAACAAGGACGACAAATTTAAGGAGAATCTTACAATTTTTTGTGTTTCTTTTGTTTACTGTATTGTTTTCTGCCTGGCCACTGTCTGAGTCTGACTATTGGCATAAACGTGCATCTTTACTTATGATGCTTCTTTAGTGCGCTGCATGTGGTGAGGAAGTTGTCTACTTTGACATTTATACCTATTTGAGCTTTTTTTCAGTCCACGCGTGCTCTCTACAAAAACCTCTTTTTTTCACTGAACCTGACAATTAATGACTTTTACTTTGCAAGAATAAAACCTATAAATAGTCTCATTGCACATTATTTATTTAGTTGTAATTAACTGCAGTATTCCTGGACTGCATTCAATGAAGGCAAGTTTGCTGTGTGTCCTTGAAAGCTTTATTTAGGTGTAAAGCTTACCCAGACACCATCTATCTTTTTTTTTTTTCAGGGGTGGGGGGGGTGGGGGGTGTTGATAGGCTGAATAAATGAAAACTCTAAAATAAATTAAAATAAGTTGAATAACTTTATATAACTTTAAAATAACTTGTATAATAACTTTGAAAATTGTCTTTTATATATATATACATTCCTTCCTCCTTAATTGAGTAAATACATTTTCAGACTTTTTCTAAATTCAAGTATGGTCATTTACATACTTATATATATATATATGAATCACACATTAGGACAAAGTATTGCATATGATTTGAGCTAAGTCTAATCCTAATTATTAGGAAAAGGCTGAATCGAGTTAATAATTGGAAGAAACAGAAATGCATTGCTTTTTTATTCTATGGTAGAATCATGAGAACATGAGAACCAATCTCTAATTCCTAAAATGTTTGATTAATTTAGTCTTTATTGTCTCATACTTTATCATTAACACAGAAAAACAAATCTCCAGACTTCCAAATCTTCCAAGCAATATAGTATGGACTTATATACCACAACTATGGATAGAGATAGCTTTAAATATAAAATGCTCCTGCTTATTTGGCCTTCTGGTTTAGTGTGTTTGGCTTTTTAGCACCTCTTCTTCAGTCATCACGAGAGATGATTCATGGGATCAGGACATGTCTACATGTCAGTGTGGTGAATAAGTTCAGAGAATATATGCAGTGGCTTGTGCTGGAGTTGTTGTGAATACATTCAGGGTAAAACAAGGGTCATCAGTTAGAGTTGTTTCATTTTGTATTTGCACCATCAGCATTTAATGTAATACATACATACTTAGAGGCTATTTCGAGTTTTGTGATGTGCCTTGAATAAATAAGACTGACATCCATTCTGTGTGAAGGACATGACCTGAAATACCAATGCCACACAGTAGTCTGCTTGATAGTCCCTATGTGTTGATGGCGATGATGCATTTATGTTGTTGTGAGAGGAAAAGATATTAGAAATGGATACTTTGCTCACTTACCGCAGGTTTTGTTCTCATGCCAAGTGTTGTAATGCGCATTTCTTTTTGTGTCTTTTGATAGGCAAGGACTCACTTGTTAGCTGGGGAGTTGTGTGGATTTACTGTGCTCTGTGCGGTGTCTTGTAACCATCCAAACAAAGCAGCTCATTGTAAATGTGCCCTTAACCTCATAACCCACCCAAAAAGCACTTGTGTGTCCCTTTTCTTGTTCAGCCATCCCCGAAATACATCCATCTCCTTAATGGATATTTTTTCAGAAGAACATGGTTCAGAATATTGCAAGAGCAGGCTTGGGAGATCATAGATGAAATCGGGCCACACAGGCCTTTAAAAAACGAGATTAATAACCCGGCGCAGATGATCTCATAGTTAAGTGTTTTCTGTTGTATTTACACATCCGCCCGGCCTGTCAGGCTTCTGCTCGTCTCAGAGAAATGGAAGCGATGCATCCTGACACTAATGCATCGCTGAAAATATTTGAAATGAATAAAGCTCATGCTACAGAGAGAGACATTACAAACACTCCATTTGACATTGACACAATGGCGCCTCTGCTCAATGCAAATAGTGTTATCCACCCCCCCAGTCTTCCCTTTGATGGAGGAGTCCCACAGAAAAAAAATCTCCTGCCTTCAGTGCAAACTAATGAGACATATTAATGGCATTAGACACTTAATTCAATGCATATATAATTCATAATAATTGATTGCTCTGGTTTGAAGGGGCACATTTTTTGAGAAAAATTATCCTATTAAGCACAGTTTAATCTAAATCTAACCTGTCAAAACACCCAACTCTTATTACATTTAGACTATTAATTGTCATAAGCAATTTATATAGATTATTTTGAAGTTGGATTGTAGTGGAGATTTTGTCTTTGGTTTTTAATGATACATTTATAATTGTGTCAGCATATATTTATATGTAGCTGAGCAAACTCTTATATTTAAGCTGGAGATCTTTTTTTCTTTGTTGTGGTAGCCAGTCCAATTCATGTGATACAGATGTTGTTATTTTTTTTGGCTGACTTTAAAGACCACATTTATGTATTATTGACCACAGAGTTGCTCCTGAATAAAACTTGGGCCAAAGACGTACAGATAGTGGATAACATTGTTGGTCTGCTTGTCTATTTTTCCCCCAATTATATTACCTTTATTCATCATGTATCTTATTAGGGAACCATGGGATTATTTGTGTTCCTAAAGTCTTCACAAGAGGCCATTAATCTTGAAGATTTACAGGACTTTTATGTTACTTGATAATCAGTTTATCATCAAAGCCAAAACTGCATGGGAACAGAAACAGAGTGTTGAGTTCACAGAGGAAACAGAGGGATGAGAAAATTGACAAGCATGTTGCAGTGTGACCTGCAAAGATCTGAACTGCATACATTTCAGCCTGTATCAGATCATTAGGAGACTGTAACATGTGACCCGCGCTAATCTTATGTGTTCCGTAGCTGGGTCAGGCAGGTAATGCTAGTAAAGCAGCCGTCTTATAAGTAAGAATAAGGTTATTCATTACAACAAGCTTCTTTTCTGCTGCTCATCTGTGGTGTGCATTACCACTGTGATTCTATGCTCAGTGTTGTCCCAGCAACAGCAAGGTACTCAGAGTGAATCTTAGCTCTCCTGGACCCTAAACACACACACATTCATGCTTGTGTGAGTTTTCACTAGTTCCCCCAGTTTCTTATAAAAGTTTAAATCACCCACAGATCAGTCTTTGTTTGCCATGACCCTGAAATAGAGGCTTCCAGCCCCAGCTTAATACATGTCCAAAAAGGTCACAGTGCCACTGTTGAACAGATTAGCATGCCTTCATCTGATGTATAGTAGGGTTAGTGATTGAATTGCTTCAGAGCTGCAACATTTATTCGTTTTCTTCCAGTAATTACAAAAGTCATGCTAGGTTTTGTTGGACTTCATGTATATGATACAAAATAAATTTCTAAATAAGCTGTGTGAGTGAAGGTGTGCTGGATTTTCAGCATTAATCAAACTGAATTGTTTTAAAATCACTGTTTGGATCCTGACCTTTCAACTCTGTTTCATAAATGTACATGTACTTCTGACCTTGTGGCCAGTTTAGAAAAACAATAGGTAGTAGGTGCTATTTGTGTGCATAAAGGCAGTTGCGTGTTAAATGTAGAGCATAGTAGCTGCATATCTTGCTGTAGATAGATTCAGTCTTCTGCAGCTTGCATGTTATTGGCTATCTGGCCAACACAACATTTTGCATATCAGTGAATACATGACCTCATGCAATTCAAATGAATTTGTTTTCTTCACACGATAAAGTAATTCTGTCATGAAATCTATGCCTGTGGCAGGGATGTTTGTGGCTCAAAAGACTGTTTAAAGTAACTGAGAAGCATTGTTGCATAGCATTCTAACCACGCAGGGGATTTTGATAAATAAGAATTGAATTTAGTTCCAGCTGTGACATGTTGATTGATCAAAAAGCTCATGGCTAAGGCCTCCCTTCTCTCCCATCTTATTTATCCTTTGTCAAATGGTTTCAAAATCAATACTAGCCTTGTACACAACCTTTTCTGCTGTGGGCACTCGGAGATTGGTGGAGGTGGGGAGGGGAAGAGAAACACCTGCTCTCTTGGTGATTGTTACTAATTTTTCCTGTCAAACATTTGAACACAGAATAATTATTTTCTGTATGGTTTCAGGGCACAGCAGATTATTGTACAATCCATTTAGATAACTTCAGAGAGGGGTTTAGAAAATGAAATTGCCCCAAACCACAGCGGGGGAGGTGATCTATCAGACGTTGCTGCAAATAACTCAACTTAAAGATGCCATGGTGTTGAATTAGCTGCATTGTTCATGTTAGAGTGAAAAAAGGAGTCCGTGATCACATTAGAAAATTTCGATATGGCTCAGTTTGGAAAAAAACACGCTGCAGTTGGGAGTCAGTGGAATGAATTCAAATTATTTCACTTAACTTGATTAGAATAAATTTATTTAATCTATAATCACATGTGATTAAAAACCAAATAGCAAAAAAAAGTATTTTCAGCATCAAAGCCACACTACCATGTCGGTAATTGTCTTATCTTATAAATGTTTACACATTTCTAAACAGTGAAATACTATGGCCAATCTGTGATAACCTGTGCCTGAATAAAGTAGCACTGGTTTTTCTACAAGAATTAATCCCACTTTGGTTTAACTGAGGAAAAAGCGGGTCATGATGATATTTAAGTCTTGGTGTGATAATCTCACAGCTTGTAACAATGACATTTTAAAAAGAAAAGAGCTTATGTATTTGAATTATTAATTAAAATTTGAACAATGTTTTACATCCACTTGTTTATGACAATGACATCATGTATGATAATTAGATATGGATACTTTGTGGATTTCTGTCACATTAAAAGGGACAACAATATATTGCATGCATTAAACCTAATGGAAAAAGTAATAATTAGAGAACATAATATTTTAAGTAACTAGTAAAAGCTAATTTCAGTCATTTGGAAAATAGATGTTATGACATTATCATCAAATTTATTTTACAAAAGGGATTTATGTTGCAGCTATTAACATATATAAGTATATTAGACTTTTTAAAGGTAAATTATGTACCTTTAAAATGATGTCATTCAGAGAACCCACTTGCTCGGCTCCTATGTCAGGACTTGACTTACCAAAGTGATGGCCACTGAAAACCAACAAAAATACCACATATATTAGTAATTAGTAATTTACCTCTAATTATCCAAATGCCTTTCTGGAAATCTTGGAGGTGAATCTAAGCATCTACCCACTAGCAATACCTGCATATTAAAGTGCAGGTTGCAGAAAATCTGTTCTGCTGCAATGAGGTGAAAGCCAAAGAAGACCCTGTAGGTCATCTGTTTAACAACACAGATACAAACAAACACATTTTAAATCACACAGTTTAAAATCACCAGTTAAGCTAACATATAATAGACTGCAGGAGGATGTCTGAGTGGTGTTGTGCTTATTGGCAACAAACTAAGTTTGTCTTAGTGAATGAGTGAAGTAAATGTTTTCATAAGAGAGCTTTTCAGGAGCTGGGAATGTCCAGGATATGCTTCCTCTTTGATAATGTCTTTTTAATTCTGCAACCAATTAAAAAAAGAGCAATGTGCTGTAATACCAAGCTCTGAGGCAGCTTCGCAAATTGATGATGCTACAAAATAATCAGGGTTATAAATCTACTCTATCATCAATTTGTTATCTTTGATCAATGGGTCCAGTTAGATTCAAAATCATTTCTTGATTCAATATTAATCTATTTCAGAGCAGAAGAGTTCTCATTTGTCCAACTATTCATTTTAGAGTTGTAAAGGTATGTGTCCTAAAGGACAAAGAAGATGTTCACAATGTGAGAAAGAAAAACAAATATGTTGGCCAATTCCTCTCAAGTTTTTTTAATGATACATAAATGACCATAAAACAGTTTGTATTTGCCTCCAAACACCAACTATTCAGATGAACTGATCAGTGATATTGCACTAAGTTTTGCATAAAAAACTGCCTTAGTATGAAATATATTTATTTAGAAAGCCTTTCTGGTCTGGAATAAACTATTACATGCCTGAATATCATCTTGTTGTGTAGCGCTGTACAATTAAGACATTGCCTGACTTGAAAGAGATGACATGAGGGTCTTTTTTATATTCTTTTCCTTTTGTTTACATAAGTGTCATCTGTTCTTCATCTTGGTAAAAACAAAGAAGAGAAGCTCTTATGAATAAGTGTCCTTAAGCCAGGACTGATAAGTAACCAACACCAGTGTTTATAAAGACAAATGGACATTTATGAGCCTTTTACAAGACACTTGAATCAAGTAGAATGACTTGTCTCAAATTTTTAATGAGCTTATTGAAATTAAAGCTGAGACCATTCCACAATGATACCATTAACCTGTCTCTTGAGCTGTGAGACAAGCACAGATTGTACCTTTTCTTTCACTCCTCTCTTGTGCATGGCTGCAGAGAACCAAGGAAGTGTTTATCAGACACTGCCCTCAAGCTAGACCCTCAGCTGCGACAGGAGACACATCATAACATTGTCTGTCAAATGATTTGTAGCATGTCTGGCATATAAAGGCTTTTAAAGGAATTTCTCAATTCATTTTTGAGCTAATGGAAACTTAGACATCTCCATCCTCCTTAAACAATGGGTTAAAGAAATGCAACAGCTGTACTTGGTGGAACAGTTTGTTCAGGTGTAAAGGAACACGGTTTTTCACTGAGATGGATGTGAATCCAAGGTTAAATGGTGGAGTCTCAGTGCGACACGTGCACTAGGATGAGTTCTGCTTTTCTTTTTGCAGAAACTTATAGCAGAGGAAGAAGAGAGACTTAAACCAGGATATTTAGACAGCTGGGGATATTTTATTTTTCTATCAAATGTCAATGGTGTGTAACCATTAGTGAGGAAGCTCCAGGAAGTGATTCTCAGCACACTGCACAATTAGTCAATATATGAGGCAGGCTGAGCCAAACCTTGTTACGCCCTGGTCAACCTATGTAATTATTATTGCTTTGGAAATCCATTACAGTCCAGATGATGGAGGTGAAATGTTTTTGGGTGTAGTTCATTTGACTTTTTGTTATTTAGTATATATATATTTATATATATATATATATATATATATAATGAAATGGAAAGTTTATGAAAGTTTAGTGAAGTGAATCAGTCCAGTGTTTGAACTGTACATTAAGCATATTTTTCCCTTTTTATTTATCTTCTTATTGTAAATGCATACATGTATACATAGACTTTTTTGGGAACTGTGTTTGACAGAAACATTTTTTTTTCTGGTTTTCCAAGTTTTTTGTCAGTCTGTGATCTGTCTAAACCTTGTTTTTTCCTCCTTTTAAATGTGCTTTTGGTAAAGTCTTTCCATAAAGATAATAAATAAAAACACTTGAAAACAGCAAAACAAAACCCTGATTCTGCATTTATACAGAGTGACAGAAACTGTTTTCTGGTAGACATCTAGATTCATAATTCTCCAGAGAGTTGGACAATTCACACATGTGGTCTCAGAGCTGTCGCCTTTAAATGCTGAGGAATCAGCAAAATTTTAGCTATGTTTTCCATTGTCAATCAGAATCCATGAAGATTTAGTTCATTTGAATGAATTACCACCAGCCTTGTTACTATTACCAGACTTTGAGTAAATAAACTCTGCTGTGTGTTGTCAGCAGGTGTGGGTGCAGAAAGAGTCTTGTGCACAACACATTTGAGGATATTGATTGGAAAAAAAACTTTGTGGAAGAAAACATTTAGTTGCATTAGAGGCAGAAAATTAGAAGGAGGTCTTCAATGTTGATTTTTTTTCATTTGGGTTTGTTGTGAATATTTGTGAATGTCAATAAGAATTGGCCCTGCTTGCTCTCTGGAGGCACAAACAGCTGCTTGTTTATGTGATCAGTTATGTGAGTAAAACTCTGAATTGTCTGAAGGTTTTGTATTTTCCCCTAGGATTATAAGACATTTTACTCTACTGGCAAAGTTTGCAACAGTCTAGATCGTTTTCATGGACAGAAGCAATCAAAACTTCTTCATTGACCAAAAAGAAACTTGTTTTAGTCCTTTATTTTTTTCCTAATTTTAAGTAAGTAAGATTTTATTATAGAGGGCTTTCCACAGATGAAGATCACAAAGTTCTTTACAGAAAGAGATTAAAATAACAATATGTAGTACAAAAAATTCAACTGTAGTGGTTTTTAAAAAGAGACTTATTCCAAAAAGAAATTCTTTGTTCAATTAGAGGAGTTGATTATTCATTTGAAAGCCATTGATTATAGCGGATGTGCTGTCAGCATCCTCATTATTCCCTTTGGAGGATAAGAGTGCTTTGTCAAGATGCACGATGAGTCAATGATGTGTACCTCTTAGTGGTATGACATCTTCATCCATCATGGAAATTTTGGATCTCTCAATCTCTGGGCCCTCAGCTCTCAATCACAGCTCCTGCAGCTGCTGACAGGCGGCCACTGTAACATGCAGAAGGAGCAGCAGATGAGCTCGCCATTAATGAAAAAATAACATATCACACAATATAAATGGGTGCAAAGAAGTGAGAGCACTTCAGAAATGCCCAGATAATTAGACTGTCCAGCAGCAGATTGATGGATGCACTATAATTACCTTTTTTGTTATTATTTCACAGCCAGACAAAAAAGGAAAAGCTGGTTTTTCTGCTTTAAGTTGCGTTGATTCATTAATCTCATTAATGTGCAGAATTAATATCATTTTATCGGACATTCCAGAGCTGCTGTTGGTGTATGTGGTTAGAGCCATGATTCAGAACTGTCAGTGAGAGTGGATGCATCAATCTAACTCACCTCACTGTCGGCTCATCTGCTTTCAAATCACAGGATGGCTGAAAGTGTACACTTTAAATATGAGACTTGACTTTTGCATGTTGTCAGTGCTCATGTTATTCTGTTTGTTTAGAAAGGCCTTGTTAAGCCTTTTGCACAGGAATTTAGTCTATTTTTTTTTCCATTTACCACTCTGACCATTAAGCAATTGTTACAAAGCTTCATGTTCCTGAACTTCCATTCAAGTTAAGCTCTGATTGTTTTTCCCTTTCAGGCCTTTTTCTGTTCTTCCATGAGGCCTTGGTGTTTCTCCAGTTTCTCGTGTCTCTATTTCTGGACATTTCCATTGTTTAGGATGATTATGTTACTTAAATTCATTTTGCAACTTAATAAGTAATCATCCACAACACAGCTTTTTAAAATGAGTATATGTTAGAAGATAAATGAATATAGAACATCAAGCAGGGTACAGTATATCCCATTTTTTCTGAGTGATATTTTTAATACCTACTGTACAGTTTGTCCACAGAGAGTTGGAACTGATGCTTTTTCAGTACAGCTGGCCACAGCTTCCAGAGGTCAGTTAGTCAACGATGGTCGTTGCAAGGCAGGGGAGAAACTTCATCACTTTTTCCATCACAAATGGAGATTTTCAAATCAATTTTACGAAAATTTCATTTCAATGTTAGATGCATCCTTATTGTTGAGTTGTTGTTTTTTAATAGGAGTTTTTTGTATCTGTGTTGCTTCACCCATAAGAACCCAGTATAGCATTTGACACATTTACTTTCTCAGACATTTTGCATCACCTAATGGAATAAATGTTGCTCAAAAATTGAGTTTTTGTCTTCTCCCCCTAAATGGACACCAGAAAGCAGAAGATTATACAATGAGAATTTTGACATATCATGTAGGAAAAAAATGCTTAATATCCCCCCAAAAAAACTTTGTACAATTTTTTTAATATATTTTGTTAAACAGACAATAAGACATAATATTAAAAAATAGACTTTTCCTACTGCTTGCTCATAGGCTGGGCCTTTAAGGGTTCAAATATCACAAGAAACTAAGAACTTCTAAAAACGATTATTTCATAATATGTCACCATTAAAGAATACAAGTGTAGCAACCTTGGTGATATTTAAGCCCTGACTACAGTGACACCATGTATAGTTTAATTCTCTTGGGAAACAGCAGCTGCTGTATAAGCACCTCTTACAAAAGAACATACATGAAGATGTGTCCTCATGTAGCATACAGCTTCAAGCTGCAGGCAGGCCAGGAGGCTATCACCTCCATGACCAAACTAATGCTGCCACTGGACAGTCGCCATCAAGACGTGCTTGTTAGATTAATAGCTAAGGTTAAAAATGACTTATGTAAGTCATTTTGGATAAAATCGTCTGCAAAATGACTGTAAAGTAGTAATATTCATTTAAATGCAAAAAAGGTGACTTTTGAGCATTTAAATTTAAATACATAGATTAAAATGTGAGAAGTAAAGAATAATTATTTACTTATTATAAAGCATGTAATTATTAGATTAATTTATATTCATTCCCACTAAATATGTATGTGTTATAAACACACACACAATTCAAAACTAAATACAAAAAAAAATTACCTGATTGCACCAATCAAGCCCCGGCATCCATTAAAACTGATATAAACATCCATTGATCATTTTATCTTAGGTAACTTCCTGGTGACTTTCTCTGACCTGGCAGCAGCTTTATGAGCCAATCTATTGTTGCAGAATGAGAGTAACCGTGCAGGGCATAGACCCTTAAAACATCATGTCCTATCCCCCTGCAGGTGGTTCAGTTTGTCGATGGGAGGAAATGGGATCTTTACACCCAATTTGAGGTGAAGTGACTCAGAGTTTACATGTAGGATATCCCGTGACCCCGCCGTAATGACTTCCAGACTGCAGGTGGTCCCACTCTTGTGTGGCAGTGATAGGACTCCATAAACAGACTTAATCACATTCCTCCAGTACTCCATCTCCCTTCCTCTCCTTGACTCGTTCAGCTCTCGCTCAGCTGCTCATTTTTCAATATTTAATTTAGTTGTTTTTGCTTTTTTCACTTCGCCTGTGTATGACGAACCCGGCCGATGAGTGGAATTTTAAAGGGCCACCTTTAAAAACACACACACACCTAAGCCCTCATGGGTCTGTTTCGTCTAACCATGACTTGTATTTCTATCGCTTACATATGTACAGTAGCACACAGGCAAATAATCTCGCATGAAAGGAGAAAGTATGTTGACAACTTTCACAATTGTGTATCTTTGAAGCTGAGGTAAAGCAGCATAATTTAAAGTGTAATAAACACACTCAACATATATATATATTTTTATTAACTCCAAATGCACCATATTTATCCAGTTAGACCTAAAGACTCTTTTGGGACTTCAGATGTCTCTTTGACGGCACACTGCTGTGTCTGATACTGGGACTTCACTCTCTTCATATGTGCACCATGTGAGGAAAATTTCGCAGGCTGTGGGGTTTGTGGTCATCCTGATTCGAACTTACAGAAGGAAACCATGGCAATCAGTGTGAGCTGTCACAGAAAACAGCTGTTCATGCATCCTTTCTCTTTTAATGATGCTTCCGTGGCATCTCATAGGTTGTCAAGGGTAGTGAAACAGCAAGTACCTCATTCCATGTATAAATGTGGTTTGTGTTTAATTATTTTCAGATTTTTTTCCCTTTCTTTCTATTTTTTATAAGTCTTTATAAATGGGTTGATATCAAAGTATCTTGCAAAACCTTACGATATATGTTTGTTATTATTTCTCCTTAATTATTTTGACATAATTCATACTATGGAGGCTTACTGTATGCACTAAAATATTGTAATTATAATCTTCCTTTAATGATATAACACTTACCCAACTGACCAGTTAACTGATTTACACTTAGGCCTTAACTTGGTTGTTCCCACCAGTCACTGGTGGGTGGAAGGTTTGTAGTGGAAATTATTTTACTAATAATAGGTCAAATGCAAACAGTCCAAGCAGACAAATCAAAGTTATTGAAACTTTTGTGTTACCAAAATCCTGTTACATCTTTAGGAGCTGCTAATCAGCTTTTATAGGACTTTAAGTAGAAGCAGAAAAGCTCAGCCGTCTCATGTAGTATAAACCCAGTTTTAGGACGGCAAGTTCAATGACTACAATAGTTTTTCAAACATAATTAGGAATAAAGGAGGAAATCACATTTAAAGACCTAACAACTTCATCAGTAACCAAATTAAATTGAATAATATCATCTTGAATTAATAAGGGGAGAGTGTCTCTGGTCGCTGGATAGCAGAGCGTCTCATTCTGGTTTAGGGTGATGTTGATGTAAGCGAGTTGAGCTCCTGAGGCACGTCTGAGGGAGTTTATCATTGGTTGGGGGTGGCTTGGTTAGTGGGAACCCATGAAACCTGCCATCCAGGCCCTAATTGGAGGTCATTAATCATGTGAGGCCTTTCTGCACTGAACAGTGCTGTGTTTCTTTTTGCTCTTTGACCATCGTGGATGGGAATCCTGTGCAGACAGACCTGAGCTCCAAGTCATGCTGGAAACAGTTTGGATATGCTCATATGCTTTGGGCAGCACAGAGTTGGGCTTTTTAATTAGCTAGTAGTGCTTGTAACAAGCGCTGCAGTAACAGTAATAATTATAGCTGTACCAACTTTGCCAGATGGAATAATAAAGTGTAAGTCAGTGTTATTTTATTTTAGAGAATTGCTGTAACTGTTCAGAATGCACAATAAATGGTATGATGACTGGCTTCTCATAGTTTAGATACAGGCTGTGTCCCAAAAACTCACCTAAATGGTTTACTGTGACCCGTTTGCTTACTGCAATTTTATACATATAGTATAGTTTACTTAGTCTTTGATATGGACTGGCGACCTGTCCAGGGTGTACCCTCACTTAAATAATATTAATAATAATAATGCTGTAAATGCTAAATAAATTAGCGTTTCTAAATTTCTGAATTTTCTACTTATTTTATAATACTGGTAAGAGGAAATAATGCAAGTTAACAAGCCTTATCCTTTGAGCTTCTGAGAGCTCTATTTAGAATAAATAGTTTTATTTCATTTAATTTTTTACCTGTTGGCTAAGTGTTGATATCACCTGGATAGAAAAATATTTTGAGCACTAAAAGCACCATCTTTAGGTGACTAAATACTGTAAAAAGAGCAGATGAGGTCAAAGGGACCTCTGTGTTTTGTCGCTACATTTCCTACATGGACAGTGTCGTAGACCTAAAACTTCATAACCACCTGCTTTGAGTCTCTTCTCTATTTTTCCCTTTCTCCCAATCCTTCCAGCTCAACAGTACCAGTTTTAACCCACTGATATGAATTAGTAGTTGGAGTACATCTGAAAGCTGGAAATCATGACCCGCTTCTGGCAACTATTGATTGAAGTAGCAGAAAATCCATAGAGGCTGATTTGTGAACCATTAAGTTTTGAACCCAAAGCTCATAATGTTCATATTCACAGCTTTACTCTGTGCTCATAAGGGTGAGGGTGGGATAAAGAGGCAGGGGGTTAGAGTGTTAGCTGCTGAGGGGTTAGAGGCAGCCTGTTAGTGGATGAAGGAAAAGTGTGGAAGGGACTGAAGATCATTAAATAAATCAATTCAGTTCTATCTGGAAGAATGCTCACACATGCAAAAAAAAACAATGACGAAACTGCATGATGGGAACAATTTGTTATTATCATATTTACAAGTCTAGTTTATCTGGTAGTTTATTGATTGTGGGCAGGGGTGTACAGGTAGGGGCTCTTGCCACCCATGTCTCTATGATGGATGCAGAGCGGTTTGTGTTCAGCTTAAAATGTTACAATCCTCTTACCATGCAAGGACATGTTCATTTACTGTTCCTCCCTTCGACAAACTAGAATTAAACATTTAAGTAAAATGTTTTTTATTTTCTTTTTTTTTCATACAGTGTACCTCTGCCTCTCCATCTCCAGGCCTCATAACTCTTCACTAGTTTCTCCTTTTGGTCACCCAGGGGTCACTTCACACAGCTGTCTAAGGGATATTTCTGTGTTGTCAGTACTTAATTGCCATCTGACAAAAAAAAAAAGAAAAATTCCACACATGCAGCAGCTGTCATGCAAGCTCAACATGACCCTGTCGGTGCACTTAGGAATAAGCAGCAATGACAAAGTTCTCAACTTAAGTGAAATGATAATTAGCCATTTCTAAAATAAGAAGTCATGACAGCAGAGATGTAAAAAAAGTCATGGGGAGATATTAATCACGTCCTTCATCACACCTATGGAGCTACACAAACACCCCTCTTTTGATCGTCACCTTAACGCCACATGTGAGTACAAACTGTGACTCACCCCGAGGGAAACACTAATAGGTTTTTCATACAAGTTTTGATTTCATGTCTCAGCAAACTGCAAAGCGCATCACAGTCACAGAAAGCCATTCAGATCAGCTGGATGTCCAAACTGGCCATGGGTAAGCTAGCTTTTAGTAAGCTATGCGTTTTTAATGCAAAGATATTTTGTTTAGTTAACTTTATTACGGTACTTCAACACAACCTTTATGCATCACTGTGTCCAATATGTTTTTGACAAACTAATCAAGGAATTTACTGAAGGAACAATTTCTTAAAATGTTTTCATACATCATAAAATTGTAGTGTTTTGAACACGGCAAGCAGAAGAAACATGGATATTTCTGTATTAATGGGAGTTTATTCTATTCTAGCTCAGAGCCAGATCTCAGTGAGAAGATGTGAAACCAGACTGATCTGCAGGACATATTTTCCCTGCTCTCCCAAGATGTGTTGAGTGGTGTCCTAATCAAAAATCAATGTGCCCACTTGACTAGACCCACAAGGCTTCTGCAGCGAGTTATGTAATCTGATAATATCAATCATAACTGTGTAAAAGGCAATCCATCTGACTTTCACAGAACCGGGGTCACTGAGTAAAGAGAAGGAGGGGTGACGAAGCCGTGACCTCTAATGCCATCAATTACCACTTATTATGGGTCTTACTCTGCCAGAGAGCTGTGTACCCCTCCGCCCCTACTCTTCTACCATAAATAATATTAACAGGACCAACCCCATCAATCAATACCATCACAGTTGTGTTGCTCTAGTCTAAATGGCGGCTTCCATGGCTCTCCAGCCTCGATCAATGACTGTGGCTCCCGCAGACTAGAGCCTAAAGGTAAATCTAGCTCTGTTTGAACCCAAGGGTCTTCAGCCTGCCCCTTCTAGCTACCTCAGCATTTGTTATCTTCTGGCTCTTTTACTGCCTATCTCTGCCTCAATACTCATATGTTGAGCGCCCAACCATCACTAGCACTTGAAGGTGCTGCTGAATATTGCTGCTGCTGCATTCTGCCAGGCTCACTCTGGCTGGCTTGTTAACAGTAAGACGCACACACAGAGGAGGTGTCAGAAAATGTCTGAAAGAGTGATTATGTAGAATTAATGAGTCATTTAATGATTCTCTTCCCACACCCTTTAGCTCCTTCCACTTTTCCTTCCATGATGAGCTGAATCAAGAAGGGTCTTTTTCTTGTTTCTTTAAGTTCTCTATGGTTTGTGAGACTTAGCAGAGTCAGTGGGTTGATGTTTTACTGATGAAAATTTGAAGCTGAAAATACATGCTTTCATGTTTTTCCACCACACTCAGCTGATCAATTCATGGGGGTACAGGTTATCAGGATCGGTCACACCAGCTTCGGAGTGTGGGACAGTATCCAGAACCTGATTACAGAGACAAATAAGTAGTGCAAAGCAAGACTAATAGACCTCATCTTCTGCCTGTGACCTCACTTCTCCCTAACCTCTCACCACTTGACCAGCACTACTATAAGCAAATAGTTCATCCAGGGACTCAATGCTGAAAAAGTTGCCAAAGAGAATACACATTTTAAGCAACTTTTACCCTAACTGTTTTTTTCAGTGGCTGCAGCATATTTGTTTTTTGGAACTATGAGCATATTTATATGTTTGCTTTTAGAAATAGTCAAATAATTAATTATTTAATCCAGCTTGGTGTCACTATTGACGACAATCTTGAACTCGACAAACATATAAATGACATTTTTACTTTATCGTCTATTTCATAAACGGAGGAGAGGGAAAGCTGTGCAGGCTTTTATTTCAAGTTATCTTACTGCAATGTGCTTTATGCTGGTATTAGTAAAAAAAAAAATGTTAGTCCAAAATGCTGCCGCTCAACTTTTGATTTCATCACCCTGATCTTTGCATCCCGGCACTGGCTCCATGTTCATTTTCAATTTTCTTTATTTGGCTTTACATAGTTTTCCTCCACCATATCTCAGACCTCATTGAAATGAATACTCTGGTGTGGGTGCTGCGGTCAGAGGGTCAGGATTTATTGGTGGTAGCTTGTTGTTATTTGCACCCCTGTAGGTTTTATTTGATTTTATTAAATTATTTAAGTTTATTAATTCGGACATGTTTTATATAACTTACTGTGATATACCGATTGTGTGTGCAGCCTTTTAAAACACCTTGGTATGAAATGTACTATACAAATAAAAATAAAGTGGTTTTTTATATTACAAATTAATTGACTGTTTTTTGTGGGAGCCTAAATGCCTAAATCATGTCTAAATCATGCATCCTGACATGATAAACTCATGCTCCCTATTGTAGTTATGCATCCATGTTTGTATTCTATTCTGTTTTCTTTGAAAGGAGCATTATTATAGTAAGATTTTTTTACAGGTGAGTAATTCCCATTGATGAAATGTGCTATAAAGACACCTGTAACACAACTTTAATCAGATTAATACCCAGACGTGTCTCAAAGTTTGTGAAGGAACTGATCACTTTCACTATTAGATGATTTGAATGTCCTTGTTACTCCTTTTGATCATTTAGCCTACTTGGGTGAAATTTTAATGTTTATAAAGAGAATCGCAGAAAATAATGCAGTCGGCCTGCTTTTATGCTCATGGTGTATTCTTGTGCCTTTGTCAGTGAAAATCAGTTCAGTCAAACCCGCAGCAGGAACTTCAAATGCCGGCCTTACACTGACCTGCAGACTTCAAAGCTTGATCAAGCCTTCCCCAGACAAGGAATTCTGTGGTTCAAGCAATTTGTTAAACAGGAGAGAGGTTTAGTGTGATTTGGGATTGAAAGGATGTTTCAGTAGTCCTGGCTAACCCATAGCCAAGCCGCTCAGGACCTGGGAGAAGCTCTGGGGATTCAATCAAGAAAGAAGAGAAAAAAGTCACAAATACTGCTCGACTCACAAAAGCAGGTGTTGCTTTTTCCCAGAAAGACAAGCATTGTTTTTGTATTGGTGTTTATTTCTTATTGTTACACAAGACATACTGTGTAAATTCACTTTTTTTTTTCCAGCTAAAGGGTCCTTTTGGAGTTGTGTTGTTTTCATCATGGTGCATTTAAAGAGCGAGATTAATCTACAAAAAAGTGTGATGTTCTAAACTTTGTTCACACGATTCTGCATCATTTAACAAGAATCCAAGTGGAAGCTTTACAAGGCTCTTTACCAGCACAACAAAAATCTATTGCTATAGTTACAAGAAGATGTGCTTTTTGCTTACAGTATGGGCAAAAGGCTCATCTAGATGCATCTAAATGCCTTTGCTGTGAAGTTAGTCATCAGTGGAGTCATTGAGTCAGCTAAACATATGTGAAATGCATCAGAGAAGGAAGCAGACATTTTACAAACTGTTTTATTTAGGAAAAAAGGCAATAGGAAAGGTATAAAAAATGCAGCATATATCTCACATTTATAGCTAAATAAGAAGGCAAATGTTAAACTGGGTTATTTTAAAGCTTTTTAAAAAAAATCATTTTTGGTTTTGCAATCATTCTTAGTTTGGAAATTGTGCTTTTCTTTGGATTACGCATTGTGTCCGGCTAAAAACGCACCTTTTATGTTCTCAAGATGTTTTATTGTAATCATTTTCACAAGAGGAAAGTCCAAACCACCCTTGTGTATGCCTCCAGTAATCGTTACAGTTGGCTGAAACCTGTCAAGTTAAGATGTATGAGCGGGTATATAAAACGGACATAATTTCATGGCAAAGATGGGAATTGTTATTGCTGTTTGATTATTGAACCTTTTGGGGAAACTGCAAAAGTCTTTAGTCCAGATTAACATTTAGGTTTAGCCCAATTATTTATATATAACCCGCAATGGTGTTTTGAAATCTGTCTCTTTCTTTTAAACACTGTAAACAAAGGCTATCAATCATAACCTCTGACAGCTGTAATTACTACCAGAGTGAGTCAGCTCCCTCAGCACTGTGTTAAGACATCGACTGGCTTCACACTATTCTGTACTGCTCTCATGAAGAACTGTAGGCCTACTTATTATAAATGTCAATGTAAATTTTTTAATCTCTATTGTTGTGGTGGTGGTCGTGGTGGATGGGTGGGGATGGGGGTGGTTTGTTTTTTTTTGTGTGTGTGTTTTTTATTCACTTTTTCTGTGTTTTATAACTGATTTTTGACTATTTAGCCTTTTTTCCATTATGGTGACTGATTCCTTCTGGGACTTTCTAAACCAGTAAAATTATCAATTCTGGCTTGATTTTTTTTTTTCATGACTCATGAAATGGGCATAAAATTAGATACACAATTAATTTAAATTGTTTTATTTTCATAATTAACTTATAAAAATAAAAAAAAGCTCTATTATATTTATTTAAATTTTTTTAACCAGGTGAACCACATTAATATTAAAAATCTCTTTTCCAGAGTGACCTGGCCAAGACAGCAGCTTATTTACACATTACATCAACCAACATTCAGAACCATGGCACAAAATAGTAAAATGCTAAAAACATTAGAACCAGAAAAAACACCTAAAATATAAAAAAGTTGCAGTAATTAATAAAAATAGTGAAATCAGTTTGTCAGGTAAAACATCAGCAGCACAAAATGGCAGAGGTGTGGACTCGAGTCAGATGACTTGGACTCGAGTCAGACTTGAGTCATAAATTTGATGACTTCAGACT
>JBAMIG010000001.1:24059802-24085168 GCA_037177335.1 Kiunga ballochi
CAGCACAGTGTAGCAGCCCGAACACCCTTCTGGCTGCTGGGGTGTTGGAAAAGACAAGGTAAAAAAAAAAAAAAAAAAAAAAATATGTTGATGACAGACAAGACACGTTTAAATAAAAGGTAATGTGTTGCATGAGCAAAAACTACAACCTATATTTATGTTTCAGAAGTTTCCTCCTGTAGAAATATTATTATAGCTAAATCTTATCCTGGTAGCAAACCCATGGGGGGCGGCAACACCTGCCCTCTTTACTCCTTGACCCCACAATGCTCTCTTCTCAATCACTTTTTTCATTGGCAAGCTTCCAGTGGCCTTTCACAACAATTGTTTTTATTAGTCATTTACGCTGAATTACCTGCCATGCCGTCATATATCCCAGTGTAACCTATCACCTAAATATTGCCTTGTCATGGGAATGCTGCAGAGCAGGGATTCCCAAAGACGGGGTCCCAACCCACAGGTGGGTCCCAGGATATTTTGTGCCATCAGGTTTTTCCTTCAATCTGCTGCTCTGATCAAGATGTGAATGTGCAGTTGACCAGTCAGCGACACATAAAGCTTGTTGTTTTTGACACTCTGGAGCTTCAGATTCAAACATTTTGAGTTTGACAGTCAAAACAACCTGCACTGTTCTTTTACTATTAGATTTATCTGCCACCTTTTCCACCAGTCATTCTGTTGCTTCTCATCAACCACTGTCTCACTTGCGCCCATCCGCTCATTTATAAGCTATGACAGAGCTGGCTAAGTGGACATTGGTCTGATCAGCACAGGAAAGATGTTGGGTAAAACCAGTATTTTCCAAACTGGAGGCATTCATTATGTAAATATGTAAAAAACTAAGTTTTTACCGGACCCAAATTAAAATCCAGTTTGTCTATGAATTGGTGAGAGAAGCTAGATTTGGGGATATAGGTGTTTTATCATGACAGTAAACCAAATCCACCAAGAAATCCATTATTTTTCTCATTTATGATGATTCATATAATTTTCCAACATGTTTTTTTGTTTGTTTTTTTTGTTGTGTGTCCAGAGGCAAAGATGATACTGATGCCATCTTAATAATCTGAATCCAGCATTATCTCAATGAGAGAATCAGATTTTTGGCCTATGGCTGCTTTGTTACAGCTAAACATATTCTACCAAAAACAAGTTTAATCTGTTTATTTATGAACATACTGACACATTTACAGCTTTACATTTAGAGGAGGATGATCCATTTCACTTGTTATGCATTTAACAATAAGTCACACAGTTGTCAGAGACGGATGATGGCAGCAAGGGCTCAGAATGTGTGTGTGTGTGTGTGTGTGTGTGTGTGTGTGCAGGTGAGATAGGGATATTTTGGGGTCTTTATGTTGGTTTGTTGATCAAAAGGAGAAGAAGAAGCACAAGACAAGCTGCATCAGAGGACCAGAGATCAGAGAACGGTTGCCGTCAATATATATCAGAAGAACTAAATAATCTGGTGACCAAACAATTAACAAATAAGTGAAAAAAATTATGTGTATTTTGTTTAATGCAGGACTGCTGGGATTGCTCCAGCCCCCTCCCCCCCTCCCCCCCTACCCCCGCGACCCCGATTGGGACGAAGCAGTAGATAATGGATGGATGGATGTTTAATGCAGGAGGAATGCATGGAAACCGTTATATTCATCTTTTTTTTAATCTATTTTTTTTATGTTAATTTGACATTGACAATGTGAAATTACATATTTACACCAGAATTAGCTAACAGCTAATTGTTTCTGCCAAGGAGGTTTTATTTTTGAGAGAGTTTGTCTTTTTGTTTGCTGGTAAACAAGAACTTGAAAAGTTCTGGACCGTTTTAATGAAATTTTCAGGAAAGTTTTGAGATAGGATAAGGAATGAATGATCCAATTTTAAAGGTGATTCCAATCACCGTCTGGATTCAGGAATGTTTGAAAGGATTCTTAATCATTGCGAGATAGTAAGACAGAAGAAGACAGTAATGGTGTTATTCAGTACTGAAGCAGTTTTCATCTGCCCAGCGGCGTTACAGAGATAAATAACCACATAGCCTCTGGGATGATAACAATAAAATGTCATAGCAGCCGAAAGACATGAACACAGCTAGAAATGTGAAAATACGCTGCAAGTCCAGCAAAACAAGAGGAGTTATAAAGTGGGGTAACAAGCTTCATTCACACAGACTTTGTCTATCCTGATGAAGCCGGTTAGATTGTGGATTCCAGCTGGTATGTTCATATGGATGCCGGATTTAGTGATCTGATTGGCTAGATGGCTTTAGGAACAAGAGGAGTTGTGTGAGGCAGGAAGTTAAAATATGTTCAACAGGTACCAGTAACACAAAATCCAAAAAGGTTGAATCTTAATATGGTAATAAACCACAAGAAGTCACTTCTAAAAGCCTTCGTAGGTTTTGCATGTTGCTATGGGGACAAGTTAAGGTAACTTAGAACTTATTTGCTACAGTGATGCTCCGTATGGGCCAGTAGTATCTTCACCTGAGCGATCTGCACTGTGTGTACCACAAACCAGAGCATCCTTCTATAAGGTCATTAAGGAAAGTGAATACAGTTAAAGGCTTATCTGTATAAATATCTTTATTCTGATTTTTCTATCACATTACCTCACCCACCCCTATTTTATTCCTCTTCAGTTTGCATCTAGTTTGTTAGTGTGATGTCCACATCAAAAGAAAATCCCTCTGTATTGCTGTATATTGTATAATAGTACATTGTGTTACATATATGAATTTCATTGCAAACTGTACCAGCTGTGTCACAACACATGTTGTCTATGAATCATTGCAATGTGCCCCCTTTTATATGGGTCTACATGGGCCGGTTCTGACAATATCCCTGCAAGGTTTCAGGAGTATTCTTATCATCCTTTACCAGGTATATCAGCATACCAACCTTTCAATGAGTTACATAAAATTGTGTTATGCAGGTTTTTGTGTAAGACAAACAGATACCATACCAGTGATAGCTGGGATGATGCAGAGAAAAAATACTGCAATTACAGTTACAGGCATGCATTGCTTTATACAGTGTGCCTTTATATTGTGTGTTTTGTTTACATGGTTATTTGTTTTCACCAGAATTAAAAGCATGCTTTTCAGTCAGTATAAGACATCGGTGCACTTAATCATGTTTTCGCAGTGCTTAAGGCTGATGAAGATATCATGCTAGCGTAACATTTGACATATGTTGTTTCACTTCACACAGTTTCCTGTCCTAGTTTGCTCTTATCTGAGCTTCAGTTTGGGGAGGGCTCGGACATCTCTAACAGTTCACACACACTTACATAGCGTCATGTGTGCGGAAAAAAAATAAAATGACGTAACTTTTTTTTTTTTGCTTTGCTTTGTTTTTGTTAAAGACTTTATTGGATCTTTATTTGGATCTTTAATTCTATTTCTTTGACTCAGTCTTATTATTTTCAGCAAAGTACCATTATTTCTAGGTTTGCTTTCACTATCGTTACAACAATTCCAACTAGACTTTTAATAGCTCTGGATTTCTGGTGCAGTTTGATAAAGATGTGTACTATTTTTTTGTTTGTTTTTTTTGTCTCGGTTTTCTCTGACACACTTTGGCTGAATGTGCAAGTCTGATCTTCTTTTAAGCAGCGGACACCATGAGGGTCAGTGAGATGTGACCACTCGGCCCCACAGAGTCTGATTGATGCACACTAACAGCCAATCCTGCTATCTACCACTGGGAAATATGGAATTCATTATTCAGTTTCCCATGTGGGGTCAAAGGTTAAACTGGAACAATGATAAAATTGGGGAATCGTTTGCTTTAGAGCACGTATAGGGGGGGGCTTACTTTAACATTAGCAGCTGGCTTCTCTCACCTATATCATGTAGACAGTTTTAATAGCAGTAAGCTGAAAGAAGTGCATGACCGGGTGATGGAGGACACTAATGTTAGTCCTGGGTCAAAATATCTTAACCCAGGTTCACAATCTTACATAAACATTTCCTTGGATGCATATGTTTGAAAGTATTCATCATTGGGAGACTTCCCAGCTGTTGTCATGCAACCTGAACGCAGCCAATCGTCAGCACGCTGGTGGTCTTTTTAAAGGACAGTCATATAGCAGATGGTTCTTGTGTATTGTTTTAGAAATCACTCATTAAGACATTACAAAGTAGGATTTTAGAACTTCTCTACAAATCTCCCGCTATTCAGTGATGCTTTTTAACAATATATTTCTAAAGAAAAGCATAAGTATCTAGTCTTTTAGATCTGCACACCAATCTGACCTTTTGACCTTTTTTGGCATCTTTCTATTTGGTCTAATTATTAGCTGAAATGACAAATTTGATTGGCTTTCAAAAGCGGCCACAAAAGCTCTCCATTTTTTCCTACGTCATGTTCGGGCAGCCGGTTAACAAGAGAAGACTGGCGCATTAATGATGATAGATTCTGCAGCAGAGGCCTTCAGAGAACAATCACTCCCAGAATGCCGTGCTGGAGGGTGACCTCCTGACCTCTGTCAGGCCACACAGCAAAGAAAATCTATAAGCAGATTTAGAGGCAGAAGTGACCAGTGTCCAAAGTGACTGGCCAGTGAGTATAGGAGCCTGTTTGCTGGACAAACATGCTTGGGCATTGAAGCCCCACAGCTGGAGAATAATCCCAATGGAGGCCTCTCAAATATCCGGACCATGTAAATTAGAAGCTGTAACATATGCAAATCTTTTTAAAAGCTAATGAAGCACAATCTTATTTCACAACAAGCTGATTTTTGTTCCAAAGAGACAAGAGACAAGTTGAATTGAGTCTCTTGGTGTTGCTCTGTGGGAAACATGTCATCTTTGAACTTTAAGAGGGCTCCATCCCTTCTCCTCAGCAACCATGTGACCATGAAATAGATCTGCTATTTTATTAGGATTTAGTCTTTTCATTCTGGAGGAATCCTTTTTTACTAGTATACCGCTGTCTTCTGTCCTGTCTTCAGTCACAAATGTAGTAAATATAGTGAAAAGGTGTGTCTCGGTAATTAGTTTGAAAGTGCAACATGAATGCCGTCTGTTTCACTTTGTTTTCCTCTGCACAAATTTCCCTTTACAGTCTAACAGTACAAAGATTTTGGGGACATGCTAATTCTTTTTGCCTTATATCTTGAACTTTTCTCATAGAATTAAGCTCAGAAGAAGATACGGCTGACACGTTAATGTATAACAGGCATTTTTTTTTATAACACTCATTCTACGATTTTATGCATGAATTACAGAACTAAAATCCCATAGACACTACACAGTGAGCTATATGTTGTCCAAATGATTTTAACTATGAGAATAAAGCAGATGTTACCCTGTTAGCTCCTTTTAGCCCATGCTAGTAATGATAGTTATATGTACTTTCTGTTTTGCAATTCGGAAAGCCAGCTTTACAGATGGCTGTGACACTTTTCCCGCTGTCACACAAGTTCATCTGTACGGGAAAACACAGCTTTAGAATCATGTCATGCACTCGTGTTCGTAACATACTGAGTTGTGTCATTTCTATTTGTTCACTTAAAAGATCATTGCTGTTCATCTGGGCTTTGCAAGTTTGCTAAATATGCCTTAAGTGCACGAGAAAGCACCACCAACAACACACCAATAAGTCAGCCATTTCAGTGAAAACAAGCCTCTGAATCAAAGCACATCGACCTTTCTATATGTAGCAGCTGCAATTCTCACAAACACCTGCCTTGACTTAACTATTAGCTGTGTTTCACATTTTTATGCTTTATCCAAATAGGTTGGCAGTCTTTACAAGCAGGGCGATAATCTGACTTTTTATTGCTGCTAAGAGGGCTAACCTCCATCGGTTCTCACAAGAATATAGGATTACTGAACTTTGTGAGCTTGAAGTTTCCTGGAAGGGACTTTATATAATAACAAAAAAATTATCTATATCTATATAATGTTAGTTATTATTCTATAATATCTTATTATTTGCTTTATTTCTTATTGGCTTAGAGCTACTCTGAAAAGGAAATGAGAAAATAACTGTTTGGTATCGTAGATGTTGATCCTCCTCCTGCAATCAGACGTTTATGTCCTGCTGGTATTACTGACACAAATAAACCTTCACATGGTCATTTTAAAGCACGCTTTGTTAGGGCAAAAACAATGTTAGTCAAATAAAATTTTATTAGCAGAAAGATTAAAAAATAGCTCTTTTTGTGTCACTGAAGGTGAAGCTTTTAAAATAGCAGCGAGCCCCTTTTGACAGTAACCTGATCTGCATGTGTGTGTGCTTGTGTTTCTGTTTGGCTACATATTGATTAATCTGCTGTGCTTATCTCTCACATAGGGGATGTGTGGGTGGGGGTTTCATGTGAATTTGTAAATGGGACCTTTCTTAAAAGTCCATGGGCACAAACTTTGAGCATTCAAGGACAATTTGTTTTCCATGAAAAACTGACAGAACGATCTGTTCATGGCTGGGCAAACTTTAGTCATTATTTACATTCAGAAAAAAAAATTCCATTGATGGCTACTGGCTTTGGCTCTTATTCAGTCAAACAGAGTAAAAGTTGATTCGTTTCTCAGCTGTGAAAGCAATCTTGTTGTTAACCTTACTGGTAGATTATTTCATAACTGTCAAGGCTGCTGTCTATTGGAGCAAACAGGGGCACACTCAGTTCGAAATAATTCCCAGAATGGTTGTGACTATTCCTGAGATGATGTCATTCCGGACAGAAATCCTGACATTTTCCAATCTGCCAAAAAAGCACCATGTAGTGTATGTTGGAGATAATGGGAAAAGAAAAACATCTAGAACTAAAAATACATTAGCGTAATGAAATGTAATATGAGGATGATGATTATGATGATGATGAAGTGGCCATTTTTAGCTATATCTTGTTGCTGATGACTGACTGTGTTGCTAGGAAAATCTTGTGAATGTGTCATCCTGAACACGTTTATTACAATTCCCATAATCAGAGTGACTCGTAAAAATATGATTTCATTCATCCATGTTTCATGTTTATGTAGTGAGTCACTGCAGACTCTCTGTTTTCCTTTATGATAATATTACTGAGTCATGTGGCAGCAGGCTGGAAAAGAACAGCTTCCAGGAAAGCAGACTGAATCTATTCTTGATCTTTTTGCTGCTTCTTTGTTGTTGCCAAGTAGAGATCTATACTATGTTGTTTCTATCAATGTCAGATAGCAGCATAGTGTCCATTCAGTGATGGCATTCCTGCTGGGAAGGACTTAGTGATTAAAGCAGACAGGTGTTCCGAGTCCTTGGAGAAATAAAGAAAGGAAACCATTGATGGCAACATGCAGCCATCATGGAAGAACATCCATAAAATAGATCATGGCAAGGAGAAAATGGATAAAAGCTGGTGGCTAGAAAAATCTAATCCATCGTGTAAGGAATCATTATTTGCTGCAAAACTGAAATCCAAAGCATCTCTCTTCTCTCTTTAAAGAGCATCATCCTTGTTTAATCATCATGGAAATAGGAAGTAACTTTTACTCAACTGTCTGGCCTTTACTTTAGATTACAGAGGACTAAAAATGGTCTCAAGGTGGAATCCATAAGCAGGAGTTGTTAAGCTGGCAGCCATCAAAAGGAAATATTTGTAGCAAGTGTTTATTCAGCTCTAGTTTGTACAATAAATGTATATATTTAATGTTGCTTTCCTTAATGTTTTTTTCCACTATCATCTTAATAAAGACAAGAAAGTACAACCTCTGCTAACAGAGAGTTTGGACATTTAAACTGCAATAAAAAAAACAATTTGCAATTTATTTGGGCCTTTGTTTTCCAGACACAATGTCAAAAAAGCAACTTTACTGAATAGTTCACAAAACATAAAAAAATAAAATGTGTTGCAAGAAACAAATTTACATAAGATAGGAGAGAGGCAGTTTAGCTTTGTATAACCTGACTATATAAATGATTTGTTTTTTAACATTGACCATTTCAGCTGCTTAAAACTAAGTAGTTATTGTCTGATTCTTGTTCATGTATTTACAACATGACACAGATCTGGACTGTAAACAGGCCAAGTCCAGTAAGTTATGCAAGATGACCTCCATGGACTTCCTGGGAAAAGCCTTTGTTTTATTAAATAGTAATTCCCCTGAATTCTGATATACTTTATGAAATCAAAGGTAGTTTCACACATGAACAGCCATACCATCAATTTTAATATTAAATGTTTGTTCTGCTTGTTTTTATTCATTGCAAAGTTATGCCTAACATATATATATATATATATATATATATATATATATAGTGACGTCTGCAGCATCGTGTCACATTTTTCAAACACAAGCTCATCTTATCACACATGTCCACTGTCTCTCTGTCCATCTCAGATGAGCTCATGCTCAAATTTAAATAGGACTGTCATATATAATGATTACTCAGTGTTATGTACTCTTGAGCCTTTGAGGTTATACTGATCATAATGACATGCTGAGGGCTTTCAAGTTTTATGCACTGAACGTCCCAAAAACCTATAATCTTCTAATTTCATAACTTTAGGAATGTGCAAATTATTTAATAAAATGCATTAAGGCTTTTTGAATATGTATTTTCCAGCTTATTAAGGAGTCACAAGTGTATTCTATCCAGGATACACAGTGTTCTACCTTTTACCTGCAGGCAGGAGATATCGCAGCTTGGTTTTATTTTATTTTATTTTTTGCACCTGTGTAACAGGAAATTTTGTTCTGCACTGCATCTGTGATGTTTTGCTGAATGACAATAAAGAAATTGTATCTTATCTTGATCTGATGACTCTTAAATACCCAGTCCTGACACCGTCACCAATTTAATTGTAAAATCCTTTAGAACAAAGTAATTCAAATGTTCTGTGAAAGAAAAAAGTTTATTTTTGCATTTTCCTCCACATTACTGTTTGTGATGCAGGTCTGAAATCTAACATATAAAAATTTGTTAATATAATTTATAAACCTTTAATATATATGGGATACATCAGCATATAATTCAATATAAGTGGTCTGTGAAAACACTCGCTTTTGAACAGGACTGACATTTTGCATGTTTAAATAAGGAAAATAGTTTTATAATACCTTGGTAACATATTTTTTTTCATTTTTAAATTCTGCATAGGCTTGATTTAAAATAAAACATTTAAAACATCATCTAAAAATCCTGTCTGTGTATTGCAGTTTGCCAAACATTGGTTGGTTTATAGATATGATAACATATATTTCTAGTTTGACTTGATGCATCCAGAAGTGATGGAAGAATCCTTAATAGAGCCATGAATGTAACTGTCAGCTTAGTGAATAGCATGCTGCTGAATGCATCTTGGCACTGCAGTCCCTGAGGACCCTGATTGAATTTGAAGTGTTTGTGTATCATTTCATCTTTTTACAGTATGACATCTCGGCGGCAGTGTGGAATCATCGTGGGAAAGCTAATTGGATTTGCTGGCTGAGAATGCCACAGCGCAGCCACTGTGGGCCTGTCAGGATAGTGATGACACGTCATGTGGCGTGTGAGCAGCAGAGAGGAAAAGCCAAGAGCCACAAATATCATACGACTGGTGAATTTGTCACCCTCTCATCACACCGCAGTTGCCACAACTTGATTTATATAGCTCCGTGTCTGAGAGTGGATTTGAGCTGCGTTTTAGAATACTGTCAATCTGCTTGAACACTGCAATTTTGTGTTAGCTTGTCTCTGTTGAGTTTTCAAAAAGGAGGAAATAAAAGAAAATTACACAATGAACAGGGGAAGGATTGTATATTTTGAGCTTATTCAAAACCCTGACACTAGGTTGGACTCACTCTGCAGTTGTAAATAGATGAAGACTTTAGGGGCAATGGCCTTGGGTGAAAACAGCTCTGGCAGAACTAAAGAATGATTTACTGTATTCACCACTGAGCCTGCTCTTTTCACTGAGAAATCGGCTAAACTGAAAGAGGAATAAATGTTGCTGAAGTTTTCCCAAGCATTGCTCAGATTCATTATGTGCATAACTTACTTAAAAGCATTCCTTCCTTGTACTCTTCACGCCATGCCTACCCACCCTGCACTGCAAAGGCTTTATGTGCATACACTGCTAAGGAAAAGCTCAGAGTTGGAGGGGTCAGCAGGGGTGGTGTAGTGGGTAAAGCAGTTTGTTTTCTCCAGTGCCTATCATGAGGACAGTTTGCGTTTTTTTATTCAACAAAGAAAATTATTTAATAAAGAAAATTTCACTTTAAGAACAGAACACATGGGAATACAATGATTTTCTTTTTTTTATTTGAGCTTTTGGTGAGAAAGATTTTTGTAATAAAGAGTCTCCACAGCAAACAGAGCTGATTAATTCAGCCCCTCCAGCCCCCACTGCTGAAAATGATTCCCCCCACAGCACAGGAGCACTTGGGCATGTTTAGCGCAAATGTAATTACGGCCTCGGTAAGCGGCCAGCTTTTTAAAGAACCCCTTCTCCTCCTCTCTCACTTCAATACCTGATGATGTCATGGCCCTTTGTGGGGTTGCAGAAACTCCTCAAATCAGCTGCCACTCATGACCTTTTCTTTCAGTTTCTTTTTTTCTCTCCCCCTTTTGGCCAATTCTTTCTTCCTCTTTTTTCTTTCTTTGGTTCATAACTGAGGTTCCTTTATGGGTTGATCAAGCAACCCCCTCCCATTGGCTCGCTCTGCTTTTGGAGCCACTTTATGAGAAATGCATGCCCCTGTTTAAACGTATTGATAGTCCTCATAGACGTCCAAGTCCTTTGTCCTCCTGGAAGGCTGAAGACTTAAAAAGTTTCAGAACACAGAAAAAAAGACTGGGCATACAGCTTTGTGCAGACAATCCCGCCTCTAAACATATTTGACTACAGACATATTGCAGTTTGAGAGACCAGAGCAATTCTGCTTGGAGAATTTCACCCTTTTTATTGCCACTCTTAGTGGCAGAAAGGAATGTAATCTGGCAAACAAATGTTGTGACAGACAGCTTGTCTAGAGGATTTTATGGCCCGTCTGCTCTGTTGGTACACGGTGGGTACACAAACCCCTTCAACAGTTAATACTGCACACATTTACTTTTGTCATACACATTTTTTGATTGTTTTCCTACATGTACGGTTATGTGCTTCTAATTAAGAAGCCCGCATTTGGTGGAAAAGGGGGCTGGCTAATGTCATAGCACTAATACCAGACCCACAAACTTCCAACCACATGACCTACAAATGAGTGGAAATGTGATCTTTTCCCATTGAGATGAGCACCCAGTGACGTATGCCCATCGTGTGCAGTGTCAGGACTTCTTTCATCCTCCCTGCAGATCTAATAACTCACCCCTGCTTATGTGAGTGCAGGTCAATTTAACTTGTAAAGAAAATTATTTTCTATATAAGTGTTACTTAGTTCTACATATGGTAACTATAATTCATTTTCCCCTCATGAAAAGAAAAAGAAAAAGCAATCCGACTTATTCATATATCACACAGATTTCTATTATAGCCAGTTTGTAAGCAGCAGTTTCAGGCAACTTGTAACTTCTGAGAATCAACTGTACACTTGTAAGACACCCTTAAATTACTTCAGATAGCACCGGGAACTTAATTCTAATAGTTCCCGGGTGCCTTTCTATCAAACGCAAAAAGCTAAATTAGTATTTCATCAAAAACAGCTGTAAAAAAAAGTGTTTTGAAAGAAAAAAGTTTTTTCTATTAATCTCACATGACCACACATGAGGTAAAGGAAGTTACTTATTAACTTAGCATCAAACAAAGACATCAGTGTTGTCTCAGTCAACTTTCCCAGATGACTTCAACCACTTTGTTTCACCTGGTTTCTCGCAGCATAGTAGCATGTTGTTAAATCCCAGTTTCTGTTGTGGAAATCTCATCATCAAATAAATTTGGAAATAAAACTTACATCATCTTCTGATACGTGCTGTTTGGTGTCCACTCTTATAATCAACAAGCGCAAAATGTTCCTACACCTATCAGGAAATACTTCCTGGTTCAGAAACTAAATGGTCTGTCTAAAATATTCTTCAGTCAGCTATTTTTAGTGATGGATACCTTACAATCCATGGACTAAGATGCCATACTTAATTTCTTTAGTGTTATTGGACAGCAAGAGACGTCCTGATGGGTAAGTTTGTAAGACTACAAAAGCTTTTATTCTTACAATGTTTAAGCATAGAACACAAGAAAAGCTGGATACATAATAGAAAAACATAAATAAAAAAATGGCATGGTCATGATTAAGTTTGATTTAAGGAGTTTATTAGAGTTTGTCATAGTAAATCAACCTTTCAATCCTGTGAAATTCATGAAATCAGGAAGATGAGTTTACACCTCAGACAGACAGTGAAGCTGGTATGAGTCTCACTTCCCTGAACATGAAGCATAGTTTAAAGATGGATGTTGAATGTGCCTGAATGTTATAATTTAGTGAAAATGAAAGAGAATTGTTGCATTTGTTGGGTTTTACTGCCATGACATTGGATTCTAATTTACTTTCAGGATTTACTTTTTCAGGAGTTAAAGGTAGCAAGCCCATCTGCTCTCTGATTGGATACTTTTATTTAAGATTGAAGCATCATTATTCAATATCATTAGAGTCAATTTTAAACATTATTTTAAAAATTTTAGGATGCTGAGTTTTACCTCATGCTTCATGCTTTGAACACATCCTATGTAAGTTTTGTTTGTGTCTGAACTTCATCCATTTTTTAACAGTACAAACTATTTCCTCATAGATTTCTTAATCTGCTTCTATTTTACATGCTTTTCCTATAATGTCCAACAAAAGTCTGGAGTTATTTCTGAGAATTTGTTTTTAGGCTTCAAATCTTATTTAGCTAAATTTAAGCCTGTAAATATGGGTGATAATATTTTACTGCTCCCCCTGTGTGTTGCTACGCAGCGCTGTCTGTAACCCTTTCTCCTCTTGCCTTGTTTAACTTGTCATAAAAGGTCTCTTTAACAAAAGAAAGTGATTGGATCAGAGCATGAGCTGTGAAAATCCATCAGGGTCTTGTCTCCCTGTGGGGAGTTTTTAGTGGCATACATACAGTTTACGTCTAATTATATTTGTCAGTGCAGAAGGGAATTAGGGGAGGCATTCATTTGTCCTGTGGCCTGATTTTCTATCTCCTCTGTGGGGCGTTTATCCATCTCCTCCAGTCCAAGTGATTATAGCACACTTAAATGCCTAATTGGCTTTGCTCCTTATTAGCAATACAATTATACAGGTCTTGGGATTCTCATGTGTGCAGCCATCTGTAGAAAAGAGACACCATTCAGATCTATCCATAATTCAAACCATAGTTATTCTTTCAGTGGCGAGCTCAGGCCATTGTGACTGTTGTTCTTATCCTGGCTTGCAGGACCCCTTTTTCTGCTGTCTTTTGATCATCGCTTCACCTTTGTTCTGGATTAAAAGAAGCCTTCCAGATAACATAAACCATAAACCATTATTGTTCCTTTTTTTTTGTCTTTCTTTTGTCTTCTTAATTGTTTACTTGCTGTGTATAGGATTGTAGTGAGTAATTTAGACTGCATTTTATTTATATAAACAATATACATTTCTTCTCTATTATTATTACATTTAAAAGCTTAAGTTTCACAAAGTTGTAAAAAAGTTAAGTTATCGTTATTATTATTATTATTATCATCATCATCATCATCATCATAAGTATTATAATATAAAACATATCTTATTGTTGCAGGTTTTTATTTTCTGTAATGGTAAAATTAATTCTTGAAGTTTCAGACATAGCTGCATACAGACACCTTCATGCACAAATTAGAGTGTTTTAAAACTAAATAATATAATCAAATGTTCTTAATACATCCAGTTAAATGATTTCAAACAAATTATGTAACAACATGCTGAGTTTTTAAAATATTTTTATTGTGTTTGTGTTATGAGTAGTTAAATAACTAAAGGATCTACAGTCCCTGCAGAGTCCTTACATAAACACGCTGCACCTCAGACAGGATAAAATTAAGGTGAAAGTGTTTAACAAGAAGCAAAACTAAATGGGAACCAACCTGTTTTATTTCAGTGGTTCTCCCTTCTGCCCCTCCCATATTGAAGCACAGCCATCACCTTGACAGTAGGAAGTTTATGTGATCTGAGGGAGCTCACTGAACTTTGGCACGTGTGATGGATGGATTAACTTAGCCAGGTATATTAGAGTACACTGTTGCCGAGCTTCATTATCTGCTGGCCATATCTGAGCGCAGAGGAACCCGTCTGTCTGCCTGGGGTCTTCTTCAGCTGTAATAAGACAGTTCTGATAGTATCTAATGACAAGGCAGACATCCCAGTTCCTGATGCCATTATCAAAAGCAGCCTCATCAATCAGATGGCAGTGTGACGGGGTATGTGTGTGTGATGACAGGAAAGATCAGTGATGAGAGGATGTAGAGGAGGAAGAGGGTTGGATGATTTCAGGAGGGTTGGGGTGGCAAGCAGGAAGAGGCGGAGAGTGTGGGTCTGTAATGAGGTGGTCCACCTATTACCCCTGTTGACCTGCTAAGAGATGGTGGCGTTGGGGGCGTGCCAGAGAGCAGTGAAACAACCTCCTCAGTCAGCTTAGACAAGCAGATACATCACTTACCTTCTCACTGCTGCTGACTAACATTTAATATTAATGTCTCCTGCCAATAACTGTTCACAGAATATTTCTGTGTCGTTATGCTCTGAGTACAACTATGAAAGATGTCCAATTTTACACAAGTTTGTTTATGAAACCAATGCAGGATTTGGAAACAGCCATACGTCAACTACACATGCAACAATCACATGATAAAATTGCTTAATTTCCTAATCGTGCATCCTGTCAGTATGAAAACATATTGTGTTTAACTCAAACGAACCTTTGTGTGTCTCAAGCAATGGGTAGCGTGAACAAAAGGAGACTGAGTTTTTCGCTGATGAGGATTAACATGTTTGGAAATTCTAACTCTCTCCATCTGACATCTTTGTTTGAGGAGAAAAGCAGAGGAACCTTTGACAACCACATTTTTCACATGATCAGGGCCGGAGGAAAAAGTGGCTTTGAGAGGCAGTGAAGCTCAGGGAAATTGTTTGTTGACCACACAACAACCATCACCTTGTGGCTGTCTGCGTGGCGGGAGGAATCCCATTGGGAGGCAGATTAATAGTTCATTTTCATGGCAGTTGTGCAGAGAATGAAGGACAAAGCAGGGCAGGAGATGTAAGGATAAACAAGGAAAAACATTTTTAACATTTCTCTAATTTTTTATTGTAACACTCACTTTTATTTTACACGGTACTTCTACTGGAGTTCCTTCAAATACCAGGCTTATCTTTCTTATTTGACAACACGGTCGGGAATTCTTTCAGTGGACGAGGAAGCATAGGAGGACTGCCGGTGTGTCCTTGCTTCCATGCGTTTCCTGTTTTATATTATCAGTGAATGGCCGCACAAACAATGGTCTTCTTTTTGCGAAAATGTTCTGCATGCCATTCTTGACTTTATCTCAGTTAGAACTGAAAAAGCATGTATATATCTGAAAAGAAGAATATATATGTTGTTCTTTCCTATAAAACTTGGAATTCTGTTTTCTTATCTCTTTAAATAACAGTAGTTTATATAGATATAGTAAAGGAGAATAAAACTCCTACCTGAATTCAGAGAGAATATGGCTTCAAAGGTTTCAGGGAACATAAAATTCTTGGTGAGTAGATCCCTAACATTTGCACTGAATTCATTCAACTGGATCTAATGCGTATCACATGTTGCATTAAGTGATGATTTGTATGCTTTTGTCTGAAATGGATTTGCAGTGTTAAGGAATAGCAGCACATAATTTGTCGATAATCTGTGTGCTTGTGGAAGGGCAGAGACAGCACATTCTTTTACAGGTTCTGCTAAGTATTCATTTGGAACCAGAACATTAGTCCTTATTTGTTGCCGTTGTCACACTTTATAGCCTTGGGAACTCGCTCAACAAACACTAACAAATCACTTTCCCAGGCCGCAGCAGGTAACCTTACGGTAAGTAGCACAAACTTTTGTCTTTCTCCAAAGTTTTTACACCAGTAATTGTTCTAAGTGCAGGTATCAATCAGAGCACTTGCCATTTACAGTACATTATCTCCTACATTAGCTCACTTGACTTATGTGTGAGTGCCGGCAGAGACCAAGCAAACACAAGGGCGTATGCACGTGCAAATACCTCGTTAGCTTGTGTCAATGCGCGCTCATAGCATTAGCAGCACAGGTTTGCTGCTCAATAGATCAAGGCCTCACTAATGGCATATGATGCTGCGGCGGCCTCAGAATGAGCCATGTGAAAAGAGCGACATTATTGATCGCGCCCCGTGAGTCTTGTGGCCTCCAAACACCTGTGATTTTAATGGCACATTTACTTTTTCATTGTTGTTGGAATAAATCACAATGTGGCCGTGCTGTTCTCGATCGGGGAGGGGAGGGCAGCGATGTGGCAGAACGCTCCATCACATTTTATATTGCGTTAATAATGTCAGATGAATGTGGAGGGGGGAGAAGGGCCCTTCATGCATTCATCACCGCTCTGAGGTATACAGCAGAGGACGGGATGGGGTGTCTAGCTGAGAGACAGACGCCTCCATTGAGCTCTCCGTCATTCCTCCACAGACTCAGACAGAGACTGGAGGATCTTTATAAGCACTGTGCGACAATCTGTCTGCTGGGCTGTGCCTGGGAAGAGATTCTCTCAAAAGCACTAAATCTGAGCCCAGCAAACATTTGTCAAGACATATGCTTTTATTCTTGCCATCGGAGAGGTTAATGGGATTAATTCACAATTTCGATCACTTTGAAATGTGGCCATAAATAATTCATATTCTCAATGGAAAGAAAGACTATTGTTCATTAATTCTTTGAAATTATTCTCACTCTACTTCTGCTTGACAAATGACGTGAAAAAGAAAAAACATATTGAAATGTGCAGGAAAAAAAATGAGAGCGTTGACGTTTTGAACCGGAGCCTCAGAGTAAGAGCGTTACATCTTCTCCTCTTGTCGTTTAATGCTCCGCCAAAGAATAGGACACAGATCATCTCGGGTTATACCTTCTGCCAAAGCTATTCCAGCATTCCTTCCAGGAAACGCTCTTAATCTGGTCAGCATTACTGAGAATTTACTCGTGCACTGATCCAGTTAGGATGTTTTCCAACATGAACAGAAATCAGATTCTTATTATACATTTCTTTCTGTTTCAATTATCCTCCCTTTCCTGCCTTTTGTCCATGCTCTAAAAACACCTATTATTATTTGTCCCAGGCTTCCTGCTTTTCCCGCCCAAATATTAATGAGGGTTCTCTTCAAAAAGAGTTTAACAATATACATCATCATAGGCCAGCAACAGGTAGTGAGCATGCAGCACTGTACAATTATTATAACCTCTTTGAGCGATACCATGTAATCCACACGCATCAATCCCTGCAGGCACTTAAAGACTTTGACCTTTTGCACTCTCTTGCAGTGTGGTTAATGCAGATTACAATGGTCAGACTACTGAGGCCCCTCCTCACAGCTGCTCTCACCTCTCCAAGTACACACGGCTGTAATTTAGCAGTAGTCTCCCTGTCCAAGCTTTCAAACACAGCTGATAGAAATGAAACAGAAACTTTGCAGAGAAGAATGAAAATCGTTATTTTTTACACGTGTTAGTTGAGGTGGGATGGAGACGACGGGACTAAGAAGGCTTTGAGTGGAATCAAACAGGCAGCTCAGTTTGTCACACTGGAGCTGGCACCTTCACACTTCCGCCTCCTTTCCTGCCAGTGACCTCATTTGAGCTTGAGCAGGATCAACCTTCATAACACGTTATTCGCATGGATGGCAGTTTATGACACGTGAAAAGAAAAGGTTTTTCAATTCTGATTGATGGTAACACTGATGCAAAGTGTGGATGTTGCAGTTACTGTTTTTTTGTTGCCTGCGTGGAGTTGGTAAAGAGGTAGAACAGCAGTAGCGGTTATTTTGGAAAATCTCCAAGCCAAGGGATTTATTATGCCTTGTCAGTGCATTGCTCCCTGTATTGAATATATTTGCTCTAAACTAATTGACCAGTATGGTGAGAGGCGCTGAATTAGGCAAATGGGCCCAGGATGTGAAGTTGGACTTGATTTATTACTTTGAATGCGACTCAAATCAATGGCTCGGCTCCCCAAAACCATTGCATTTCCCAGCTGAAATCATTGTTAGGCTTAAGAAAAGAGAGATTATGCGGGCTTAATGAGTTTCAGTGGTTGAATGTGTTTGCTTGCCATTCAGGGGCGAAATCATATTTAATGGCTGACACTCAGTTCATGGCAGGTCCTCCTTTTTCTCAGTGGCAGGTCACCTTCGTCAGTGGGAAGGCCTCTTTAGAGGGGAGGGCCAGATATAGGGCACTACATTCATGAAAAGCGGAGCACAAATGTTGTGCATGAGAAATGAAATGGGAGAAAAGCAGTTGATTTGCACACAGCACTACAGCTCAGCTTAGGGTTGGCTGTAGGCCTCAGTCTGCTGACCTCACTGTGCCAGACTGGGACCTCTCTTGCTATTGGATACGCTTTTGTTTCTGATCCTCAAGAAGAGCACTAATTTCATTTCTGTCTCGACAGGCCAGTTGCCTTGGCTTCTAGGTGAAAAATGTTGCAGATCAGTAATGAATTAGGATGGTCTTTCTTCTTTCTCCGGACTGTTTGTCTGAACCAAGTCCACTCTTATATTTTCACAACTGAAATCGCATTCATTTGCAAATCGGCCCTCTTTCGATTAATTACCTAAGACAGAAACTCCAAAAGGCTGACGTATAGTTGGTAAGTAAAGACCAGCTATAATTTGGTTTACCCTGACAACCTGTCCCTAAATTCTTGTTTTCAGAGTTTTCAGTTCAAACTACAGCTCACCCAGCACTAGGATCTCTGTGTGACATTTAGAAGTAGAAAATGTTGCTTAAGTTCCACAAACCATGTGCGGAATACCGGGATTAATGTAAAGAATTAAAAATGAGCTCAGGATTTACCTGATTGATTGGCTGGGATTTAGTTAGAACCTCAGGACAGTTAGCCAGGAAAGTTTTAGCACAAACATACATTTCCATACGCTAATCAATGGAGTAATGTGACCCAGTGTCAATAGCGATATGCTCCTATTAGAAACTATGCATTAGCATGAGGAGTTATGAGATTAACAGTCATTGGCTGACAAATGAAAAAGGCCATCCCAGCTTATTCCACTTTAATAAGCATCGAATCCACTTTATTGATTATTCACTGCTAATATGCAGTAGCTACAAATCAATATGCAGCCCAGCTCTCGTTTCAATATAAATCCAATTATTGCTATTGCTAAAGCTGAAGAAATTAGTGAGGAAATGGATCACCATGTTGTTTTCATTTGCCTACATATAATGACCTCAACGCTTTCTTTGTTCAGTAAGTTCACCACATTACACCGGGTAAATAAAAAACATGCTCATACAGTATGATCTCACGGTGACCTTGCAAATTAGCCATTGTGAACTACAAATTATCCGACAAGTTTCAGAGCTCATATGCTGAAATACTCCAAAACCGTTATGAAATAAGTTTTTGACCCAATAATTCTACAAAGAGATTGTTTTTGGTGAGCTCAATGTTTGACAGTGACCCACATATAACAAGCTGAAATATTCTTCTACATTCCTCAGTAGAGTTCTGTAATCCTACTTAAGTCTCTCTAATCACCTGGTTACACATAAGGCTGTTTGGTTTTTTCCAAATCATCTCTAGTTAGATAGAGAAGTGAGGGAGCCAGAGAGAGAGACATCATTACTCTGTAATAAAGCATCCATATGGTGTAAATGTTGAGCTGGTGTAAATCCCTGCAGCTTAGCTGCAGAGCACTCTGGCACAGAAGGTCAGGAGTAAATGCTTCTCCCTTAAGCATATGTTTCCTTTTTGTGCCATGCACAATTCAGGTTTGACGGCACGACTTGGGGCTGAAAGGTCCTCATGTTTGTTGTAGGATGATACAGAAAGTTCATGACCCTGTGCTCTGTCAGAAGTAATCCTCATCCCTGTGGCGGCAACAGGTCAAATTTTTCCTCAACCCAGAATTTACCTTCAGGCTAAACATAAAAAGTCAGATGAAACATTAGACATAAAAAAGAAGTTAGTTAAATATTTAAATTTTGTTTATCTTAATAATTTTGTTGTCGGTCGTCTACATTTAGGACTAAAACAGTTCATTTAAATAATCTGTCAATCAGGAATTTATCACAGTGTTGTTGTCATGTGGAGTATTTATTGTTTTTGCTTTTATCCTTTGGCCTGTGTTAATGACTTTACTGTTATTTTAGTATAGACTTTCATGTGTACATTTCTTGTATAGCATTTTGGATTTTAAATGCACTAAAGAAAGCTGACATAAATATAAAAACATTTGAATCATTGGTGGAACATGAACAGAAAGCAAGAAGGGGATACTGTCACGCTGTCAGCAAACCTCACAAAACAAAGGATTGAAGTAGAAAACTATGTGTTTTCATTTAGTTTTTCTCATTTAGTGGTGAGCATCGACAATAAATGCACTCAAACCTTTTTACTCAACATGATAACAAAAACTTTATTAAAAAACTATTTAACTATCATATTTAAATATCAACTTAGAAACAGTAAATTACAACATAATGTGCAAAGTAATGTAGCTGTTGCACATCCTGCACAAATAACAGGTTTCTGTTTCAAACTTTTTGCCAGCAACACTTCATTTCATGGCTCTTTTCATGAGCATCTCCTCAGCCCTGGCCCATTTGAGCCCACACCCCATTACCTGGTTTTCATCATGTTAATTATTATTGAGGCAACTTCATTATCGCAACAGCAAGGTGGATCGAATTTTTTTTTTGTGACGTACTCGGCACAGCAATGGAGGACGTTGAGTCCAAACCAGGTGGAGCGGTGTTGGGCTGGGCTTAGTCATTACTGTGTCCTCCTGCTTTCTGCAGCTACCTACCCTGGTTTTGATGCCATCACAAAACCGCATTGTCTTTTTCAACAACTGACTTGTCTCATCGAACAACTAAATAAACAGGAACCCAGTGGGAATAGATGTCACTAATTACCACAACTGTTTTACCGCCAAAACATGATGTAATCCAAACACCAGCGTTACCATATGTATTAAATATGTTAAAGTTAAAGCTTGTGATAGACTGGATTCAACAAGTGAAAGAGTCGGAGTCCTAACATCTAACCGTCTTTATCATTTTGACATTCACACACATTAAGTTCAGTCAGGCATAACCAGGCAAACCTGACCTTAATCCTACTCTCTCTGTTTATGTGCACACTGTACTCTCAGGTCTCCAGCTAATAATACCTTTCTTCATAAAGTCCATCTGTCAGAGCGAGTGGTTGAAAGACCGTACCACTGAGTAGCACGCACACACACCAGCATCTCCGTAATGCCACTGTGACTCTTAGGCTCTGAGTCCAACTCAGAAGAACAAAACTGGTTGAATGTTGGACTCTCTACCCCCCATTTGACGTTTTGTACTTTTCCAAATCCTTTTAAAGTAGACAGTAGTCACAGTGGTCCTGAAGGCTCTGCCCCTAATTACAGAGCAGCTGTAATTACAGAACCTGGAAGGAGAGGCCAAGAGAGGAAAACCTAAATCCAGTTATTGTAAATTTAGACTTTTGATGATACCTGTTTTTTTTTTTCAGCATTGACAGGTGAAAATAATCACATCAAAAAGAACAATGGCTACACACCTGCCTCCGTCTTTTCTGGCTAATTACTTGCAACTAAACATTGCTTCTGCCTGCCACCTACTTCTCGACACTTAACCTTAAATTATTAACACACTCAAGATGCTTCAAATCCTGAGTTTATGTAACTTCTCTGCTGCAAGTGAGCTTAGATCTATATGTTAAACCCAGCACTGCCTAAAGACACCAACACATGTAAGGATGTTATTTTTTTTCTATTTGTTTTGAGAAGCAGCCGTTAAAAAACTTTTCAGGTGGAATATATAGAGAAAATATTACAATGATCACTTAGAAAAGGTTGCCTTATTTATATAGTTAGATAAAGATATCAGTGTCTTATCAAACCTTTGTCCAGAGTGTCATTTTATTCATAAGCTGATCAAACTGCAGGCTGTTGAGGAGAGTTGGTGTTAATGAGTTGACCCATTGGGTCAAAGTTTACACACTCTTCCAGTTGAGTTGTCAGCGCAGCAGGCTCATTGTGTTTAGGGGAGCAGTTGTAGGTGGAGCTCAATGTGTGTGTCTGACAGAAAGACACATTATGTGCGTGCATAATTATATGTGAGAACTGAGAATACACATGAATGTTTGTTTTTTTGTGTTTTGTGTGTATGTGTGTATCAGGGGGTGTAGATTTGATTGTAGGACGGCCAACCACCAATACTAAATGTGCTCTTTCGAAAGCTCTCCTATGTTAGTATGAATGTTTGTCACATCAATTCAACAAATGGCTCCCTCACTTTATGTGTTTGGGTTTGGCACTTACCTCCACAGTCTTGGTTGAAAAAAATATTCAGATTTAAGTGAAAACAAATAACTAATAAAAGAAATCTACATTTTTTGCGATTTTTTGCCATTTTGTGAATGAATATTTTCAGTAACAGAGGACTTTTTCAATGTTCTGGTTTTAACACAGTTTTAAAATGTCTTGAAAGTAGATTGTCAATAAAACTACATGCAAACAGGCAGGAAAATGTCATACGTTTACTAATTTCCTTTCCGCTACACTCTCAGGAAGGTCTAAGCCGATACGTGTTGGTCTAATTTTAAGTTTCTAGCCCATTACAATAAAGGTCTTTTTAACTTTAACTTGGATTTTTCTTTTTTCAAATTTTGATAATTTTATTTTTTGATTAACCGATGTTTGCCCATATTCATTTTAGTCTTTTCATCTTTGGAAGACATAAAGTTGGGTGGTGGTGTCAGCTTCTTCATCGCTTCTAGCTCCCGTGGTGGCTGAATTCTGCTTCCTGTAACCTTGTCTGATGTCTGATGACCCATCATGGTATCCAGCAGATAGACAGATACCGTGTCAAGCTTGACCTTTGTCCAATTTAGCTCTTATTTTGTATTTTTTCCTCTTTTGTTTATTTGTTTGTTTTATTTTTTATTTAAATGCAACTTGTAACTTTCTACAGTTGGCGCTGTGAATGACGGCTTCCTCTCCAGAAGCTCTGCACTTTTTTTAAGATATTTTAATCTTTTTAAAGTGTTTTTATTTTCTACTTTATGCTCTTCTTACAAAGACAGGGAGATTGTGTGTCCTTTATACATATATATTCAGTGAAAACCTATATAATGCAACAAAGAGCCAGTTACTTTTTTTTACCCACTGGGGTAACTGTTAGCTTTGCTAGCTCTGGGTACAAAAGGCCAAGCATGGATATAAAATGACATCCCGACAAAGCTGAGGGGGAAATTTAGGAGCAGCAAGGCCGCGGCCAAGCTAAACTTAAACTATTGAAGAATCTGAGGTGCCACAATCCATCAATTCCCTTTGTTATCATGAGAAATGTGAAGTCGCTGTTGAACAAATTCAACGAGCTTGTACACATTGTACAACCAGTAGACCTACCAGAAGAGTTGCTTGATCATTTTTACAGAAACATGGCTCAACACCTTGTACTGGATGCTAACGTGGACCTGCTCGAATTCACTGCTGTGAAAGCTGACAGAAACACCAAAGCAAGTGAAAAAAGTAAAGGTTGGGGACTCATCAAATATGTCACCAATCTCTGATTTAATCCAGGACATATCTCCAAAAAGAGTTTTGTGTTGACTGTGTTCTCAAACTGCTAGCTGCTAGCCTGCAGCCATACTATCTGATAGCTGTTAGCCTGCATCCATTACTATCTGCTAAGAAAGTTCAGTCACGTGATCACATCTATGTTTAATGTGTGATTTCATTTTGATTTTTGCTGTTTTTATTCTTCTTTACACCCGTCATGCTCTTGCTGTTTTTATTTAAAGCACTTTTAATTGTCCTGTTCATGAAAGGTGCTTTACACATAAACTTGCATTGCCTTTACATTCTCCCAAAGCAGATGCAGCCACTGCAAATGAGAAAATCCACTCTGTCACAGCATCCTGAAGACTCAGCAACTTTTCTATATATTTTATGTTTGTTCTTTTGTATTGAAGATTCCTCTTTTGTTTATGAATGAGCTGCTGGGTAAAGTTTTTGTCTATTTTTTACATTTCCTTTGATCCTACCTCAGAGGTAGACAAAACCTTAAAATATTTCCTATTTTCCTATTTAAAAGTTTCCTACTAATACAAAGATTACACTGTTATCCATCCATCCATTATCTACCGCTTTGTCCCTAACGGGGTCGAGGGGGGCTGGAGCCTATCCCAGCAGCCAACGGGCGAGAGGCGGGGTACGCCCTGGACGGGATGGCAGTCCATCGCAAGGATTACACTGTTATTGAGAACTCTTTTTGGCCATAAAAAATATGAGGTGTAAATCTGAAATCATAACAGTTCTGTACTTCTGTATAAAATTGTTGCGTGTGTAAAAATGTTAGTTGGTTGTTAGTGTCGTCGCTTAACGCTGTTTCTGCAGTAGCTGTAAAAACTGTGAACAAATTGTGGATCTGCTACTCTGCTTGAAGGCACTTCTTCAAAGCTCTGCATTGCTCTATTTTATTGTTGAGACATGGTGACCTCTGACCGCGCAGTTTATACCTTCAGAAACATTTTTTATGACTTCACGTTACAGCTTAGTAGCACGATAACTTCATGAATTCAAAAAAATTCTGCTGATTATCATTTATCATCATATCCAGTCTCATCTTTTTTTCCACCCTCATATCTGGTATTAATTTTCTGCAGCAGGCCTGTGTGTAGCACACATTCCCTGTGATCCATTACCCACAGGCCATTATAACCTGCTCAGAGTTTAGCTCTGTTTTTATTGAATACTTTCTTTACGCGCCTGCGTTTGAAGTGAACGCAGCTCAGCTGTCATTTCCTGCTCTAAGCATTTGCCACTCGCGATGTGTGTAATTAAGCCCTGTGCTGAAAGTCCCATAGAGTGACCGGCAATGCTGCAGTGCTGCTGATGTTTAATACCCACAACCAGATACGACGCCTCATTGACAGCACTATGGTTCACTGCCTGTACAATTACCCTGCAGGATATACTTCACATCACCTCCTTAGGTGCAAAGTGCATCTGCTCACTTCTTTTTACGCCAGACTCGGTTCAGTGTATTTATCAAAGTCAGTTGCAAATGTTTGTTACAATGTTTGTTAATTTATTCAAGTAACCAGTTCAGCAAACTTGAACTGGTTACTTTAACAACTCTGTAAACAAACTAATCACCTGCAAAGTTTCATGTTATAATTATCTTTTTAATTGTCTGTTCAGGTGCCTACTATATAT